>JBAMBS010000776.1:182500-307220 GCA_037044455.1 Zygothrica quintamaculata | reverse complement strand
TCATGTTTGGACTTCCTTCAGTTAGACTACATATTGTCTAGCAGTTCAGCTTTAATAACAGTATATAATTGTGCATATATATATATATAAATATATATATATACATATATATTTGGTTTCATATAGTACTGCTCAGTTACAGCTGTTATTCCAGCAGTTTAGAACTTTAAACGTTAAATTTTCGTAGTTTTGCGTGCTGCACAATATGTCAGTATTATTAATAAACAATTTGTTTAAAAGTATTTTAGATCGTTTTTTTTTCCTTTAAACTACTTCAAGTCACAAACACACACACACATACATACATACAGACATACATACATTTCTATTAAAAAATTTAATAAATAAAAATTCAGTTCCTGCTGATCTCCTGCAATTAAAGCACAAAAGAGCTGCCAATATTTGGAATTTAGTTTTGTACTGAAGGTTTCTATCTGTTTTTTTTTTTTTACAAAATATGTACATATGTGTGTATATATATATGTTTATTATAACTATTATGATTATTATTATAATTATTTCTATATATAATTATTATTAGCTATTATATTTTTGTTTTAAATCTCGATCGTATTAGTTAAAACTGTATTATGTCTGGCGCACAAAAATTTTGTTATGTAAAACAAATTTCGTATTTGATTTAAATGTATTGATATTGTATATGTACGAGTTCGCTTATTACTATATATTATATTATAGAAATTTTGAATTTATATGCAAATACAAAACATACAGTTAGTTAGATACACACACATGCATACACCCTTACAGTAAAAAACACACTTACAGGCAACAATAAAATAATTAAAAGTTAAACATATCCTAAACTTACCATATATATGTATATATATACATTGTCTGTTTGTCGGAGTTATATTAAAGTATATTAGATTTGCTATTCTCTAAATTATATATGCATATATTATACAAAAAGCTAGCCGATCTGTAGTAAGCTTAAGCGCCGCTGCTTAATGATGAAATTAAATTTTTTTTTTTGGCAAGTGGCAAGCAATTGGCTTAAATGTTATTATACACAGACAGACAAATATATATATATATATATATATACATGTATGCTTATAAACATATATACAGTATAGATATATAAAACATATATACAATATAAAACAACTTCCATTTTTGTACAAGTCAAATCAATATTTGATTTAAATTTTCAAGTTACATTTTATGGTAATTTTTTGTCTTTTTGTTTATTATTTTGTTGATTGTTGTTATTGAAACACACACATACACACAAACACAATTTTATATACGAAGTGCAATTGTTTTGTGTTTCTTTATATATATATATATATATATATATATATATATGTATGTATGTATACAAATAACATTTGTATAGAAAATAATATTGAAATATTGTGTTGTAATTGTTCCAAAAAATTATATATATAAAATCAAAAGAAAATGGAAATCAAATAAAGTTGCAGATATATTCTATATATATATATATATATATATATATATAGACACCCATTTGTGGTATATATAAATAATCTAAAAATAAAAAACGAAAAATATTTGTGAACACAAAATACATTACACAATTTACACAGGGCTTAAGGCCAGCAAATATTAAAAATAATATTATTAATAAATTTATTGAATTCCAAAAACAAAAATTTAAGTAATAAAAGTAAATAATAATACAGAAGATTTGCATACATTTTAGTATCAATCACATATATATATATATATATATATATATATAAATATATATGTATAAAATACGAGTAAATAAAATTGTAGAGAAATCAAAAAGTGTTTTTTATTTTTATTTTTTTTAACAATTCAAAATGCTGGCAAAGGACTCTTTGAGGAAACTCCTTAAATGTGGCCAGTGCAGCTCCTTAATAGTTAAATGATGGCTCCTTTTTTTTACGGAAAGTGTTATAAAAGCAGTTGATAGATGGAGTTTTGGGACTCTTTTTCCTTAAATAAATTTGAATTTATTTACATAATTTACAATTTCATCCCACAGAATTATATAAAAAACAAGTAAGAAGTCTGTAGTCGAGTGTACCCGACTACGAGAGCCCATTTGCCTACATATACAGCCATACACACACATACTCATACATACACACAGTTCTGCACGTACTTAGCCATTGCGCGCACCTTTTAACCCCCACGCTCTATATCGCGGTACTTAATGTTGTATAACTTCCGTGTTTATTGTTCAATTTTAACGAAATTCACAACGTAGATAAAAAATGCTCTACTTAATATGTGTGCTTAAAAGAAATTTGCTCGGTTAAAAATTGTATCTGAAAATCGATTTTTTCAAATTGCGGGGGTCAGGGGAGGAAATTCAAAAATCAAAAACAAACTCGTATAACCTACGAACATAACGAATCTAGATTTCAAGTTTGGTTGCTCTAGCTCTTATAGTCTCTGAGAAACAGGCGTTAATACGGACGGACGGACGGACGGACGGACGGACGGACAGACAGACGGACAGGGCTAGATGAACTCGTCTTGTCGTCCTGATTCAGAATATATATACTTTATGGGGTCTCCGATGATTATTTCTATGTGTTACATACTTTTGGATTTTGCACATTTCCAATAGCTCCGCTTTGCTCTTTTTTTACAAAAAGGCAAAGGGGCTAAAAAACAACATTTGGAATTGAAACATAAATTTTATTCGATGTGTCAAAGGGTATATAAAGTGCAAGTAAGTATATGGATGTCGGATATAAGGGACTTTATGATGTTCTTAACTCATCTTCATACACATAAACAAGCACATACACACACATTCACATGTCTACATACATTTACACACATGGACAAAGTCTGTAAGTTGCTGTGGGTCGCTGCCAGGCGCTTGGCAACAATTTGCAGCAAGCATAAAGCATTTCTTGCATAACTTTTGGGTGTTTTCTTTTTTCTCGATTTTACATAAAATTTTAATTAAATTTATATTCAATTTTAAAATTAATTATTATGTGCGCTAAAAGGGGAATTTAATAAAATAAAAATTAATTAATTAAAAGCCTTCATGCCGAATGTGTTAACTTGGTCCTTAGCACGCACGAATAGATACGCACAGGGTCTAAATTCTTCTGCCCATTGATCTAGCTCAAGAATATATAAGGCTAATCTTGCCATAAATGCCGGTTACATACATTTATATAAGTGAAGCAGTCCCCTTTATAAGGCACAGTAGCTAAAATATAAAGTAAACGTTTTTTTGTCAAAAGCTTCGCAGCTTGTTCATTTTATAAATACTCAAAGAAGGTGCAGAGAAAACTTGCATACAAAACTTGCAAACTTTATTAGTACTCAAAGATGATGCAGGGAAACTTGCATACAAATTCTACATTGAAAACTTACATATAAAACTGTTATAAATAAGGCGTACACAATTAACATAGAAAACTAGCAAACACAACTTTCATGGAAAGTTGCCATAGAAAACTGTTTATAAAACTTGCGCAGAAAATGTTCATAGAAAATCAGTATAGAATATTCGCACTAAATACTTGCAAAGAAAAATCATTTACAAAACTTACCTAGCTAACTTGCACATAAAACTTGCATGACAAACTTGCATGAAAAACTTGCATAAAAACCTTATACGAAAAACTTGCATACAAATTTTTTACAAAAATCTTATATGGCAAAGTAGCATACATTAATTGCATAAATATTTTGCTATAAAAATTTACTTTACAAATTTGCATAATAAATTTGCCTAGTAATCTTACATAGAAAATTCCAAAGATTAACAAAGATTATCAAAAGTTGCATACAAAATCTACTTTAAATATTAAAACAAAAATATACAAAGAAAACTATTAAAGAAATATAGCATAGGCAACTTTTATAGGTGACCAGCATAGTAAATTTTCATAAAAAACTTGCTAGGAAAATACGTTCAAGACATGAAAGAAAACTAGTAGATTTATTATTTCTTTTGGAGTTTCTTCAAAGTACAGTAGCATTATTATAAGTCTATCCTTAACTATAAACATCTTTTTTTGTGTGTTGTTGCTGACATCACTGAGACTAGATTCCATTTCTGAGTATATAACA
The DNA here is from genome assembly GCA_037044455.1 of Zygothrica quintamaculata. Taxonomy (NCBI): domain Eukaryota; kingdom Metazoa; phylum Arthropoda; class Insecta; order Diptera; family Drosophilidae; genus Zygothrica; species Zygothrica quintamaculata. The sequence continues at coordinate 303,158 of JBAMBS010000776.1, read as the reverse complement.
TATATATTAAAGAACACGACAGCTATTAAACATGCAATTAACAACAAACAGGAAGCATGCAATAATATACACAGGACTTAAAGTAACACACGAACATCACATCAATCAACTACCAGCCCGTGCCACAACCACATTTACAATTTAATAATTCCTACACAGATTATATATATATATATATATATTATATGCACATCCATTAAAAAAACAGTAAAAAATTAATTAATTAATTAATAATCAGTAAAAAACACAACAAACGCTGCCTGAAGGCCTTGGCTGGCTATGCAATTATTGTAGTAAAGGATTAATTCCTTATAATAATAAATAAATAAAAATATTTATGTTAAAAGCTTTTTTGTATATTTTCAATTAATTTAAAAATAATCAAATTAATATCATAATTTTATTATTAATAAAAATACTTTATAATTAGCCCCTTTGCCTTTTTGTAAAAAAGAAGCAAAGCGCATAGAAATAATCATCGGAGACCCCATAAAGTATATATATTCTGAATCAGGACGACAAGATGAGTTGATCTAGCCCTGTCCGTCTGTCTGTCTGTCCGTCTGTTCGTCTATATGAACGCCTGTTTCTCAGAGATTATAAGAGCTAGAGCAACGAAATTTGGCATCTAGATTCGGTTATGTTCGTAGGCTATACGAGTTTGCTTTTGATTTTTGAATTTCCTCCCCTGACCCCTACAATTCGAAAATATCAATAAAAAGGCACAATTTTCTTCCGATCAAATTTCTTTTTCGCACACATATTATTAAGACTATTGATCTACACTGCAAATTTCGTTAAGATTGACCAATAAACATGGAAGTTATACAACATTAAACACAACGCTATAGAGCTCAGTGGCTAAAAAAATCTCGCAAGTACGTGCAGAACTGCGTGTATGTATGAGTATGTGTGTGTGTGGCTGTGTATGTTGGCAAAGGGGCTCTCGTACTCGGGTACACCTGGACTACAAACTTCTTACTTGTTTTTTTTTTACAACAATTGATAAAGTTAACCGTCTTCTAGTTCACGTTACATAATATAAAATTTAGATAAAATGTTTTGGATAGAACTGGAGTGTAGCTGAGAGCTATTTAATAATACAGAAATAGACTTAATTCAGGCAAGAAAACAGTAAATAGAACAGATTGAAGCTACATTCGATTGTATCCGGAGAAAGCAGTGCAAATATGTTAAACAAATTTTGCATAGAAAGCAGAGAAAGAGAAATTGAAACTAAAAAAGGAAACTGAATGCATACTATAAAAGGGAAACTGAATAATACTATAAATAGATATAGTATTATATCAAGGCCAAACGAAGGCAGAGCAGCGGCTTTGTCCGCATAGCCTAACTGAAAGTTTCCGCAACGGATTCCGGCTACAACCTTCAACTAACAGATAACTGATTGTAAGCTATAAGTTGGTATTATGATATATATATATGTTGGTACTTCTCTATAACAGGTTAATCCAATACTAAACTTAAACAACTAATAGAAACTTTCAGCTATAGAGTATTGCATAAGTCGTAGAAAGTAGCAGCTGTAATATCAAATGACTTGTGTCAAAACTTAGAATGAATTTTATCTATTTGTAAGTTAGCTATTTATCTATAGAGCAGCCCTTTTGCTCTGTGCATAACTCAAAGCAGCTGTCACACCTGCCGTTATTTGCAGAAATTGGGCCAGGTGTGTTAACTAAGGTGTGGTATTTATATATATATATATATATATATCTATGTATATGTGTGTGTGTGTAGTGTGGGGCATAAAGATTGGCATATTTATAAGTTGAGAGCTCGTTAAAGACGTTTTGCCACATGAAATGCAAATTTCATTTTGTATGCGAATGCGAAATTAAATCAACAGCAAATGATTTTGCCAATTCATCTAACTAAACAGTGGCGTAGTTAAAGCCACAGAGAGAGGGAGAGGGAGAGAGAGAGAGAGAGATATGGAGAGGAGAGGAATAAGAGTTTCTATAGTATTTAATTCTATGGTCTTTCCTTTCCTTATAAAAGCTTGCAAATTTTATACAAAATTCATATGAAAAAGTTTCCGGCAAATGATATTTAAATAAAGAATATGTTTAGCTTTTACAGCCTATTTCCAACATTCTTTGCTCACACTCATTCAACCAGAATTATGTATATATATATACACATATATATATATGTATATTTATGTATATGACTCTGTTAAGTGTTACAGTTCCTTCCCTCATCAAACCATAACTGGGCCATTAGCCTGTGCAAAGCTAAAATTGCCATCAAATGCATTGCACATTTGACAGGTGTAGCCATGTGTGTATGTGTGCTATGTATGTGTGTGTGTGTGTGTATATATTTTGCTCTCTTCCTTGAATAAGCACATATATGAGATTTAGATAAAAAAAATAGAATGGAAAAAAGAAAAACTGAAAAATCTCGAATTTGTGGCACTTGTCACGACTGCAGCTAGAACTCGAGTTGAGTCGTTGCTGCTGCAGGGTTGCGAGTTGCCTGGGTGAAAGTGTTGCGCATACGCCACGTTAAGCGAATATTTGTGGCATGTTGCAATATCTAGCAAAGCATTGCATAGAATGGACCAGAAACGGTTACATCTATAGGAATAATTGTTGAGCAAATATGCTCAAGTGTTGGTCGGTGTTAGCGACAAATCCTTTTGGTCCACTTGAGTCAACTGATTGTGCCACGGGGTCACGTGTTGCGGCTAAAACATTTCGCTGCTATTGCTGCTGCTTGCAGTCATATCAAGCAAGGTGGCAAGCAGTATGGTTAGGTGGTAAGGTGGTAAGGTGGCAAGGTGGCAAATATATCAGGTCAATAGTTGGATAACTGGTAGCTGAAAGTTAGTAAATTTGTAGCGCTAATTGCTGTTGACGATTTGCTATTGATTGCATTTTCACGTTGCTTGCGTGCAAAGGACACACACACATACATACATTAATACATAGCATTGATGGGTAACCTTCAAGCTATGCATAACAAGTACCACTAAATCCACTCCCACTCGTATCGATTTAATGTCCACTCAACTCATTGCGAATAGCTATAAATAAGTAGTTGACCCAGGATAAGCTTAATCTAACTTAAAACTACTTTGACTTATTCAACAAGCGAAAATAACGTTTTACCGGATATCCGTTCCAGCAGCTTGTCAAGTGGTGCGCACTTCAGACAGGATACAAGTCAGTTACCTGATGTTCAGACATTTTTAGCATCAAATAAATAAACACTTAACAGCATTTCCTTTTGTTTTTCTTTTCATTTTTAGTATCTTGCATTTGCATTCGCTTTGTCTATTTAAGTCCTGATTAACTCTTGCCTTAACCTGTTCATGTCACAACTCATCATGACTTGAGATTACCAATTAGAGTGTGATTAGTATGATTAACTTTAAGTATCCTTTAACTTTGTGCAAAAGCTTCACATTTCTACCATAGATTAAGTGCACTATCTGTACGCAAAGCACAAGTGTCCTGCCATCAGTACTTCTACTTGCTCTACGCTCAGCCCAGAAAGTATGTCTATGCTCAGAACTTAATGTCACATTCAATTCTTAAGATATATATATATACAAATATATATATATAATATATATATATATATATATATATATATACATGTATATATTTGCCAGTCCTTGAGCATGTCCTTCATGGTTCTAATAAAACTGAGTGTTAACCTATGTGCTTAAGTTTATTGAGAGAACATTTCCCATACTATTTTTATACATATATTATCTCTTATTTAAATTTGTTTTAAGAATTGCAAAGGAAGGGATACTAAACCTTCCAACACCTGCAGCCACAGTCTAAGAAGCAACTCCATAAGTCAAAGGAGGAAATTTAATTCGATTTTATTGAAGCTGTTTCAAATGACAGAATGATCCTTTGCCTTTTTCCGTTGCCTCAATGATTCTTCCTATTTGCTTAACATAACATGTGTTATTTTATATATATATATATATATATATATATATATATATTTGCTATATTTTATCTACATCCGTTGAGCATTGGTGATTTATCCTTGTGCATGCTTCAAAGACGCCTCCAGGTAGGTTTCGCACCAGTTGCTTGCTCTTACCTTTCGCCCGACAGAATATTAATTTCTGACACAGCCACAACCGGAACTATTTGTCCTAGGCAATAACTGTGAAAAGGACATGCAATGGAACTTACACTAATATATATTTTTTAAACTTAAGTTAAATATAGTTAACTGCAGCATATGTGTGCTTGCTTAGATTACGATAGTCAGATTTATTATTTTATGTAAATAGGAAAAATATTTTGACTTTTCCCAGAGCTCAAGGGATTGCTCTAGAAAAGAACTAAAATATCCCTAAACATTTGTTTTATAAGAAGCAATCGACATTGAGCATATTAATATGATTTTTTCTCCTGGAACCTTATGCCCTTATGACCTTAAAAACCTTTACAACTTTTATTGCTTTGTTAGTTTAATGTGCTGAGGTCTTAAAGATTTTAAGTAAAAGTAATATGGGAATCCTTTCAGCCATAGCAAGCACTTCCTTAGATAGAAATGAAGGTGTTAGTGCAACAGGTTGCTGAGGAAAAACTTCAGAAAAGTTGTTCGTACAGAAGACGCAGCAAATGTGTTTGAATATTGTTGGTTTATTTACCGGAAGACTGTGACAGATTAGACAGTCAAGTGGCTTGTGTTCATTGGGTTAGAGTTGCATCCACTTCAGTCCAATATATCAGTTGCAGGATATATTTTGTCAAATGAAAATGTTGCTCATTTGGAGCATAAATTAATTATACATTTAGCCTTAATCTTTGACCAACTGAATTGGCCAAATACAATCAGTTTGTTTTAGCTGTTTCTCCTATTCTTTTTTTTGTGATTCTGATTCCGATTCTGATTCGGATTCTGGTTATCACTTTCTGGCTGGCAAATTAGGCAATAAATACAAGAGTTGGAGGTTACGTTACGTAGCTTTGAACAGCGTCGCGTCGGGGTAATTTTTCACACTATACGGAAGTATTATTTGGGTCACATTTCCTGCTGCTTTTAATTAAAATCTTCTACGGTCGTCGGCGTTTGCCGGAAGTACAAATTTCTTGACGTTACAAGGCGTAGAAAAAGTGCGACTAACAGGCGGCTGGTTGTCCATATCAAATCCACCCATTTTTATACACCCAACTCTCCCTTTCACCCTCCCCCCCAGACGCTTACTTTCTTTGATATTTACACCCCTCTCTTCCATGATATTTTATATACACTGCCCGCAGCTTCCCACGCGACGGCCTTTACAGTGTGGCCTCTCATCTTTCCGACAACGGATTTGGCTTAGTGACTTTAAATGAAGCCGAGGTGCCGCCGAATTGTAAGACGAGCACGACCCGAACATGAACCGAACACCGACCGCGCAACCTATTGCCCTTCATAATGGGTAGTTGGTTGTGATGAGGAGAGCTCAGTTGTGGTTCACTCTGATGCGCTGTGTTGCGATGCGGTGGGATGCGGTGTAAGGTTGTATATTATGGTGAGGTGTGATGATGGGGTGAAGTAAGGGTAGATAAGTTGTGCTAAGGTGAAGTGAGGTGCTTGAGGTGTTTTTCTTCTTTTTTTTTTTAAATGGTAGTAGTAGCAATGGTAGGGACAGTAGGGACAGCGACAGCGACAGGGACAGGGACAGAGTGATGGCAGGGTGTAAGCAACCATTTCGTCAGCGGCCAGATGATTTCAACTGAGATTGAAGATAAAACACATGCGCGCATCACGTTTGCCGTTTGTGTCGCTTCTGTCTCTGTTTCTGTTTCGGGTTTTTGTTTCTGTTTCTGTTTCGGTTTCTGTTTCGGTTTCTGTTTGTGTTTTTGTGTTGTTCGCTGTTGCCGTTTGCTCTTCTCAACGTCACATTCGCAGCTTTTGCAAAGCTCACAAGCATACACACAAACACACAAACACACACACACACACGACAATGTGACAGAGAGTGTCAGAGAAAGAGAAAGAAAACGGCATGGCCGCAAGGCCGCATAATACTGAGCATTGGGTTGGCATCAACACACACAGACACAAACACACACACATACATACAGTTAGATTCAGACTCAGATTTAAGCGGTGCACATGGCACTTGCCGTTTCCTTTGGGCCACTGGCTGCTGCTACTGATTTTTCTTCTGCTGCTGCCACTGTTGTTGTTGGTGTCTTTGTCTTTGTTTTTGTTGTTTAAGGCGCTTTTTGGACCCAGTGGGAAATGGGCAGCGCCCGCAGAGCGCAAATAATGTTTAATATATATATGTTTATATATACATATATATATATATATATATATATATATAAATATACGATTTCTCAAGAGTTTCGGATGGTCACATTGGCAAACTTTGGGATTATATTTGATTTACTTATGTGGTATCTGTGCCTGAACAATGAATTTTCTTTTTAAATATTTGTGTTAAAATTTTTTAGTAAAAATTTCATGGCAATTTCATAATGGAAAACAACAAAGCGAAATATAAATATTATTAAATAAATATTAATTGTGGTAAATGAGATTTGCTTTCAAATTATGAAAATTGGCTAAATGAAAATTAATGTATGAATTTGAAATTTTTAGAGCTTAAACCCAAATAATTATTTTGCATTAAAAATAATTTTATTATTTTTCAATAATTAACTAAAATTTCAATTTAATTAATTTAAAATTGAATTTATTATTTCATATACTATTTTTTAGCAATTTTAATGTTTTAACATTTAAATTATTTTTTATATTAGCTTATTTTTAATATTATTATTAACTAAACTTTTTAGGTAAATTTCTTTAACACACAAAAAAATTTATTTGGATGTTAAATACAGTTTTTCCAATATATTTATTTAGTTATAAAATACTTAATAAATTATTGATTATTATTTTTTATTTTATTATATTTTTTTTATTAATTTAATTAATTTTTACTTATTTTATTTTTGTATTATAAAATATAAATATTATTTTTTTTATTTGTTTTTCTTATTTGTAAGTTAAACTTAATTTAATCTTTTCTTATTATATATTTTTTTATTTTTTCTTTTATTATATTTTTTATTTATTTTTTTTTATTATAAAATATAAATATTATTTTTTCTTATTTTTTTTTACTACAAAGCTTTAAACGTAAATAAGTTAAGCTTAATTTAAACTTTTTGTAATTAAACTGCCTTAAAATATTTATTTTTAAGCAAAATAAAAATATTATAATTAATTTATAAATTATATTTTATATTAAATATAATTAATAAAATTTGAATTTCAATAGAATTTTATTTTGAATCTTTTTTTTTTTTTTATTATTTATTTATTATTGCCTGATCAATTAATATTATTTCCTGTTCATGCTTTAATTGCTTTTTGTTTTTATTTATATTACTATTTTCATCGCTTTGTCTCTGTCTTACACACTGTCTTATGTTTACTCAAGCCAACAACCTGCCAGTGATCAGTTGAAGTCAAAGTTTTTGCTCAAGTTTTTGTTTAGTTATATTCTCACTCTCTCTCTCTCTCTTTGTGCTTAAGTATTGTGGTGTTTATTCTGTTATTCAGGACACAAACCCATCAACACATGCGCGCCATTTCCCAGTGGGTCATCGGCTGTTTGTGCTTTCTTCAATGAACATGGGAACATGTCTAAAGTGCCTGCTTAGGCGTTTGGCTACAACTTTTTGTAACAGTCGCGCACATCTTCTGCTATCTGTCATACACACACACACACACACACACACACACATACGCATACATTCAAAGTAAATGATGTGCTGCTTTCAAACACCCACAAAATTATATATATATATATATATATATATATATATATATAAATATATATATATTTATATGTATACAAAAAACAAAAAAAAACGCATAGTAAAAGCGCACATCGTTTGCCTTCGTTTTTGGCTACTCTCCTTTCGTGCGGTTTGTTACGTTCGTTGTATCGTTCGGTGAGTTCGTTCATTCGTTTGGTTGGTTCCTTCGCTCGTTCGTTCGCTAGTTAGTTAGTTCGCTCGCTCGCGCGTTCGTTTGTTTCAATGTTAGTGACTGTTGGTTTGATAAGCTCGCAAGCTCCTTTTTAGTGCCAAACTGTCAATCGTGTAGTGCGGTCATGTGGTGCGGAGCTGTTTCGTGCGCTCTTCAATTGTTTTTTTGAATAGTTTGTTCATATTGAAAGTAGCAGCAGCAGCAGCATTAGCAGCAGCAGCAGCAGCATCCGAAGAAAGCCATAAGCACATAAGCGAAGAGTCCAACTATTATTTTTTGTTTGTTTTAACAAATAATTACAACAACAACAACAATAACAACAACAACAACACCAACAATAACAATAATAATAATAATAATAATAAATAAAGAAATAACAAAGTGTATTTTAAAAATATAAAAAATAAATAAAGTGCAAATTTAAATAACGAATACAAATACCCTTTTCAAATTATATACATTTATATATATATATATATATAATAAATATCCATATATTTCTATATATATATGTGTGTGTGTGTATATGTATTGAAACAAATAAATGACACTTGTGTTTGATTTCACTTCCTGAAATCGTTTCGTTAAGAAATCTATTATCGTTATTTTGTGTGGAAATTGTTTTTTTTTTCTGTTCTGTTCTGTTCTGTTTTGTTTGTGTTGTTGTTGTGCTTGAACCGCGAGTGAACAGCAGCCTAACCTAAAGAAAGAAAGAAAGAATCTAAAAGAAACCCAACATACATATATATACAAGCGATAAAAAGAGAGAGTGGGAGCGTAAAACTGAGCGAGAGAAGTGAAGAGGATCCCAGCCGAAAATGATGATGAGCTGCTGTAAATGTACGTGTAAAGTGTTTGTGACCAACAAAAAAATCCTTTAGCTTATTTAAATATTTATTCTATATATGTAAATACAATTAGCTTCTATTTTTTCTTCTTCTTGTATTTTAAATGTAGTTCTGTGTGTGTCTGTGTGTTGTATATTTGTGTTTGTGTTATTACCTTTATAAATATATATATAGAAGTGTGTGTGTTTAAGGTGCAAGACAAAAGTTGAATTTCGCGCGAATTATGCAAAGCTTCTAGACATTCTATGGTTGGTAATGTTGTTGTGCGTTTTTTTTTTTTGGGTTTGTTGTGTGTGTGTGTTGGGAGTAAAGATGTGAAATGACAAAGAAGCAAGGTAGCAAGTTGGTGGCTAGATGGCTGAATGTTAAGGCAATGGCAATGCTTGCAAGGGGAGTCCGGGGGAGTCCGGTTGAGGACGGGGTGGGGGTGGGGGTTTATGGGGCAAAGGGAGCAAGGGTCTTTGGGCCTAGGGATGTCAACGTGCTTTCTACAGTTGCCTTTTGTGTTGTACCGTTAATCCAATTTGTATGGCAAATACACGCATGCACACACACGCACACATATGAAATCAAGTCAAGGCAAATGCTCTTTGCTTTCACTGTATGCGTATGGGTATGTGTGTGCGTATGGATATGTGTAAGTTGCTATGTGTGCGCCAATTAGTTGACAAATTACGCAAAATGCCAACAACCAAATTTAACAGTCAAAGCAGCTATTTAATACATATATTTATTTATTTCTTTTTCTTCTTCTTATTCTTCTTCCTCCTATAAGTATGTATATACCTATATATAGATATCTATTAATGTTTATATATATATATATATATATATATAATGGTTTATTATATATATGTTTATATATTATATGTATAACTGTCGTATGTAATTATATATTTATGTAACAAAGCAGCAAAAAAAAAAAAAAATAATAAAATAAAAATAAAAAAAAATAAGAAAAATAAGGAAAATCAGGAACAAAAATTTGTCACATGCCACGAAAGGCAACGCTGAGGCATTGCCAAAAGCAGTTCCGACATTCCCTTTTTCCCTTTTGCTCTTTGCCCTTGCCTTTAACAATTTTGCTTCTAATGAAGTTGTGTGTGGCCGCAGCAGCAGTAAGAAGCAGAGCAAGTCGGAGAAGAAGTATAAGAAGAACAAGAAGCACTAGCAGCAGCACCAGCAGCAGCAGCAGCAGCAGAAGAAGAAGCACACAAGCAGCACATACCAAAAAAAAAAAACAGAAAAAAATAACAGAAAAAAATTACTCAATCGTTTTGTCTGTGTGCGTGTGTCTGTGTATATATATATATATATATTTATATATATAAATATAGATATGTATGTATGTATATGAGTGCGTGTATATGTGTGTGTGTGTGCCACCCTCGGGTTAGGCCTTTGGTGCTGCCGTTACCGCCTCCAAGGATGTGAATGTGGATGCTGCTGGTGCTGCTTGTTGTTTTTCTTGTTGTTGTTTTTCTTGTTGTTGTTGTTGTTGTTGTTGTTGTTGTTGTAGCCGCCTCTTGTCTGCGCCTTGTTATTTTTCGCTGCGGTAGCTATGCCTTAGGCACTAGAGAGTCGGATCAGTGTATGAGGCATATACAGTGAAGAACGCTAGGGTAGAGGAGTAGGAGGCGAAGGGGGAGTCGGGGTTGGCGAGGGTAATAGCGGCATAAAACCGAAAGAAGTTACTTTCATTGAGCTAGTGACCAGAATACAATTATTGTTGTATATTTGATTGGCTTTTCGATTTTGATTTTGATATTTTTTTGGTGTTTTTTTTTTTCTTTTTTTTTTTTGGTTGCATCAACTGAAACCCAATTTGTTATGGTCAAATCATAGGGATTAGTTTTTATGCCATTATATCGATAGCTGACAAACTTTTAGGCTATCGATAAATATAAGATTTACTTAATTATATTATGTATATATATATATATATATATATATATATATGAATAATAACTTAAGCTTATAATATGCTTATAACAACTTTTACTCTACTAGTTAGTAATAGTTAATATGAATCTTAAACTGTTATCGATAGACTTGTAACAAATAATATTAGAATTAATCAATATTTTGACACATATATATTAAGAGCTATGTTAAAGCTATATAAAAGTAATCGCTAAATAAACTGAAACTATATTGAAATCAATTTAATTGAAACAATTTAATAGAAACAATTTTAAAGTTAAAGATTTTCTCTTCTTGATTCCTATTGGAATTTGTTATAATAGTTTATAAATTATTGTAGAGTAAATTATTAAAGTTAAGCAAAATATTAGATAAACCTTATAAAGCAACTCATTCAAATCGAATCAAATACGAATAGAAATGTTGAAGTTAAATTTCAAGTTTTGCTGTACAAAAACTTGCACATAAAATATTAATAAAGGACATTTAGTGAAATTGTCTTAATTATGTATAGTTTCTTTATGGTTTGCATATTGTGTGTGTGGTAGAAGCATATTAAATTTTCTATACAATCGATAAACGATAAATATTTAATACAAAGTTCGTTTGCCATTTCTATGCGAAGCTGTGCTTATTGCCTTTCAAAAGTTCTTAAAGTAATTTCTCAGATTTGAAATTGCAACACAATACAAAATGCTGCCAGACACACACACACACACACACACACACACACACCCAAAGACAAATATGTACACATATATATATATATATATATATATATATATATGCACACATATACAAATATATACGCATATATAAAGTCAATTGACCCATTCGCTGAATGACAACTGACACCACCCATAGTATGTTACACATACGCCCCGTATGCTGTATGGCACGGCGCCTGGCATAAGGATCAAAGTTAATGTTTGCCCGTCTCTTAGACCAAACAACAGATAGTCTGTCTGTCTGTCTGTCTGTCTGTCTGACTGACTGACTAACTATGTGGCAGACTGTCCGTTTCTTTTGTTTGTCTGTTTGTTTATTTGTTTGTTTGTTTATTGGTTAGTTGGTTGCCCCATTGGTTGCTTTTTGCTTGTGGCATGCTGCTCATTGCTCGTTGCTCGATGCTCGATGCTCGTTTTGTGACTTTGAAGGTACAAAAAAATTGTGAACGATGTGCACGTTGGATATTGTATGTTGTTGTTGTTGTTGTTGTTGTTTTTGTTGTTGTTGGATGTTAAATGAGGTTCGCTTTCAGCTATTTTTGTCGTAACATCGAGAGCTGTGAATGAATGTCATAATCGATAATTGAATGCTGAAAATGTGGCTGCTGCTGGTGCTGATGCTGATGCTGCTGTTGATGCTGCTGCCGATGCTGATGCTGTGGCTATTGCTAATCATAATAATGTTGTTCATAATGATGATGATGATGATGATGCTGGTGTGTCCATTCATTCCTGTTCTATCGTTTCATACAACTAGCCGTTTGGCTAGTCCACTCCATAAATGTGTTTAATTAATGCCAATGACACAAACACAAACACAAACAAGAGCATGCGGTGAACAGAGGGTATTCGAGTGAATGAGATAGATAGATAGGAAATGCTGAAGCAGCAGGCAGGATGAAGTAGACAAGAAAGAAAGCAACAAAATATATATATATATATATATATATGTATATATAAAATAAAAACACCAAAATGACACTCGCAGTCACATTGGAAATGACGGAAAATAAACACCGAAGCAGAAGCGGCAAAAGTAACACACACACACACACAGACATACAAAATCTTAGAAACTTAGATATAAGCAGAAACGTTAAATAAAAATGCCAAAAAAAATAAGAAACTCGAAGTCGAAAGCTACGGCGACAGCGACAGCGACGGCGACGGTGACGCCAGCAGCACAAGACGCCAGCAAAAACGATGAGCAGCACAAAAGGCGACGACATGTTTGCTTTATATATATATATATATATATATATGTATATATAAATGTGTGTGTGTGTGAGTGTTTGTGTGGCTGCTGTGCGCTCTCTTGAGTTGTATGTGTATGTGTGTGCGTTTGATAATAATAAAAACGTAGCAGCAGCTGAGGCAGCGACGGCGGCAGCAGGCAAAATACATGTTCATGCATAAGTTTCTATGTTTTTGTGTATGTGTGTGTACTGTATATGTGTGTATTAGTGTGGCAGTGTGTTTTTGCTTGCGGTTTGTATGTGTGTGTGTATGTGTGTGTGTGTGTGTTGAGACTTAAGCAAAAGAAAATGCTAAGAAATGAAGTGTCTCTCTTTTGCTCTGTGTGATATCGTCCTTTTGCCTTTGCTTATGTCTCTTAATATGTGTCTGTGGCTGTGTGTATGTGTGTGTGTGTGTGACGCGCCCACATATATACATATATATACATACATATGTGCTATTCTGTATGATTGTTTTGTGTCTGTGTGTGTGTGTGTGTGTGTGTGTCCTACAATTACATAATATGCGCCGCGCATAGTTTAAGACCCAAAAAAAAAAAAAAATGAAAAAAAATTTTTTTATTTTATTTTATTTTTTTTTTTAAATTTATTAAAGCCTTTGAAATTCACACCAGAAAAAAATGTAATGTAGGCGTCCTTTAAAAGGATTTTTTGTGTTGTCCCTAAACGAATTTTCGCTTTGTGCTTCTTTTTTTTTTTTTTGTTTTTTGTTGAATATTGATTGAGTTCACCGGCAACTCTAAAAAAAAATCTCAAAGTGAAAGTGAAAGTGAAAGTGAAAGGCGAGCTAAGTGTTGTCTCTAATGCAATATCTATGTTATCACTAGGCGGCTTAATACACAGTCTGTCTGTGTGTATGTGCATGTGCATGAGTGGCTGTGTCTGTGTCTGTGTGTCTGTGTGTCTGTGCATGTGTGTGTGTGTGTCCTACTGCCCTAATGAAATTATATGCATGTCCCGACAAGCTGCCGACCCGCACAAAATGCGGCACTCTACACTTTATGCATGGGCACAACCACTTCATGTACAACTTAAACACATACACCCACACACCCACACACACACACACACACACGTATACGTATACACATACATAGACACAGCACTTCGTGTTATACTGCTTATTGTGTAGTGCAAGTAAAAGGCACAAACGAGCGGGTCATGAGATGCAGCAAGTGTAGAAGGACGCCGCACATTATTGCAATTTTTTTATAGACATACACACACACACACATATATATATATATATATATATATATTTATACATAAATACATATATGGGCACCCTTCTATACGATTCTCATAGAATTTCTGTTTTTTTTTTTTTAGCTTTTTTTTTATTTTTGTTGGCTTCTGTACATTTTCATAAATTGCATTTAGCTGGCAAGTTTTTGACACTTTGAGTTGATTTGATTTTTATTGTGATGGTTGGGGGTATGCGGGGGGAGTGTATTGTGGTACATTCGGTTGGCAAGCCAAGGCTATACTATATACCATACATTACTATAAAGGTTAATGTATGTGCACGTGTATGTGTGTGGGATGTGGGATCATATATACAAACAACACAAATTCTATATAGAAATATTTCATGCAATGCAGCCACTCAGACAAAAGAGTTAAGTGAAAGTTGATATATAGCTTTGATTCAATATTTTGCATTGATAATAATGCAGTAAATCAGCTTATAGCAATATAGTTTATATATAATCAAATATATATATATATATATATGTATAGGGTATATACATATATATAATTTTCACTTTAACATAAAAGTTTACACCTACACAAAGTGTGCTGAGTTATTGTATAGTTTGCTATTACTTTCACATACTTTCACTTAATTAAAATGTTAAAGTTGCATAAAGTTACAGGAATTTGCATAACTAACAGTAAATATATTGGAATTCACTTTAAATATATTTACTTTGCTGTAGTATTTATGGCAAATTAAGGCTAAAAGTAAATAAATTGGAAGCTAAGGCAAGTGACAACTAGTATGAGATTTAATACAGATATATACATGCATATATATGTATATATAAATATATATATTTATACATTATATATCTATATATATATGTGTATATTTTTGTATAGTTTGGTAATCAATAAGCAGGCAATGATGTCATTATTTAAAGCAGCTTTAAAACGCATAACTTTAACCATTATAATAACAAACGCGCTACACTCCACATTGGGGCGCCATCTATATGCCAATAAGCGCAATTTTATAACGCATTCAAACTTCTAATAAAAACTAACTAGCTATTTAACAGTTGCTTAAATGTATTTTACGACTTTTCTTGATCAACTTATAGAATATAGACCTGTCTATTATATATGTATTGATATGGTAACATTCGATAACACAAATTTATCGACTTATTTTGACATCGCACTTGTTGTATTGTGCGTGAGTTGCTGCTGCCTGAGCTGCTTGCGCTTCAAACTACTTTATCATGTCAATGAGCTGCTGTTGCCTTCTCGCTCTTCCTCACCCTGTCACTCTCTCTCTCTCTCTCTCTCTTTCTCTCTGTCTCTCTACCTCTCTTGCTTTGTTTCATTGTTGTTAACGAATTTGAATCCTGTTGGTTATTTGCACGTTCTGCCCGTTTCCGGTTGTTGTTGCTCTAACTTCTAGTGCTGCTGCTGCTGCTTTTGCTGCTGCTACTGTTGCTGTTGCTGTTACTGAACCGCGTGACTCTTACGCTTCGCCTTACATTATGGCTTCTTGGCTTCTTGTCCCAATCTAGCTCATTTGCCACGTTGCTTTATTGCCATCTTTATTTGCCATTGGCCATTGGTGCTATCGTTCCCGCTGTACGTGCCTATTAGCTGAAACGTGTTTCATTTCGTCTCTCTTAACTCTCAAGTCTTGAACTCAATGCGCTCACACAATGAGCGTGGCGTATGCCAATAGTCTCCTAATACTATGCCAATGATACTGATTAGTAAACACTATAAAAAAAAAACGACGAAGAAAATGGAATTACAATAGTTGAACTGAAATTTCAGTTAGTTCAAATTGCAGCATAATTGAAATTTTAAATAAAAATGCTGACCAAGTGATCTGTCACTCTCTTTCCATCTCTCTCTCTCTCTCTCTCTTCCATTTTGTGCATGAATTTTATAATTTAATTTAAGACCCTTTTTTTTGGGCGCTGTTATTTTACTTTTTACGAAAAAAAAAAGAATATATTCTTTCAATTGAAACACAATGAATCAATCACAATTCAATTTCAGTTTACTTTCCTTTCCATTTTATTTATTTTTCTTCTTTTTTTTTTTTGCTTAAATAAAAATTTCTCGTGAATTTTCATTTAATTATGAGCATTGAATGCATGAAATAAGAAAACAGTAAATTGATTATTTGCCTCAGCATAGAAGTATACGAATATATATATATATATATATATGGTATTTTGCTTCAATTTTCCATTTGGGTACGGTACAATCAATCACGTTGATATTTTCCATAAGAAAATTGGCGCCCAAACAGGGACATGGGCCATTTTTTTTTTTTTTTTTGGGGCATAAAACCGGTTATCATCTGGACCCAAATTGAAGGGCACAAAAGGAGAGCATATACAAAAAGAAAAAGATGTAAATAAATAAAATTGGAGACTTGTCTATACACACACACACACATACACTCATATACACATATATAGACACACTCATATAGTCACACGCATACATGAAGAAGACAGTGAAACGCACATTAAAGTCCTGGTAAATGCACACTGGGGACCTTGCCCCTACTCTTTGTCCTTTCACTCTTCTCTTCCCCTCTTCTGCCGCAACCGCCAATCTTCTACTTCTATGTTGTATGGCCTTTTGCGTGCGTCGGACATGAGGCATGTCAAATAGTTGTCAATTATTTTTATTACAATTTCCCTTTTGTGTTTGCGCCTTGACTTGGCTATAGCAGCTTTTTACAGTCACGCCTACTACACACACACACACACACACACACACACACACACTTATACACTTACACGCAGCTCTTGCTCTTCTTACTGTGTTTTTTTTTTTTATTTTTAAATTTATTATTTGGCTGCGCGTCTTTTGTTGATTGCCACGCAAGCGATATCGTCCTTGTTGTCCTTCTGTAGCTTCACGCTGAGGCTCAAGCATAGGCTTAATTGGCATTCAGCTGAGTATGTCAATGTATGTGTGCACGTATATATATATATATATATATATATATATATATGTGTATGTGTCTGTGTATATTTTTTATAATTTGGCCATTTCTCTGCGCCTCACATTGCATACACATTTCCGTTTCTTGCCACTTTTTATGCTTTCATGCGCATTGTGCGCGCTTTTCCTGTCATTCGCGTAATTGTATGAGTATATAACTGAGCGTATGTCTATGTGTGTGCATACATGTATGTATGGCATTTGAAGCAGCTCAGACTGAGTGAAGCGCGTTACCTTTTTGTTGGCAGCCTTAACAACAAATTCAAATCCAGCGGAAGTAATTTGACGCACACGCAAAGGCGGAGACCTCAGGCTGTTCAATGGGGGTACGGATTGGGTTAACAGTGATCCTAACCCCATTCCTTTGGCAGCCTTTGCAAAAAGGCAACCAAGCGATACCAGTAGCAGTAGCAGTAACACTTGAACAAGTACCGTCCACGTTCATCATTTTTGAATGGGAATTGACAGGCAGCCGCCAACTGTTGGCACTTGGCAATTGTGGAACTGAGCAGCAACTTAACCAACAGCTGAATGCTATGGATGCTGCCAATTATGTGCGTGCCACTGAAGTTTGTTCTTAAGCACACACCCACACACACATACATATACACCCACAGACATTTATATATATATATATATATATACACGGATATAACACATTCATATTGCTCAGAAAATGTGCTTTGCATACTTTCAGGCGTCGCTCAGATTTTATTTGCCTCAATTAAATATTTTAGCTAATTAGCTTACACTTTACACACACACTTCCACACTTCCACACTCACACACACTAAAAGAAACTCCCACACGTGTTGATGATTGATGTAAAGCGTTAAATAATTATGTCAGTCAGTCATTCAGTCATTCAGTTAGTCTTTGTGTAGATATGTAAAGCCTACCAAAGCCTCAAAGGGTCTCTCCATACCAAATGAGGCGTGTGGAATGCGAATAATTTACGAAATGCCATTCGAAAGTGCTTGTAGGATGAATGTGGATGTCTGTTTGGATGAGGAGGATTGTTGGTATAAGAATACCGTTAGCTTTTGCTATCAAGTGGGCTGTCTGTGTGTGTGTGTGTGTGTGAGTGTGAGTGTGCTGTGTGATTCGTGTTGACTTTTGTAGTCGCCTCATTCGATTCGATTCGATTGAAATTTGATGAGCAAATCGCACGACTGAATGCAATTGAAATTCTCATTAACATATTCGTATTTTGAATCTTTTCTTTTCTTTTCTTTTGCTGTTCTGTTCATTCCTTTTATGTTCTGCTTTACTTTTTGTGTATTTTTGATGATTTATTATTCGTTTTTTTTTCTTATTTTTTTTATTTTGTGTACAACAATTGATCGACGAATTTCCCTTTTATTATTTATTTGCTATCGATAAAAAAAAGTTGTCTTACAATTGTAATGCAATCAGGTACAATCATACAACTGATTAACTCGATGTTGTGTATAGCTTAAATCAGAGTATAAATAAGTTGTACTCATATTAGTAATCGATTGTTATCAATAACAATTATATATATAGCTATATATTTTCACTTATATTATATACCCTTAACATAGAAAGAAGACTATTATACAATCATATTTATATGTTACTCTTAAGCCTAGGTCTATCGATAACACGATACACCACTATCGATAACTTTGTATAAATTACCCTAATCGTAGTACTCTACACTATTGCAAGAATTGCAATATTTGCATAAAAAGTTCAAAGAGTTAAAATATTGTTTTTACTAACATCTTTAAATTTATCGATAATTAAATCGATATTCACAGTTTGCTTAATGATGTCTGCTGCTGCAGCAATATTCGTTTAAATTACTTACTTGAAGTATGCATAGAAAACTGCCTTTAAATATGTTATCGATAAATATCAATTAATTTTCCTTATATAGTTATCGGTTTTAATGGCTTTGCCTAACTTTTTGGCTTACAATAACAAACTTATGTTATATGTGCTCTTCGTAATATGTTAAAATGGATATGTTTCCTATGAATATCGATAACAAACTAGTTATTGAACAAATACAAATATATTTTGCTTGCTTAATAGCTATTTAAACGCTTTATTTATCATTTGATTGTTGGTTAAATACTTGCCATAAAGTAATTGTCAATTGCAATGAATAAATGATTTAATTTGATTTGTGAATTGTTATCGTTGTTATCGATTGTTTTAATTAAAGCAAATTTATGGCAAACTTAAAGTCGCCTGCTGTTGCAATCAAGCAACTGCAACGTGGTATTGGTTGAAGTCTGTGCGGTGTGTGTGAGAAAGAGAAGTGAAAAACTGGCAAAAGTGGGAAAACTGGCAACGAGCTTCCATTAATTTTCATTGCCGGCATCGTCGCCGTCGCCATTAAAATACTTTTCAATTTTTCAAAT
Organism: Zygothrica quintamaculata; assembly: GCA_037044455.1. Taxonomy (NCBI): domain Eukaryota; kingdom Metazoa; phylum Arthropoda; class Insecta; order Diptera; family Drosophilidae; genus Zygothrica; species Zygothrica quintamaculata. The sequence continues at coordinate 283,800 of JBAMBS010000776.1, read as the reverse complement.
GGGGGGCACAAAATTTCTGACATTGAAAAATTATCCAAAAAGTAAAGGATAAACGGCAACAGCGGACACCACCACGTGGTATGTTCAGATACTATATATATTTATATATATTATATATATTATATATATATATATATATCTTTATATATATTAGAAAATAACTGGGTAAAAATGTGACCCAGTCACGCCCTAATGAGAGGGCCAAAAAGTCAAACAGCTGTCCGAAACGTTGATAGCAAAATAACATCACAAAAAAATAAAGAAGAAAAATAGAAATGATAAAAAGAATAGATGGAGAGGAGAGGAAGTAAAAGTAAAGCAATGAAAATAAAAATAAAAATCAAAATGAAAATGGAAAAACCCTTAGTTTTCTCCAGGCTATCAACTATCGGGTGATTTGAACATCGCTTGCTATACATTGAGATACGCTTAAAGTTTCAACCCTCTGCAGTTAGAGCAGTTGTGGCACAGCATTTGGCCTAGTTAAAAGGTTTGCCACATCACATGGCATGTGAATGTAGCAAAACTAGTAGCTCAATTTCAGTTTCATGATGATATCCTTTTGCTTTAACAACACTGATTTTCCTTTGCCTTCAATTATTTAGATAGTCATAAAACCTTGATTGTTTTGTACTCCAAGTCTAAAGTCTAAGTCCAGAGGAAGAACAGCAAAATAGGGACAGAGAGAGAAAGAGAAAGAGAAAGAGAGAGAGAAACTTAAATAAAGGATTCACTTGTATGGAAACTCAAAGGATAAACTTTCTTCAATGCTCAGCTATGCTTTGAGTTATAATAAACAGCAACAAAATCTCATATATATATTTATATATATTTAACTTTATTAGATAAAGTTTTTAGGCAACAGCAAAAAAAGAGAAAATAATTGAAGTCCACTTCTAAAGGATAAATAACTAATATTACGTACATATCCTTTGTACACTTAAATAGCTCAACATAAATTGCTTAAAGTTCAACACAGGTGCTACTTATTTAGTAATATTATAGTATATATATATACTACTACTAACATTACTTTATTATGCTCCATTGTTATACATTTTATAGGGTATAATAAATTCTCTAGTGTTTAACTCAATATCGATGTTAAGTATACGCCATGTAGCACTCAATGACAGCAGGCAGTTGGCTATAAACATTCCATGGGCAATGCTTGTGAAAGTAAATACATATACACATGCTTAAACATACATTACAAACACACAAACGCACACACGCACACACACACTCGCACACGCACACACGTGCGCAGATATATCAAACAATTATCCAACAAACTGTCGGCACTTAAAGAGAGACATTGCCACAGGAGTGCCATTCATTCAAGCGCTCACACACTCGCACACACACATATATACATAGTGTATAAAGGTAAGTAAAAGAGCACCACAGAGCACCACAGTGCCACAAATCGAAAATGAAAGTGCATTAAAAATTCAACGGCTTCTGCTATAAAAGTGAAAAAAAAATACAAAAAATCTGAAACACTTCAGTTTGAGTTGAGACAAAGATAGAACGAGAGAGAGAGAGAAAGTAGCATTAAGCAAAGCAGAAATATTACAAACTGATTTTACTTAATGCAATTCCCAATACACATATACATTTATTGCAACACATGAAGGGAGAGAGAGAGAGAGAGAGAGAGAGAGAGAGAGATTCAATTTCCCAAGAGCTCACTTTATATTTCGGAGATGATAATAATTGTATTGAGCTCCGTTACGTTGGAGTTGACTTACTGGCCTGCTGTGCCAGAGAAAGAGATAGAGAGAGAGAGAGAGAGAGCGATAGCCTGCTATTTGCCACTGTCATGTGCAACGCTTTGGGAACATGTAATTGCATTAATCTTTGCTCCACCCGCTACTCACACACACACACACATACGTAAAGCGAGAGAAAGAGATCAAGTGAAAACTGCTTTTAATTGGATCTCGCATGCAACTGGACGTTCTCACATATAACCAGGCAAAACACAAACACACACACACACACACACATGTAGATGTATGCATATAAATATATATTTATATATATATGTATATATCGCATATAAATCAACCTCAACTATAGCTAAGCATTTCTAAATCCGATTTGAATTGTTCGAAGTTGCAAGTTAAGAATATGTTTTGCCTTAGGCCGCACATTGTATACACTATATTATTATATATAAAAAATAAAACAGAATCAATAAATTTAATACCTATATAAATATATATATAAAATACCTGTACAATCTCAAGCCGATAAGCCAATCACCTGTGCTCAAAACTATAAAATTTTTACAGATAGTCAAAATTTTGTTACCCCATCAAGGTATATTTATAGATATATAAAAATATAAATATCTATATATATATATATATCTATATATAGACTATATTGGTAGAGTATAAAATAAAGATATATAGAGCTGTAAATAAACGTGCAACACTTGGCACATGCCATTGCCAAAAGCCTTTTTTCAAGTGCCAAAATTGATTACTTACCGAATGTGAGTTAAGTTGAGAGTAAAAGGCAATGAATTTCTCTGTGTGTGTGGTAAGTGGAAGTGAAAGCGAAAATGAAAGTGACAGTGAAAGTAAAATGTATGTATGAAACGAGTATAGCCAAAAATGATGAGTTGGGGCTTATGAGAGGCGTATGAGCGATTTGCCTTGAGGACTTCCGCTGGGAAAGCAATTGATACAAAATCATGGCCACAATTTGCGCAAATTGCTTTATCGCCAAGTTGGAAGTTGGTTGGGGCGACAAAATACAACAGCAACAAAGCTGACAAAATGTTGTCATGTTTATGCATGAGGTATACACATACATATATATATATATATATATATATGTTAAGAGAGGCAGCATGAAACGCATTTACAGTGCCCGCTCCACATGGGGCATGCCAGACATGTGTACGCAACGTGTGGCAATTGTTATAAGACTAATAACATTGCTCATTTATAGAGTGCACTCTCACTCTCTCTGTACGTGTGTGTTGATGGGTATATTTAAGTCGTGCATTGTTACATTTTGCCTTAACGCGTCTGTCGATTGTTGTATGAAATTTTATAAATTGAAAATGCCATAAAGGTGGCTGCCTTGTCGCGTGGTTAGGTGGTTTGGGTGTTTTTTTTTTTAACTGTAAACAGACAACAGTCGTTGTTCTTGTACATCGGACATTCCTCATAGCCAGAGCTAACACCAGAGTCAGAGCCTGTGCCTGTGCCTGTGCCTTGCGTTTGCTCTGCCTCTGGTTTTGGGTCTGGTTTTGGGTCTGGGTTTGGGTCTGGGTCTGGCCCTGGGCACATGCAAATGACGCTCCTAATTTATGCTGCGGTTCGGTTACACATTTACATGATGACTGGGGCAGTGGTAAGCTGTATGTGTGTGTGTGTGTGCGTGTGTGTGTGTGTGTGTGTGTAAGGAAATCAACGTTACTGTGGGAATTGCGGGCAGCTGCTTGACCTACTGCGGCATTTGGAATCACTTAAATCTCCTCAACATGCACGAGTCAACATTTGGCTAAGCAGGGATCTACTATATGGCCCTTTCTTTAGCCTTATCCTTAGCCTTAGCCTTAGCTTACTACTAGCAACATATTCATAACTTAAACACACACACACACACGTTCAATACAACCGCAAGCAGCCAAGGCTTAAGACAAGCATCTCTAAACAGACGAAGCAATACATGTAAACAGAAGAAAAACAAAAGAAGAAAGTGAAAACAAAAACACAAGTTGCTTTGGGAACTAAGAACTAGACAAGGGTAATACCATAAAGGGGGCTAAAAAAAAAGAAGAAGAACAAGATGGAATTAGGCTACTCAGTGGCCAACATTTTGACATGAGCGTTGATGAGGGATAGGCCTTACCAACCTATGACAGTTACCCAATGAGCCATGTCAGAGACAAGGACAAAACAACACCAACACACACACACACACATACACAAATATACCCACCCATACACAGACAGATGAATGTTAAATGCAATACAAGTAGAAGGAGGGAAGAAGGAGAAAGAAGGTGAAAGTTTTGTGTTGAATTCTTGTTAGAGCAAAAGCGACTTAAGTTTGCTTTTCATCTTTAAATACTAAAAAAAAAAAGAAATCAAAGAAAAAAAAACTGAAGGTAAAAATCGGATTTTATAAGCCTTGGCAATGATAAAAGCCTAGTACTTAACATGGCTTAAATGTAACCACAAAACTAAATCGCTAAAATTTTTACACCACTAAAGGAAAACCTAAAGAAAAACCTAAAGTAAAAATCTCATTAATTTCTAATGTAGAATTAAATTGTTGTTGAAGATTTTTACTTTAAATTCAGTTGGCTTTTAATGAGAAAAGTGATAGGGAGAGAGAGAGAGAGCAGCTGTAGTGAGAGTCACACGCTGAGAGGGCTTAAATTTTAATGAGACAATTTTAGCCAGATGTAAGTTAAAGTTAATATTGTTGTTATTGTTGTTGTTGTTGTTGTCTGGTCAACTGATGTCAACGATTAGCCAGAGTTAGCTTAAGGTAAAGCAAAAGAAAGAGAAAACGGAAGAGTGAGAGAGAGAGAGATGTATACTAATTAACTGCAAAAGTTTGTATGGGCAAATATTACGCATACGCCGCGTGTGCTGCTGCTTTGAAATTTTCCTGCTTCAAACTGTTCGATTGCAATTTGCTGATAAGTTTTTCTGCTTTATTTTCACTAACTTTCACTTCGAATTTTCTTTGTGAGAGACTTTTGAATGTTCTTCACAGTGTTATGCATAGGCATTCAGGCATTGATTGAGAATGGGATTGATATTGGGATTGATATAGGGATAGGGATAGGGAGGGGAGTTTACTTTGACAAATGTTTACCATTTTTTAATGTCAGTTTACTTTCTTTCATTCCTATATTCTTTTTTTGGTGGACATAACCAGGGTTGCCAGCTATCATAAATGAAGAGCAAGCATCAACTTTGCTTGTGTTGAGCATTGAAGCGTAAATTTTTGAAATTGAAATCATGAGTAGAAAGAGCTGATATTCTTGTTGTAGAATGAGAAAGTGTGGGTTGAAAGTGAGGGTGAAAGTGTGGGAATGAAAATGGAGTTGGAACAGCCGTTTGCTTCATGCTGGCTGCCTGTTTATCTGCCACGTTAGCAACTGCCGTGCGATGCTTCATTGAGTTTTATGTAAGAGAAAAAAATAAAGAAAAGATACACACACATATATATATATATATATATATATATATAGGTATATTATGCTTACTTAAATGTTGAGGCTTTTGCTTTGAGCCGCGTTTCAGTTTGCCATAAAACTCATAAAACTTGTAACGGACACTTGGACTAAGCCGTTTAAGCGCCTGCCAGAAAGTGTTAAGTCTCTGGCCCCCTACTCGTTCACCACATTCTCGCTTCTACTGTCTGCTGTTGTTGTATATTTGAATGCTTTATAATTACATTTTGTACGCCTGAGGTGCACTCTCGCTCTCACTCACTTACTCTCTCTGTCTGTCCCCCTTGCGCTCGCTTTTCCCCTAGCTCTCTTTATCTGTATAAACATTTTTAAAGCCAACAGGTGCAGAGGCAAGGCAAATGTTGTTGCAAGTGGCGACCCAGCAGGGACCTCACAAATTGTACAGGGACTTGCGGCGTATATGTGTGCGTGTGTGTTTGAGTGTGTGTGTGTGTGTGTGTGCTGCTTAGCTACGCATTGGCTTATTTAGTTTGTGAGTTTTATTGAATGTTCGGTGGCGTATACGTAATGGATTTTCTTGCTTGTAATTGCATGAATTTTATGTACTTTCTGCTGCTGCTGCTGCTGATTTAATGGCAACATCCTTTGTGGCCTTTGGTTTTTAAGCCTTTTGCCAGTGCCAACATTCCGGCTTAATGTCAATGCACATAAATCAAATAACAGCAACAAAAACAATAGCAAAAACAGAAAATAAAACGAAAACGAAAGCGAAAAGAGAGAAAAAAAAGAGAGAAATGTTTATCAAAATCTTATCTACACGGACTGCGACATGTTTACAGTCTGCCTTGCCCGGCAGCATGGATGTTCCTTCCTGTTACACACACACACACACACACACACACACACACACACACACTCTGAATCTCCCTCTCTCTGTCTGTGTGTCTCTGTTTTGTTACTGTATTTGTTAGATTTCTATATTTGTGTATTTTGTTTTTAGAAAATACTTATTTAAACTCCCTGCATGCGTCTACGAACAGTAACAATTCCATTGTCTCTCCCCCACTCTCTCTCAGTCTCTCTCTCTCTCGTCCCTTCCTGCTCTAGCAATGTGTGCGTAACCGTAATAAATCTCGTAAAACGAAGAGGGTAAAAAAAAAACTCAATATTAAGCATAAAATGAAAGTCATGTTATGAGTGCGGCTTACAAAATTTTTCAGTTTACATTTTGGCCATGTTACAGCCCAATACCAATTTACCCTTATACAATGCTAAATCTCTCTCTACCTCCCTCCCTCTCTCTCTCTCTCTCTCTGTCTGTGTCTGTTTTCTTTATCTTCCCTTAAACATGCGTCTGCTTGTCTGCTATATAGGATTGTTCAGTATTATGGCAATTATATTATCAGGTTGTATTTATATTATTATATTAACTGTCTTCGACTTATTGTTTCATTGGCTTTTGATTAGGCCAACAATTGTTAGCTCTGGGCCAATTGCGATTGGCTGTATGCAAATGTTTGTTTTGTGTTGACAATTTAATCAAATATTGGCCTAATCATATGGCTTAAACACTTTTAATGATTTAATTGAATGAGCTGCAATAAATTTAATTGGTTTAAAATTTATTTGATTTTGTTGCTGTTTTCTTTTTCGATTTATTTTCAGTTTCTTTTTTTTGTTGGTTTTTTTTATCTTTTTTTTAACTTTGATTTTGTTGTTGTTTCTATTTATATTTTTTATATATTTTATTTTTTGTTTTTCTTTATGTTTTTTTTTTCTATTTTTTTGTTTCCTTTTTTTGGTTTTTTTGTTTTGTTTGTTTTTCTATTTAATTTTTGTTTTATTTTTTTTCTTTTTAATTTCTTTTTTCTACTTTTATTGTATTTTTTAAAAATTTTTTTGCTGTTTTTTTTTTGGTATTTTTTTCTTTTAATTTTTTTTTTATTTTTTTATCTCTTTTATTTCTGTTTTTTCTATTTTTTTTTGCTTTCTTTTACTAGTTTTTTATCTTTATAATTATTTGTTCTTTTTGGTTTTCCAATTTATTTCCATTTCTTTTGTTACTTTTTCTATTTATTTTCTATTTGCTTTTTCTATTTTAGTCCTTTTCCCCCGTTTTTTTTTCAATAATTTTTTTACTTTTATTGTAATTTTTTTTTCTAATTTGTTTTCTGTTTTTTTTCTATTACTTTTTTTCTGTTTGCTTTTTTGCATTTTAGTCCTTTTTTCTACGTTTATTTTCTATTTTTTTCTACCTTTTTTAAATATAAAAAATTTTTTTTGTTTAATTTTTTTCTGTTTTTTTTCTATTAATTTTTTTCCTTTTTTTCTTCTATTTTTTTCTATTACTTTTATTATTTTCCTGCATTTTTTTTATATTTTTTATCTTTTCCGTTTCTGTTTATTTCCTTATTTTTTCTTTAATTTGTATTATTATTATCTATTTTATTTCTACTTTTTCTGATTGTTTTTTCCTATTATTTTCTTCTATTTTTTTTTCGTGTTTTTTCTGATCTTTTACTTTCTTTTTCTGTTGTGTTTTTTCATTGAAATCAATCGCATAACATTTAATTAATAATTAACTAATTTACAGATTATCCATACTCAATTACACACAAAATATACTTCCTACGAAGTTCATGAACTTCCGCTTAACACACACTACTATACATGTGTGTGTGTATGTGTGTGATTTTTCTATATGTCTCTTCTCTCAGTATGGGGCATTACTTAATTGAGATAAAGTTACGTATTCAATTGCATATTAGTGGTTTTTGTGGTTAACTCGCTCTCTGGCTCTATGCTTCTGTGTGTATGTGTGAGTGTGTATGTCTTCCTCCAACTCACCCACCCACTCTATCTCGTTCTCGCTCTTTGTGTGTGAGTGTGTGTGTTTGCAATTATAATAGAAATATCGTTGCGCAATGCTTAAGCATAATTCAAGCAGCAGCAACGAAGTGTCAAATTTGTGGCTATGTGTGAGTGTATATGTGTGTGGGAGTATGTGTGCTTGTGTCTATATATATATATATATATATATATATATACGTGTGTGTCTGTGTTTGTCTGGGTTTTCTGTATGTAGCTAAATTGTCGACTATCTTAATTAATATAAACTTTTTATACATTCCTTTGTAAATATTTCTGCCACAGGCGACAACAGCAACAATAGCAACACCCACAACGGCAACAACAGCAAGAACAGCAACAACAGCAACAACAGCAACAACAGTAACATCAGCAACATCAGCAACAACCCCAAACAAAAATCAAAAGAAGAACAGCAGCAACCAAAAAGCACCAGCTACTTGTAACTTAAGTGACATGAGGCCTTAACAGCAACAGCAACAGCAACAGCAGCAGCAAAAAATAACAGCAGCAACATATACAAATAACAACACCACAGCAACAGCAAAAACAAACAACAACAACAGTAACAACAACAACAAGTCGCAACTGTAAAGCAATAAAAACGCAAATTACAAACAATTAAAATCCGAACACAACGAAGGATCCTCAAGGAAAAGGCACTTGAGAAATGTAACATTTACACTGAAACACACACACACACACGCACATACACACAAACACATACATAGCAATACACATAGCAAGACACATACTAATACACACACAGAGCAACAAAATATGTCTGCAACATTTATGGAAAAGTGAAGCAAAAAAAAAAAAAAAAATAGAAGAGAAAACAAATAACTGAACAGCAGCCGCCGTCAGAGTCAGAAACAGAAACCAGAATTGAGGCATCTCTTTCACCAAATACCAGCAGCAGCCACAACAGCAGCAACAACAACAACAACAACAACAGCAGCAGCAGCGATAGCAACAACATAAAGCACAGCTGCAACTGGAATATAGAAAGCCATCGCCTTTATACATTCATCCTTTTGGCGCTTCCAACTGTGACACCATCAGCAACAGCGAACAACAACAGCAACAACAATAGAAGGGAAACAGCAACCGCAACAATAACAATAACAACAACAGCAGCAACAACAGTATAACCAGCAAACAGCAGCAACAGCAACAGCAACAGTAACAGGGACAGCCACAATACAATACAAAAGGCAGCAAACAAAGCGGCAATAAAAGAAGTGCGCATTGTTATTTCTTCATTGTTTTTACAACGGTCACACACACACACACACACATATATACAAAAAGGCGATACTGCTATAGTTTACACAGTGTCCGCTTGTCCGCCTGTCCGGTGTGTGCGATATAAACGCTTCAACGGTGTTGTCGTCATTGTAGTTGTTGGCAGTGTCATAGTACGCCTTTGGGCACTCAATTAAACCTCAATTCAAGTGAATGTAACGCTACGTAACGCAACACAACAGCACAACTAGCCACGCCCACCACATACAGACAAAAGGCAAAAGGACAACGAAACGTAAAACTTACAACGCCTACAACAGACCGCATACCAATAATACCAACGTCAAGCGTCAAACTTTACTTACTCCCACTGTCTTTCTCTCTCTCTCTCTCTCTCTCCCTGTCTATCTGTCTTCCTTACACACACGCACACACAACACACACACACACATATATATCTATATATATATATATATATATATAAACTCTGTATTGTTTTTTATATATATATATATATTGAAAGGCATCGTTGTTGCGGTCAGGCCGTGTGGGCCACATTGAGTTAATGTGACAATGAAACTGAGCGTTAGCGCATATCGGGCGCATGCATCCGCACACAAGAAGATCCTGTCCAGTGGCTATCACTCGCAGCTCAATTACGGCAGCACTGGAGCCGCCGCAGCGTCCTCATCCTCATCGTCGGCAGCAGCAGCGGCGGCCACTGCAACGGGCCTATATACGGTAAGTAAACAACTGCAATAACAACTCAAATATGCAGATATAAATTCATGTATATATATGTATATATATATATAGTATCTTTATTATATATAGTAAAATGTTAATCCATTATTTTTGCATTAAATCGAAGCCTTTATATACCATAGACAACAAACGGAAGAAGTTCATTCTCTTCGTTCAAATGTTAGCAAAGTGCTTAAACTTTAAGCGCCATATTTGATTTTCATTCTTTTTACAACGGAACTTTCTACTAGAACGCAAAGAGCGTACACATATTTATCTTCTTACAATCTAAGTGCAGCGCAGTGAGAGTAACGGAGTTTATTTATTTTAAAACTAAAGTTAAACTAAGGAAAAACTAAAGAAAAAATATTTTTAATTTATTATTTTTATTTTCATTTTATTATCATTATTATTTTGAAAATTTTTATTATTATTATTATTGTTATTATTATAATTATTATTTTTATTATTATTAATTTTATAATTATTATTATTATTATTAATTTTATTATTATTATTATTATTATTAGTGTTATAAATTTTTTTATTTTAATTATTAATATTTATATTATTTGTATTATTATTATAATAATTATTTTTTTTTTTATTATTTTTTGTATTATTATTTTTATTATTAATATTTATATTATTATTATTATTTTTATTATTATTAATTTTATTATTAGTATTATTAATTTTTTTATATTATTATTTTTGTTATTATTATTAATAGTTATTATTACTATTATTATTATATAAACATGTATTTTTTAGTCGTCAAATCCATTTTGATAAACAAAAATGATTATTTTTGTGTTTTGTATTATTAAATAATACAAAAATATATATATAATATAAATAATAATTAAACAATTAAAAATAAGAAATAAGTGATTTCAGTTTGAACTACCAATAATTCATATGAACTATTACATTATTATGTTATATTGTTTGTTTATTTTTCATTAATTATCTTACCAATTTGGTGAAAAAAAATGACAGATTTGATCATATTTAATTGTTCTATGTATGCAAAGAACACACAGTAAAAATTTAGCTCAATATGAAATCTGGATGTAGTTATGGTTGCTTTCCGATACAAGTTTAACTATTAGAACTAGTCGATTTATATCAAATATGTAACATTATGCTTAGAAAGTTGCTGTCAGTTTATAGTTCATTTAATTATGCCTTTTTCCTAGAGATTCTTCTGAATATTGTTAAATAATTGAATTAATCAAAAGATTCTCTTAAGGGCAATTTTTCACCAACCAAATGCAATCACCATATACAGTAAAACTTGGTACTAAAGAGGAAATGCAAAAGAAAAACTTTCGTTATGTTTTTGTAGTGCAACATAATTGCTTTGTAGCGCCATCTAGCGTGAAGCAATTGCACTTAAGCAACGCCAGATACAGATCACTAAAAACTTTTATTGCAATAAATAATGGATTACTTTTCACTAGACCTATCTAACTGTAATCATATGCCGTCATACACAAACACAAACATACTTACACACACACACACACACAAACACACTTACACACACACACATATATATATATACACACACAAATTACCCACAAAATGTTTGTGGTCCATAATTTTTATTTAATGTGCCAATCGTATATTTCGTTAGATTTTCATTGAGGCATTTCAGGAAGGAAGGAAGGAAGCCAAAGGACTCTTTTATAGGTGCATAGATTGCTGCTGTACGAGTTGTATATTTGCCAACAGTTTACGACTATCTATCTGTATATATATATCTATATATATATATATATATAAAGTTTTGTATTATTTTGCATTTAACAAAGTTCCAGTTCAAATGCGTTTGCCTTCAAGCACTTCAAAGTTAGCAGACTAAAAGTGCAGCAGTGCAGGCAGAAGCGTTAAGCGAGAAGCGAGCGAGAAGTCGAATAGGCGAGTTCTACTATAAAAAATTGTTTATATATATATATATATATATTTTGCTTGATGCGCTGCCAATTTGCTTACAGTTAAAGTTCCAGTTACAGTTACAGTTCTGGTTGCAGTTCAAGTTCCAGTTTCAGCTTCAGTTCCAGTTCAAATTTTAACTTATCTTTAATTGAGGTTATTGCTTCTCTCTCATTTATGCCTATATTTTGCTTGTATACAGCTTAAAGTAAGCTTTTACTACTTCTTACTTCTTTTTATTCCATAAACTTCTCACTTTCAATTGCGCTTCTCGCTTTTTGCATTTCAGTGTGAAATTTGCCTCAGTTTTCTTTCATTTCCTTTCACTTAAACTCCAACTTCTCGCTTAACTTTGCTTCTCTAATCTACTAATTGAATGTGTTACTTTTTTTTCTGTTGCTTTACTTCTCTCTGCTTTCGCTTAACTTTTCTAATTCGTTTCTCTCATTATCGTCAACAGCATCATTATCATAATCATCATCAGCATTAGCAACGTTTCTGCTTCAACTCGCTTTACTCACAGCTTCAGGCAACTACTTTGATATCAACCATAAATTTATGCGATTATTGTACAAAATAATCTTGTTTCCTAATTTGTTTTCTCTTTCCCTACTCTCATTCATAATTATTTTCTCTTCTCTTCGTTTCGCTTGTTTTCAATTTGTATTTTGTTACAATTTTGCTTATAATTCACTTCTTGTAACGCTTCTCACTCGCTTCATGCTTCACGTTACTTGCTGCAGTTACTAACTGTTATTAGTTACAGTTCAATCTGATTATTGCATATTCTCATTTAATCGCATTCTCGTTTTCTCTCTTTTTCACTTTCTTATCGAGTTTTCATCTCTTACATACGCAAAAACGAAGCTTTAAATGTTTTTTAAACTTTTTTCAACTGATAAATCAGCTTGAAGCTATAGATGTATACATAGAGCATTTGCTATACGCTGTGTCCCTCTTAGTCTGTGTGTGTATGAGTGTAATTTCGTGTCTGTGTGTGTGTGCGTTGTTGTTAAAGTTGACATTGTATTGGATTATGGCAATTGGTTTGTGTAGTAAAAAAGTATGGGAAAAAAAGTAACGCATAAAATGCTTACAAATCGCTTGAGTGCAGTCATGCAGAAGTTGTTTGCTATGAAATTGTTATGTGAGTTCAGGATATTATTGGTTTATGCTTCAGGATATTGACGGATATACCTCATAATCGTGCAGGCATATATAAATATATACATACATATATATATTGTATGACATTTATCCAGCCTGATCCGTTTTGCCCAGCCCTTAATTAAATCAATTTCAACTTAAATTTCAATTTCAATGGCAATTTCAATTTTTGTTTTGCAATTTCATTGAGTTAATATATATATTATATAGCATTTCACCTTTTGGACATTAAAATATGTTTAGGCCATAAATATTTATGTTTAAAATGTAACCAAAATACCAAAAAAAAAATCACCAACGCATTTCAATCAAGTTTCGTGCCACATTTAATTGCCACCAACCGCTAACCAAGCGGCAAGCAACCAACCAACCAGGCAACCAACCAACAGGCCACCCACCAACAGCCAGCAGCTAACATTCCATAAGCCATAGCAATAGCCTTAGCTCAATACTATAAGTCCATTCAAGCCGTTCACAACTGTGGCTTATACCATAAAGCCTCATAGAGTTCAGCTGCTAGCTAATTGGTGGGAGCAACTTCCCATATCTCCCACGCTTCCCCCGCAGTAAATCCAAAAACCAATTTCCCCAATCCTGTATTGGATATCTTATGTGCTATGTGGTTATGTCATCTCCCTTTAGAGCTAACAAAATTGAATATCTTTTATGCTGCAATTTGGCAATTTGGCAATTTGTTAGTTTGTCAGTTTGTCAGTTTTGTTGAGAAATTTAAGTAACAAAACTTGGTCCTAAACTGTGGCATTCCAGGGGGAATATTTAAGATTTCAAGAATGCTGTTAAAATGCTTCAAATTAATTGATTTATGAACAGTTTAAAGCTCACTTCTATATATGTAAATATATTATTTAATTTGTCTATCGATAACTTATCGATTGAATTTGAATTGAAGCTTATAGCAACTCTTTTAACCCAAATTCAAGTGGAGCCTTTGCCGCAAATGTGCTTCAGTTTTGCTCTAATGTGCTCTATAAAATATATACTCCCTACTAAGCTAAGCATAACTGTAACTATGCTTAACTCTTTCCATCATAAATGTTGCTTGAATTGTGGCATTTCGAGCTCTAAATATATAGAAATTTATAGAGTACAATTTTTAATTTAAAATTTATGCAAATTGCGCATAAGTTTGGCTTAAATAAACTACATTTTGCCACATGAAATTTAATTAAATTAATTAAAATAATTAATTACTACAATATTTGAATTAATAGTCTATGCATTTGTAGCAATAATAATGAAAAAATAATAAATTATTATTTACGAGCAAAAGTTTTACTAAAATCTTACAGCAAACTTGCTACTATGGAAACTAAAACTATTCAAGACTATTATTGTTATTATTACGATATGTAAGAGTGAAGAGTTAAGAGTTAAAGGTGAAGAGTTAAGGCTGAAAAGATAAGGATGAACAGTTAAGAGTTAAAAGTTAAGAGTGCAGAGTTAAGAGTTCAAAGTTCAGTTACAGTTTGATTTTGCTTAGCTTATTTGAAACTCTTATGCTTAAGTTGATTGAGCTGCGGCGCAGTTGCTTAATAAGTTTTCAAGTAAAAATCCTTTTTTTTTATATTTTTCTTTTTTTTCTTTTACTTTTTCCCTATTTTTTTTTGCCCTTCACTTCTGTTTCTTGTTGCCAACCATTTCAATTCGATATTATAGTTGCTTTGGGGATTTAGCTAGAATACTTGACGTAGTAAATGATAATGTAGTTAATGATGTTGATGATGATGATGATGATGATGATAAACTAAGTGATATTTCATTTTCATTTGATGTAATCAGTGGAAACAAGGTGAACACAAGTTAAATAACTTAACTTCTCACTTTATTTAGAACCTTTTCAACTTGGCAGCTTTGGTCTAAGCTTTGAAAGTTCTTCACCTTCTTCTTATCAGACTTTCGTTATTTTATTTTTTTTTTTTTTGTGTGTTCTCTTTATGCTTTCACTTTGTTCAATCTCCTTGTGCTGTCAGCGCCCAAGGCTCGTTATTTTATGTTAGAATATTTTTAATACTTTCGCTTTTGGTGCCAGCAGCAATCAATGTTTAATTTTAATTATAATTCCCTCACAGTGTGGATGATTTTTAGCAACTTGCTGAGGCAGACAGAGGCAAAATGAGTAAAAGAGTGAGTGGGGAGGGGGGTTGTCAACAACAAACAGCACAATCATTGGCAGAAGGGAGAAATTTTATGTGTTAATGTGTTGAGTGCGGACCCAAAATGCAGCTGCCCAAATCGCATTAGAAAGCTGAATTCATAATTGCTGATTGAAATGTTAATTTTAACTGATTTCCATACATACTTTACTTACTTATATAGTATGCTCTATATATATATATATATATTTATTTGTATGTATATATGTATGCTTACAGATGGATACGCATGAGCATGGCGGCAAGTTTTCAAAGGATATGGCACGTTTGGAATGCAACAGCGATACGGATGTCATCAGTCCAACGGGCACAAGTAGCTCCGGTGGTGGTGGTGGTGGTGGTGGTGGTGGTGGTGGTGGTGGTGGTGGTGCTGGTGGTGGAGGGTGTAGTAGTATTGGTGGTGTTGCTAGCGCCATTTGTCATCCCAATGAAAGCGCCAGTCATCATAAGCGACATCATAAAACTGGCAGCGCCTCAGCAGCAGCAGCGGCAGCAGCAGCAGCAGCAGCTGCTGCATTGGCCAATGATGATGACAATAACAGTGCGGCACATTCATCGGATAGCAAGAGTCCCAGTCAGCGGTAAGTTCAACTCAAACAAGCAAACACTTATATATACATACACACACACACTTAACACCTAACCGCATTAACACATATACACATGCGACAATATCAACAAGCACTTTTATATCAAACAAACAAACCAACACACTCACACACTCTCACACACACCTTATGTATATACATGTGTATAACTTGTAACTTTTTGCAAAGAGGCAAGTTAAGTGCTTGACAAAGAAACAAGTACAAAAATAAAATAACCAAAACACAACAACAAAATGCAAACAATAAACAATATAAAAAAGTATAACAAAAAAAAAAGAAAAAAACAAAACAAAAAAAATTGAATCTTTGGCAAGCCAAAGTTTAAATACTCTTACGAAACTAATATTCTTGCAGCTTAGTTTAGCTATATATAAAACTTTAACTGCTCTATTAAATTATTTATATGAACAATGCGTTTTTACTCTGCTCAAGCCAAAGCATTTGTATACGTCAAGTTTCTCTGGAGAAAGTTTTAGTTTTTCTTTTGTTAAAATTGCGTATACTTTAAGAAATTTTCTAAAATAAAGTTTATATAGTCTAAACTTAATTTCATCTAAGCTTGCTAATTTTTTATACGCTTATTGACGTCTATACTTCACTATTCTACACTTTACTTCACTCCATTTCACTCAATTAGTCTCTTAACATTTTTATTAAGAGAGAGTGAAACCATAAGTAAAATGTCTCAATTAAATCTTTATATATATTTGATAATAAATTTTTAAATAGTATGTATATACGCTGCAAGTGTATTATAACTAAAAGAAGTGAAGAACAAAAAAAGGTACAGCAAACAACAGCAACAACAACAACAAGAAGTAACAACAAAAGGGAAAGAAGCAAATGAGAACAACAAATACTCGTTATGTAAACGATAATTGAAATGTGCTCGCAATGTTCAGTTCACACGGCTATAAACCATAATCATAACCCGTCGTTAAGCCCAACCAATGTTTTTTACATGCATACATACATACACCTGCATACATACATACACCTACATACATACATACATATGTACACTAACATACACACACATATATATACTTTAATATATACATATACTAGCGTAACGTACAGCAGTAAGCGCATAATTGATTGCTAACAATAAATGTGTAGCATACTTTGTTGGGCTTCGCAGCTTTTGATTTCTTTTTTGTGTTTTGTTGTTGTATATTTTCTTGTTTGCGTTGGTACTCGCAAATGTATTGACATATTGACATATTGAAAGAAACTTGTATTTACTACAACAACTAAATGTATAAATTTCTTTGAGTTTTTTTTGTTTTTAGTTTTGTTCATTTTATGCTATTATTGCATAGCACGCATCGTTTATATGCATTCAACTCGTATTTATCATCAATCGAAAAAAAAAACTAAAACCAACAACAGCAAATCGTAATAATAATATTATAAATAAATAATAATAAACTGTGCAATATAATATCGATCAATGTTATAAGTTTGTTTAATCAAAAGCAATTAGCGACCATTAAGCTGTCAATTTCATGTTATGTTTGAAACATATTTTTTTTTTTTTTGAATTTTAAAGCTGAAATGGGTAAATGGAAAAACTGTAAATAACAGATTTTCAATAGACATTTTGTCTTTTTATATGTACATTGAATTTCTGTGTAAAATTTAATGTTTAAAATTTATTCTCTATGACAAGTTCATAGAGCTGTGTGTAGCTGCCAGGGGAAAACTTGGCCTAATGCATATAAAATGTGTGTTTAAATTCAAAATCAAAATATATCTAATAGTGAAGTATAATGTCATAACTGTTAGTTAAATTAGTTAGTAGAGAAAACTTAAAGGTCCTTCACAGCTTTACTGTCTTATGTTTATGTTTACTGTTGTGTGTTGACAAGCGGGGAAATTAGTTAAGTTCTAATGATAATTAGCTTTAATTATTTGTAGTGTACATTGTGTGTGTGTTGTTGCGAGAGAGTTTGCCCAGTGATTTTACTAATTAACCAAGTTACATTGCCTTTTACAACCAATGTCGCTTCTTCTTCCTATTCTGCTTCTTCTTCTTCTTCTTCTTTTGGGCCCCTAGAGACCCATCTGCCCAGTTGCGATAACTTTCAGAACTACTGTTGGCAATTGTGGTCAGCTTAACGACCAAAGTATTGCAATCGTCTCTCTCTCTCTCTGTCTCTCTAAATCTGTATCCGCATGCCTATGTCTATGTAAATGTAAATGTAAATGTTTATCTATGTGTGTGGTTGTGTGCATTTGTGAATGTATTTGTGTGAGTGCCAAGCCAAATGGGCTTTAGTTAAGTGAATTATGTCATGGTATTACGCCGACTGAGTTGTTGGCCCAAAACAACCTGTAAGTCAAGTGCAGCAGCCGTATAGGGTTATTGGTTAAATGGATTATGTATCCTACTGAAGTGGTTTTACTCCCCCTCTCTCTTTCTCTCTCTCTCTCTCTCACATAAATAGAATTTTTGATATTTGATATTTGATTCTACACTAATCCCACACGAAAAACCAACTCAATTCAAACCGAAAACTGAATGCAAATATCATACAAATTCGGTCAATCGAATGCTTTATATTTTTGCAGAATTGTTCATATTTTATATTATATTTATATACTATATAGTATTGATTGTTGTCATATTCAGTTATATATGTGTATGCGTTGGAAAGTAATACTTAATTATGGCTACAAGTTAGGATCAAATGTTTTGCATATGCTGCGCATTTATGGAGTTATCTGTCAGATAGCTTTAAGTTAACTTCAAACAAACAAGTTGCCATTTGAGCTCAACTTATCTGTTAGTTATATTCATATTAACTACAAGCTATCTTGCAGTTATCTTAATGCTATATTTTACTTTTCTTTTAGTTAGCTTCAAGTTTTATTTAAGCTATGCTTGAACTATCTTTCAGTAGTGTCCAAGTTAAGCTATATGTAAGTTATCTAAAAGCCAACTTCAAGTTGTCTTTAAGCTATCTTTCGATTATTAGACAGCTTTTCCATACTTAGTTACAATTATGTGCCATTTAACTGCCAGATATATGCCAGTTATCTTTAGTCTATCTGGCAACTAGCTTCTAGTTAATTCCCTTTAGTTAGCTCCTTGTTATATTTTTATTATCTGCCAAATAACCAGCAGTTATCTGTCAGTAATCTATAACTTATGTACCAGTTAGCTTCCTCTTATTTGGAAATTACCTTTAAATTATGTTTTAGCCCTGCTATAGTTAACCTCAACTAACCACAAATTGTCTGTCAATTATTTTCTACCTATCTGCCAGTTATCGTGCAGTTATCTTTAATCTTCAGCTATTAACTCACTTCTAGTTAGCTTCAAGCTATCTTTTAGTTAACTGCTTATCAGTCAACACTTATCTGACAGTTATCTTTTACTTACCTACCAGTTAACTTACAGTTTTCTGTGACAAGTTTCACTTATTTGTTTTAGTTTAGTTTTTGAGCTTTGTAAGTGGAAAAGTTGAGCTAATAAGAGAGTATAGAATATATATATGGAATACTCTGCAAATATATACAAAGATATATATGTATATATATTCTTATATATATATATATATATATATATAGATCTTGTTAATATTATTTTGGTGTATAACAAATTTTTATCCATTGGAAGATCGGGCAACTCATCGCTAACCAGTGCGCAGAGTAACTGCAATTGCACAAATATAAATCATAGTTTAAGATTGTATACAGAGAGGGATAGACTTATAGTAGCGCCAACACAACAACAACAACAACAGCAACAAATGTCAATCGAACAACAACAACAACACCGAGGAGTAACAACCCGACAGCGACGTCAAATCAGATTACATCTCAACAGTCCGTCGTCAGATTGCAGCTCATATTCGCTTATGGCCGGAAGCTGTAGTGGTAATGGCAGTGGCAGTGGCAGCGGCAGCGGGGGCAGCAGCATGGTGGGAAGGCATAAGTATACTGGTAGCTGTACACAGGTAAAGACACTCTCATCCTTTATAAGTGAACATCCCGAGGAGCTTATAAGCTTTGCAGCAAATAATAAAAATGATGAAGGCAACAATTCATATGAATGTTGCAATGATCCCAGCAACAACAGCAACAACAGCAACAACAGCAACAACAGCAACAACAGCAACATCAGCAACAGCAACAACAACAGCAACAACAATAGCAACAACAACATCAGCAACAACAACAATAACAATCAAACAACAAAATGGAAAAGTCTGAGAGCTGTCATGGCATATTATTGTTCACTGCGACGGATTAAGAGGAACGGTGCTTTTACAGTTATTTTCTTACAGTGTGCTCTCCCCTACAAAGAACCTATCCAAAAATCATATCTAATTTAACTAATTTAATTAACTAATTAATTAAATATCTAAACGTATTGATTAATACATGTGTACTACTACTACTATTTTCTTGCATTGTATGTGTGTGTGTGTGTGTAATAATAATTATAATACCTCTCCCTCTCTCTCTTCTCTTATTTTATAAAAAAAAAAAAAAAATGTATCCAAAAGTATCCAAAAAACCAAATCCAATCCAATCCGTAAATTAAAAATTTCCCAAAAGAAAATTGTAGTGAGTGTGTAATTTGCCTCTCTCTCTCTCTTTCTCTCTCTCTCTCACTTTGTCTACCATTAGCCAGCATATATCCTTGAAATATGTGTAACAAATTCTTTACCAATTTTATGATTGCCACAAAATAAATAATTGTGACCGTATTGTGTATACCGAATGCTGACCTCTCTCTCACTCTTTATCACTCTCTCTGTCTCTCTCTCTCTCTCTCTCTCTAACATAAACTGTCAATTACATGCTACAATTCCCATCTCTCTCTCTACTCTAATCATACACTTACAATGTTCATACGCTCATTCGCTCGCTAGCCAGCCCACTCGCGCCCCCTCTCTCTATCTCTCTCTCACTCTCTCTGTATGTTCTTCTATAGATCTTTCTCATACTCTCTCTCTCTCTCTCTCTTTCGCTCTCAATTTGGTTTAAGTATGTTGCGTTTTCATTGCGGCAAACAATTTGTATGCAAACAGCAACATTTTTAGTAACGCTTTTTTTATGGTCTCTTAACTTAAAAACAGGGTGTTATCTTTTAGCACAGGGTGTTGCTATCTATATGGAGCATACCACTACTACTACGACTTCTTGGCCACTTTTCATCAAGTTTCCATATCTTTCTTTATTGTTTTTTTTTCGCTTCTCTTTTCTGTGCTACTTTCAGAATGTGTTCATTTTTGGCAAAGAGAAACTTATAAAGTTTGCCAAACTGGGTCCAAAGTGCAGCTGAATACACACATAAAACACACACACACACACACACACACACTCATACACATATATATATATAGAACTTTAGGAAAAATCTGAGCAAACAGCAAAACTTGAAGTGACATTTGTCTGTGTGTCTGTGTGTGTGTGTGTGTGTGGGTTAAAAGTGAATCGATATGTTTAAGCTACTTGCTGCATTCTACAAAAAAACTTTTGACATATACAGACAGACTTGTATATACACACATACATATGCATACTTATATATATATGTATAGACACACACACACACACAGTTGATGGCAATGCGCCTATGCATATGCTACAATACATTGACATTGTGCATGCCAAATGAGAAATTGCCTTCTGAATGACAACTTACAAAGAATTTGAATTTAGAAAATTGCAAATTTATGTAGAAACTAGACATACACATATATACATATATACTCATACACACACACACACACACATATATATATATATATATACAGCTATACATATAGCTAAGCTAGGTACTTGAGCGTGAAGATGGCACTTTTTTCGGTGGAAAGGGTCTGATGTGTTTAACTGTCAAATGACCTAGAAATGTTTGCAGCACTTGCAACATTCCATCCGAGAACCCCACAGCCCCACAGCCCTACAGCCCCATAATCCTACAATCCCACAATCCCACAATTCCACAATTCCGCATTACCCTACCAACCCCCTCTCCACCAGCATAGTCTTATACGTTGTGTATCAACCCAGCATCACCTCATACCCACTTCAATGAATTTATGCATTGTCAACTTTGGGCACTGCCAAAAGAGCTGAAAAGCACATGCATATGCATGCCCGTACATTTCTCCATCTCTCTCTCTCTCTCTCTTTTAGTATACATTTGATATTGTCTCTCTCTCTTTTTAACTATTGAGCAACAATATGTTCATATGCTGTACTATAAGCTAATTCAGTTACAAGTATCTTTAGACTGTCCCAATCGAAATTCATTGTTGGATCTGACGCCGCATTGCGACTGTGTATTAATTCACATGAAATATATATATATATATATATATATTATTACATACACCCACATACACCCACATACACCCACATACACCCACATATATCCACATACATCCACGTACACCAACACGTACATTAATAAATATACATAGCACGTTGCATTTAGTCATTTGACATTTGTTGCATTTGCGTCATTGTGTCAAGAGACTGTATATACAAGTATCTATAACAGCTTGTAGCCTAAAATAGCTACAAAAAAAAAAAAAAATTGTATATCTTTTTTTTTTGGGTTGCTCTGCATTAAAATTATATACGCTCAACGCCATCTGTCGGCAGGTTATGACAAGCAATGCATACAGCAGCCTTTGTTTAATATGCAAACTTTGTGCTGGAATTTTGCTTATGAAACGTGCAATAATTGTATGCAACTTGCTCAGATATTAATACGATTCATAGTATATTGATTAATAAACTGTGAAAGTTTGTTAAAAAGTATCTTAAATAATTTGTTAATAATATTAAATTATTTATATAAGTATTCTAAAAGGTTATCATATAAAATTTTGCTTGTTTTTTTTTATGTTTATTTATTTTTAAAAAGTTTTTTATCTATTCAAAATATGAAAAGTGTTTTATAAATGTTTTCTAAGCGTTTCAATTGCTTGTGACTAAATAAATAAATTTGCAAGATTTACTGCAAGTTTGCAGGCAAAAAATTTCTTGAATTGCATTGAAAAGTTTGAGCAACAGGTGGAGGTTTACATATGCAAATTATAACAAAAATCAGTTTGAATATAAAAGACAATAAGACAAAAGCGAAATACGTGATGTTGCTGCACTCTTCTACAAACTTTCTTTCACTCTTTTGCCTTCTCACTCTAACTCATTTGAGTATGCGGCGCATAGTGTAACAAATCAATGCAATTTTAGAAAATTTTCAAGGTAAAATCAAAAACAAGAAATAAGCATATGTGTGTATGTGTGTGTGTGTGTGTTGAAAGTGGGAAATTCTAAGCGAATAACTAAAAAGTGAAACAAAAAACCACAGCACATAACAAAGCCAGTTACGATGCGATAAGCCAGAAAGCAATAAGCCAGAAGCCAGAAACAAGCGACTAACTGACTGCCGGCAACTGCCAACTGCCAACTGGCAGCAAGCAAATGGCAACTGCCACAAGGATGTGGCTAGTAATAATATAATGAATGACTCGTTTTGTAAGGTTTTGTTCCGCCTTATGATTATGTTATATTCTGATTATTATATATATATATATATATATATTATGGATTATTTTTTAGCAGCAATTCAATAGTTTCAAATTCCATATAAATATATATTTATAGATATATATGAATAAAGGGTTGGTACAGTAAAGCGAAATAAGTTAAAGAGTTTTATACGTTTGCAGTAATTTAACTAAAACTTATGGCTTTAAAGTTGACTTTTTGGTCAAAATGGTGCAAAACTTTGTGGTTTATTGTGCACGTTTTCTGTGTGTATATATATATGTGTGTGTGTGTGTGTGTGCTCTTTGTATGCCTTTTGGCAATTAAAAGAGAGAGAATTTGTGGTAAAACAGTTGGCTAAAATGGCAGCCAAATGACTGGACAGTTGCTTGGTTATGAGTTAAGTCTATAGCTGTTAACGAAAAATGGTAGCTGAAAATGAAAACGAAAATGAAAATGGGCATACGTTAAACACGTACACAATTGAAAGTATTGAAAGTATTGTTAATATTGATAGTATTGAAGTATTGGCATAAGGCATAATATTGTTTGGTCATGTTGCTGTAACATTTGCGAAAATCTGTAGCCAATTGCTAAACCAAAAATTTGTTAACCATCTGCTGCAACTGCTATTGGCATTATTGGCGTTAATTGAAATCTGAAGCTTGCTTCCCCAAAAACACAATGGTCAATTGCCAGTTGCCAATTGCTTTGGCCACATTCAAAAAGCCACAGGCAAAGCTCACTTCGACATCATGCAGCCATTAAGCAATTTTCCTATAGTATCTACATGTGTGTGTGTGTGTGTGTGAGTGTGAATGTGTGAATGTGGCTCTATTGATGATTTGTGGTGCAATAAAGACGAAGAAAAAAAATAGCATACACACACACACACATACATACATACAAAAATTGTAATTTAATAGGTGAAACAAGCCACAAAGCTTAAAACTCTTTCAGCTTTTGTGTTAAAGCAAAACAAAACTAAATATAACAAGCTCATTTTCAATTTATAACAAATCGAAACTTCTGCTATATACACACATACATAATACATAATACATATATATATATATATATATTTGTGTGTGTGTGTGTGCGTTAACCTTATCGTAGAGTAAGCCTTTTTTACGCTTCATAGCACGCAGCCCGCATATAGCCCAAAAAAAAAGAAGAACACAAAACAAAAAATAAATAAAGGAGAATAACAGGGCAAATGCCAAGTCAACGAGCTGACCGTTAAATGAATTGCCTGGCTGAGTATATATATATATATATATATATATATATAAGTATGCATGTGTGTGTGTGATAGTCATTGTGATAGCTACTATAATGAAAGCGAAATCCGTGTAAATGCTCCCTTGAGCAAAAGCTGCAGCAAAATGAGCAAGAGAAAAAAACATGAAAAAATTGGCAAAAAATGTGCAAAAAAAACTGCAAAAAATGTGCAAAAAAGAAATGGCAAAAAATAGTGAGTAAAGTGTTAAAAACGAAGTTTAAATACGCTTGAAATTTATGAGCTATAAGTTAAACTTTCAATCGCTTGGACACTTAAGCGATATGCCCAATCATTATAAAAATACATAATATATATATATATATAAAGGCAGATTTTGATTTTGATATAACAAGCATTATATATATATATATTACATATCTTTGTTTATATATATATTAGATATAAGTTTACGATTTAAAGTACTTAATTCTTATGGAAAATTGTGTCGAGTTCAATTGAAATTTGAACCGTTGATTCTTGCTCTGCTCTCTCTTTCTCTTACACACTAACTCTCTCGCTCTTTGTCATTGTCATAGTCTGTGTCTTTAGTAAAACTTTGTTTATTTCTCTCTCTCTCTCTCTCTTTGTTTATATTTCTTTCTCTCTCTCTCTCTCTCTCTCTAACGCTCTGTTCATTTATGTAAACAACATTCAAAACATGAACATAAAATGTTTAACAACAATATTTAAACATAACACACAAACATAACCACAATTGTTGTTGTTTTTTTTTCAACTATGTTTTACACGCAACAAATGACATTAAAAAAAAAAACTATAAAATATATATAAATCAAACATAAAACAAACAAAAAAAAAATACTTTCACAATTCGTTTAGGAAATCGCGTATCGGAGATGGAGCTTCAGATCCAGATTCCGATTGGTAAGTTTCTTGCGTTGCTTTTGGTTAAAACTCTCTTCACTCTCTCTCTGTCTCTCTCTCTTTCTGTCACATGTTCTGCACAACATATAACTAACTAACACACACTCACACTCACACACACACATAGTACATATAAACACATAACATAAAAACTAACAGCTTTAACGCTTTTTAATTATATTGCAAATATTCAATTGAATAAATATGAATTAATTGATTGATTGATTGATTGATTGATTGATAATAGTGATTATTGATAGTGATATTAATAGCGTTTATAGTGATAACAATTGCTGCTAATAATCGGCATGTGTGCGCTTTCTTTTTCAATTGCGTTGTGAAACAAAAGAATCAACAGACAGACATCAATACACACACACACACACACACACACACACACATAGTGTATCTAGTTTAGTGGGTTAACAGCGAGATAAAACCCAAAATCACAAACCACATTACACACACACACACACACACACACACACACACACACACATGCCCTCTAAATACGCTTAGCTGTCATTTCCAAATGCTTTCTTAATGCAACCCAATACATGTGTGTGTGTGTGGCATTTGTCAGTCACACACACACACACACACACACACACACATCGACACAGAGACACGTGTATAAAGACCATGCCACGCCTAGTTTTATTTTTTTTATTTTCCCTTTTTCCGCTTTTCCGTTTCTGTTTCTGTTTCTGTTTCAATTTTGTTTTCATACTTTTTAGCTAGCCGCATTGCAAGCTGCGTTCTTCTTTTGTACCACATGACGTATACGTTATATATCGGTAGCATCAACTATATATCAGCAAAAAAAAAAAACAAAAAAAAAAAACATAAAATCCAATAAGCTTTAAATAGTATGCAAAAGGATAAATACTATTAAAATTAAAACACAAATCACAAATAAATTAAATAAAAACAAAATTTCTTGTAGCTTTTGGCATTTCGCTTGTGTTTCGTATGAAAAGAAATAAAATTAAAAAAAAAAAAGAAAACCAAAAGAACTAAAAAAAAAATCCCAATAAAATATTTTATAAAATATACTAAATTTAGATATATTTATATAAAAATGCTTTGCTTGTGTGCAATAAAAAAACATCACAAAAAAATTAATTGAAATAAATGCAAAAAATAAAAAATTTACCCATCGAATGCGCTTTGTATATAAATCACATCCAACTATATATAACATATATATATATGTTATGTTATATATATATATATATGTAACAAAAACACAAACACACATTTCGTATGTATATAATGCAATTTAATACCGTTATCCATTTGTAGAAAGGCAATTCAACTTTTAAATTTGTGTTGGCGACTAGCGATTTGAGCAACAATCAACAGCAATAGCAACAACTGCTTAAAAAACCGTTTAAGTTCCAGTTCCAAATCCAGTACCAGTTCCAAATCCTTTACCAAACTCCAATTCCAATTCCAATTCCCATAGTTTATAATATTCCCTATATATATTTATTCCTATATATATATATATATATATAGCTTCATATCCTTTAGCATTTAGTTTAATTGTTGTAGCACTTGCCTTATATGTTTTACCAAAGCTTCATTTTGGCCTAAAGTATTTAGACGTAAATCTGGATTTATGCCTAAAATTTATAGTAGAACTTTTCCTTTATATATCTGAGCTATAACTGTAAATTTTCTTTTATTTTTAAATTACTTTTTATTGGCCACAAAATGCAGTTCTGCTACAGCTTATCAATTAAGTCGTACAATTGCGACTTTAAGCATTGATCCTGTCTCCCTCGCTCTCTCTTGCGCTGCGTAACAAACTCTTTTTTTTTTATTTATTTCTTTCACTTAAATTCTTTTGGTTTTTTTGTATCCTTTTTAACAGTGCTTTTAGCAACTTGCTTATATCCTTTGGCATAATAATAAAAAAAAGAAAAGAAATAGAAAAAAGTAGAAAATAATATAGCAAAAAAGTATATATATATGTATAGAAAAACATTCTGTCTGCATACTCAGACATTGAGCCATTAAGAAAGAGAAAAGCCATGCCCATTTCAACCCACCATACCTAAGCCCCTTCCCCCTCTACCCAGCGCTATTCATTCATTTCTGTGCAGTGCCTGCAGCTGGACGAAACTGAATGAAATTGTTTTGTGTTCCGAAATGAGATGAAAACCATTTCGTAACTACAACAAGTGCTGACCAAATGAGTTTTCTTTCCTTTTCTTTTTGTTGTTTTTTTTTTGCTTTTCTATTTTTCTGTTTTTTCTACGCTTTTCTGTTTTTTCGTTGTGAACACTCAAACTTCTCTCAAATTTAATTTTCCGGCCACTTGCTTTTTCATTTCAATGTATATTTATTTACTTTCTGCTATACCTTACTTTCTCGCACTCTCCCTCTCTCACTCACTCACTATCTCCCAATAAAGTCATTCGATTCTATGCAGCGCATGGCCAAATTTTATTATCTAGATTGCATTTAAGTTAATAACTATCTAACAATAGTTAGGTTTATCTATTATCTATTCATACTTATACTTATCTATAAATTTTCTTTTTTTTCTTTAACTAACTGTGTGTGTGCGGTGTGTGTGTGTGTGTGTGTGTGCGTGTGTATAATTGTTTAAAATGTGTGTTAAGCTCGTAGCATAAAGAGAAAAAGTAAAAAACAACCAACGAATCCCTTACTGTTTTTGCATGCCTGATTGCTGTTAGTTACCGTTAAAACTTAGCTGCCAAAAGGATGCCAAAGACGGAGACGAAGACGAAGACACAGATAAAAAAAAAGAATACAAAAAATAGCATAGAAAAGAAAAGAGAAATGAAGCAGAGAAGTTGCAGCTGAATACGCTTGACTGGCTAAAATGCGCACTCTGCCTGCCCCGCTCTCTACAATTGGTGGCAGTGGCCGTGGGAAGGGAGAGTGCTGTGCGGGGTAACAAGCAGCTGTAGCAGCTGCTAGTCTAGTTGTAGTTACAGTCAATTGTCAGTCGTCTCCGTCAGAATGTCTCCTCGTTACAATAACAATCACCTGACCAACAACAACAACAACAACAAAGACAAAAACAGCAGTTTTTTTTTTTTAGTGCGTGCTTAACTTTGTATGTGCGTGTGTGTGTGTATATATATATATAAATATATCTTATACAGTTAGCTGTGTTACCCGTGTTTAGATGTTTAGCGTTGCCATATCGTTGCGTGCCGTTTATGTGCGTTTACGTAACGGCATTTGGGTTTACCGTTAAATGAATGTTTTTATGCTCCCACCACGCATTGTGTAAGTGTTTCGTGTTTTGCCTTCAACCTATAACCTATAAACTAATACATATATAGAGCACCTAAATAGCACCTTAGTTATAGTTATAGTTACAACAGATCATATAGATATATATCTATAGCTATATATATAGAGTTCAAATATAATCCTAATTGATATTGTTTATTGTATGTTCACTCTTTATTGCACGCTCTTGCATACAACTCGCTCTCTTTTTACTACTCTTCTTCTTCCTCTTCTGTTACTCTCTTAAAGTATACAAATTAAAGAATCCTTTGTAGTTGCTTAAAGATTTTTGATTTAAAACCCGCTCTAAATATATATATGTATATATGTATATTTAGCAGTAGTTAATTAGTAGCAAGTAATTAAAGTAAAATTAATGCAAAACTATATGAAATGTATAATTTGTATGTATGTGTGAGGAACTATTGATCTTTGAACTTGTGTCTCTCTTATGGCATATGCTCGCAACAGGACACGTTCAAATCAACGCTGGATGAAGCTGCGCACAACTGTACAAATATCATCGGCCATACAGAAGAAACCACCGCTAAAGCGCGAAGATTCATTCCTGAAGCGTTTCTCAACTAGACAAATACCCGAAACACAGGTAACTCTTATATATTATACTCTATATATATATATATATATATAACTGATATATATTACTATTATTCTATATAGGAAACTGTTGAAGATACGGGCTCAGAAAGTGCCTCTGGTGACGTCGATAAAACTGTTAAACGTAGAAGAAGATATTTACAGAAACGACGCTCCGTTGTTAATCCAGATGAAAATTTTTACTTCTATTGGTTAATGATGTTAACTATATGTGTTCTATATAATCTATGGACCCTAATTGTGAGGCAGAGCTTTCCTGAACTGCAGGTAACTTAACTAATCTAAACTAAACAAGTATTAGAGCTTTATGTTTACGTCAAACTTTATACTCACCTTTATACTTAACTTTATCCTTAACTTTATTCTTACCTTTAACTTCTTATCTCTTGCCATTTCTTCATAATTTCATTTTATTTTATTTTTTTTTTCGCTCATTTTTTTTTTCGTACATTTTTGCCGCAACTCAACTTGACCCATAAAAAGGTAAGCCATTGTTCATGTTTCCTCTTGTCTTGTATGTCATCCCCACCACCCCCTGCCACCCTCCTATGAATGCTTTAGGCTGGCAAGCAAACACCTTTTGTCAAAATGTTTGAAGTTTGTTATATGAGACAACTTGCCGCGTTAATAATATTACCCAAAAGCCATAAAAATTCTTCACTTCTTCACTTCTTCACTTCTTTCCTTCTTCCCTTCTCGCTTCGCTCTTCTCTCTACTTATTTACGTTCTTCTATGCTTTGCTTACTTTCTACAAACAATCAACTTGATTCTGTTTCTTATACAAAACAAGTATAAAATTGGCAACTCTGACTTGTTAAAGTCCTTTGTTTGGTTAACTTGTTTTTGGACTCTATTTAACGCCTTTGATATCCTGATTGGCTAGAAGCTAATGCAACTTATATTATATTTATTTCAATCTTACACAGGGTATTAATTAGTCGAAATTCTTGACTTTTGGCTATAGCAATGTATAGCCTCTTTTATTTCTGGCTAGTTAAGACAAAAGCAACTTTTGACTAGAAGCTAAAGCAATTTATTTTATTTTTATTGCATTTTGTTACAGGGTATTAATTAGTCGTTATACTTGGCAAGTTAATTTTTATTGTTGGCCACATATTTTTCGTTTTTTTTCTTTTTTTTTTTTTTGGCCAGTTCCACGTAATGACTCAATTAAAAGACACGCAGGCTCACTCATAAGCCAAACGGTTAGTAGATTTGGTTGGTTAACTGTTTTGGACCTGTGCAAATGTTTGTTCACAGCCCAGTTAGCTGGTGTTTGTCATCAGATTAGAGTCATCTAAGGGTTGCTAAACAAAAGACAGACAATGTGTATAGGATTGACTGGGTACTTTTTTTCCCCCTTTCTCCTCCTCTTTTGGCATGTGATATACACTCATTCTCGTTGACATTTAAACTGTAATGTGGCACAATTGCCATTGTTGTTGTTGCTGTTGTTAGCCTGCCTTTTTTGTCAGCTTGCCATTTGTTGAAGAAGAGCTTATATTCCATACCTGTAGCAATTACAATTCATACCCAGACATACCCAAATATACCCCCACATATACCCTTCCCACCAAGCCCCAATTTCCCATTTGAGTTTCATCTGCTAAAATATACTTAATTGTCCTTGACCTGAGCCTGTCAATGTAAACCGTTGACTAATTGAAAACCTCAATAATAATACAACTATACTGTAGTTCACACACACACACACACACACACACACACACACACACATATGTATATATATTTAATGATTTATTTTTGTACTTTATAGCAATCTGTGCCTACATTTTGGCTCATCTGCGATTCAATAACAGATGTTGTATTTATCTTAGATATAATAGTTCAATTACGCACGGGCTATCTGGAGCAGGGCTTAATGGTAAATATTAAGATATATACTATTCCGATATATATATAATGATTATTATTTATAGGTATATGATGATAGAAAGTTGGCATGCCATTATGTGCATTCGCGTGAGTTCATCTTTGATATGATAGCGCTGATACCATTGGATCTGCTGCAGTTGAAGATGGGAACACATCCACTTTTGCGTTTTACGCGCTTTTTTAAAGTAACAAATACTATTATATATTAATAAATATTAACTATATATATATATATATTCATTTTAGGTATATCGATCTGTGAGATTTTATTACATCGTAGAGAGTAGAACAGTTTGGCCAAATTTATGGCGCGTTGTTAATCTAATTCATATCCTGTTAATATTGGCCCATTGGTTTGGTTGTTTCTATTTTTTACTTTCCGAAGCAGAAGGCTTTCAGGTATAAAACATATACAACTATAACTTATATATATATATATATATGTATATTATAAAATATTATAAAATTTTAGGGCGATTGGGTGTATCCGTATAGGCCAGGTGATTATGCAACTTTAACACGCAAATATCTGGGCAGCTTATATTGGTCGACGTTGACATTGACCACAATTGGGGATCTGCCCACGCCAGAGACTAATGCAGAGTGAGTATGACTATATTATATAATATATATATATAAAGGGAAAGTGTATGCAGGTTGAGTTGGGTATTGGTTATTTTTGGAAAAATCTATAGATAAACTGAATTAAGCAGAAAGTTTCATATACCCTAAACAAAAGGTATTTTTCAAGGCTGCAACCTCTGCTGAGAGAGTGATTATTTTGCTTTAAATATAAAAAGTTAAAATAAATTATTACATTATTAGTATGTAATTAAGCATATTTTAAAACAGCATAAACTTTAAGGATTTATCTAAAATATTTACTGTTTATTAATATTTAAAAATTCCTAGTAAAAAAATTGGGATAAGAAATTTCATAAATTTAATTCACTTACAGCTCATGCAGAGCTCAAAATTCTCTACTGATGACGTTAACTTTTGCTCTAAAGTTACGGCCCGTGTGGGCTGTATGCTTTATGACTAATTCTTTATTGTTTATTGCTTTCGCTTTTGTGTTTATTTCTGCCTGTTTTACACGTCTTCGTCTTCAAGCGCACTATGCCTTTAAGCTGCATATCTTGGCATGTCTCAACGTGCATATATTGCAGTTAATTTTTAATGACTCTATATCAGTGTATAAAAAAATGCAGTTATATTTCTTTCATGTACTTTTGCTGCTGCTTTTTCTTGCTTTAAATATAACATAAGTCGCAGTCGAAGCCTTTTCTGCTGCTTCAAAGTCAAAGTCAAAGTCAAAGTTAAAGTTAAAGTCAAAGTCAAAGCAGCAGCAAAAATCAAAGAGCGACAATAATCAAAAGCTACAAACAGTATAGCCGATTGCTTTACTCGGCTGCAGCTGCCGATGACTTACGTCAGTCAATCGTTGGCTGCACCGTCGTCTTACTCAAATTATCAAAAGCAAAAGTGAGCAATGGCGATTGCTCTGCTGACTTCTGCTGCGGCTTCGACTGCGACTTATATTAAGTTCAGAAGAAGAAGCAGCAGCTTTAATAAGAAGTCGCAAGCAGTTTAAACAAAGCAAAGCAGTTTTTTAAACACTGCCTTACATTTTGTGTTGCTGCTGCAGATATGTTTGAAACTCAGGCATAATATTGAATTAGATTAAATATTTTATTTTATATATATTATATTTTTATTTTTACTTATATTAATTAAATAATATATATATATCTTTATGTGCTCTGAGCACGAACTTCAGACTTGTCTACTATAAAAGGTTTTCTACTTACAATCAAAAACAATTTGTTGTTTTTATTATTGTATGTTTACATATATATAAATGACTCAACCTGCATACACTTCCCTTATATATATATATTGCAAAATTGAAAGGTTAAGGCTGTTTTTCTATTATTGGGTTTATGTCTTGTTTTTCCATTCCATTTGCATATATTTAACTTAATATTGATATATATATATGTATATATATATCTATATAAATATGTAGACCGAACTTTTCGGTGGACGGCCCAAGATCAATACCAAGACGTGGCATTAAATCACGACTGTTACAGTTTGGCTCTAGCTATGGGTATGATGTATGATGTATATGTATTTGTATATATGTACATAGATTGTATTCTAACATAAAAATTTAAATCAATAAAAGAAAAAAATATCATTCAATTTTGTTGTTGGGGGCTGTCCACCAGTTCGTTAATATCCATTGTATATTCATAATATATATGTATAAAAAAAAATCTTGTTTTGGCTTCCACTTCTATAAGAAAAGAATAAAAAAAAAACATGACATAAACATCAAAGTTTTCGAAAGTGTGCGACAGCCTTTAACAATATAAAAATGATATTTATTTATTTTTAATTAATTAAAAAATTTTAAATTTAAATTAATCAAAAGCCAATTTCAATTACAATTAATGAATATAATATTTGAAATATGCTTTCGAAAACTTTGATACAACTTGAAATACTTTTGGCTATTTTAATAAAATTATAATAAACTAATATATATATATACTTGTATTTGTATCTTTAGATATATTTTTACGATCGTTAGTTATTTGATTGGTGTTTTTATCTTTGCGACAATTGTGGGCCAAGTGGGTAATGTGATAACAAATCGTAATGCCAATCGCTTAGAGTTTGAGCGTTTATTGGATGGAGCCAAAACCTATATGAGACATCATAAGGTACAGTATAATTTCTTGATGTATATATACGATAGATATATATATCTATATTTATCTATATTTAATTATATTCATATAGGTGCCTGGAGGTATGAAACGTCGCGTGTTACGCTGGTATGATTACAGTTGGTCACGTGGTCGCATACAGGGTGGCGGTGATATCAATACTGCCTTGGGCCTATTGCCGGACAAGCTGAAAACCGAATTGGCCTTACATGTTAATCTAAGTGTATTGAAAAAGGTTACCATATTCCAAGAGTGCCAGCCAGAGTTTCTGCATGATCTGGTATTGAAAATGAAGGCATATATCTTTACGCCAGGTGATTCCATATGCCGCAAGGGTGAAGTTGCACGCGAAATGTTCATTATAGCCGATGGCATATTGGAGGTGCTCAGTGAGACGGGCAAGGTATTAACTACTATGAAAGCTGGTGATTTTTTCGGTGAAATTGGCATACTTAATCTGGATGGTCTTAACAAGTTAGTTAACAGAACTATTCAAAATTAAATAATTCAAATATAAATAATATAAATTTCTTATCCATTATAGACGCACAGCAGATGTACGCTCTGTGGGATATTCGGAATTGTTTTCCTTATCACGCGAGGATGTGCTGGCTGCTATGAAGGATTATCCAGATGCTCAAGAGATATTGCAGACATTGGGACGTAAACGTCTAATGGAAGTGCGTTGTGTGAACAAGAAATATGCCAAGATACAAAGTGATAAGGAGAATGCTGCATATGCTGCAGCACATCCGCATCATGTACATCCGCATGGATCACATCATCATCAAGTGCATCAGAGTGATAGCAGTGAGAATAGTGCCTCAAAGAAGATTGTGGATAAGCTGAAACATGATGTTAAAGGTTTTCGCAATGTACTCAAAAAGTCCAGGCAAGTTGCATAATACAAAAGTTGCATTATAAATGAAACTAACTTTGCATCAATTTTAAACAGAACTTCACGTAAAAGCGATGAATCCTTAGAAATGCAACCATTGCATAATACATCACCACGTGGCAGTAAGATTATGCTGAAACGTATGTCGCGTGTGCGTTCCGATGATAAGGATGCGGATAGCGCTGAGGCCAAGGATGAGCTGCATGATAAGACGCCCAGCCCTATTGGGGCTGGTCTACCATTGTTGCAGCGTTTGCGTTTGCTCAAAGAGAAGCAGGTAAGTTGAAGCTTTCTTTTCAAAATTAAAGCAAATATCATCATAACAATTATCACAACTAACACCTAAACCACCCTCCACCCTCTGTTTTTATCACAAGTTTATCCTTATCCTTTTCGTTTATCAATTCAATACTAAGCTCGTGCAGTTTCATTCATTAATCGCAACTCGTTTCTTCTATTTTCTCTTTTATTATTTTATTACGAATTTCAATACATTTTGAACATCCTTACGAGCTTTAAATGGTGCTACTTATGACAAGCCAACAAATCACAAAAGCTTGTCTAAAACTGAGCTTAGACACAACAATACAATTATACAAAAAAGAAACACCCTGTATACCCGCTCTTTGTGTACTCCTACTACGTTGGTCACATCGAGTGCTGCTTCCATTTTTTTACTACTATTTTCCTGTTCCTTTTTTTATGATTATTCTTTAAAGTTTCAAGTTTTTTGTTAATATATTAACCTTTTTTTTTTTTGTATTGCCGTAAATATTGGATTGTTTATAGTGCACCTTTAAATACCACGTTTCTAATATAATATAATATTATATATAATTCGTATTATATAGCAATTGATCATCTTGTATGAATTGCACGCTTTGCATACAGAACTGTATTAGTTGGGTGCAGATAGAAAGAGATAGCTATACAGATAGAGATACATACAACTAGAACCTTTCATATATCAAATCAACATTAGATAGAACATACAATTCGAATCAAATATATATATATATATATATTTATAATAATATAATTACTATAGGGAAAATAAAAGGGAATATGCAAACTTTTCGTAGGAGTTTCAGACCAAAGCATATTCCAATAGACTTAATACTTTGCCTTGATCTAAAGTAAGTCCTAACATCAGTTAAAACACTTTCTATATCCTATAAAAGTTTTCATATCAATAAAACATTTTAAGTAAGAAATAATCTGTGTCCTATATATATTTTATCAAATTAAAATTTGAAGATTGGTTCCATCATTATAACTTCTGGGGGAAAAATGTAATTGTTCCTTTACTATGAGAAAATCTTGCCATAAACTTAATTTTTAATGACCATAAATAAAGATAATATCTTAAAATTATTACTTAAACTTTTCTACTATGAAATAGTAATAAGCCTAGAGCTTATTATAATCGAACTCAGAGCTAAATCTTATAAACGTTCTAAAATTTGTGCTAATGCACGACTTTTCCCTTTCCTATGAAATATATTACTTTATAAGGAAAACCTCTTTATGGAATCCTTTTAATAAATTATTTTATGATCAGCAGATAGCATGAAGTGTCAAATATTATCAAGAAATTAACTTCAAATGATAGCCAAGTTTCCGTTAAGTAATATCTCCTCCCACTAAATACTTTCTCTCAAAATAATGCTCCTATTTCTATATTCCTTTTATATGGATCATAAACACCTTTCACTTTATCTCTTTTCTTCTAGCAAAAAAAGAAACTAACAAAATTTTCTATTAAAGGCAACATTTTATTGTGTAAAGTTTTCCGGGAAGCCATTTTTCTATCAACCATCTATCAACGAATGTTTCCCTGTTCACGAAGGAACGTTTCCCCTTTTATTATATTTATTTTTTTTGGGCACATTTCTCATTGGAGTAAATTCAGCTTGAAACCATCCTTTGATTCGCCTTGTCAGTGAAGCTATATATAGGCCTGATCTTTCAATTACGAACCCAACTCTGAAAACAATTCTTCCTTCAAAGAAAATAGCAATAACATGAACGAATGATGCTTCTATGGAGAGAATCCTTCTGCCAGAGACTTGTATCCCTTAAGATAATGTTTCTATCACAGACAAACGATGCTCCTTTCAATGGAATAGTCCCACCTATCGCTGAACTTCTCCTTCAGCGACCTCCTGCAATAAAACAGTCCCAATAGGGTCTTAGTTTCTAGTATATTCAGGTTCTAGTTACATAATATAAGATCGAACCTTTCTAGCATTAGTTCTGTATATACAACTGATGATGTACTTGCGCTTAATGATTTGCATATGAGCTTATTAATATAATTTATATCTATATATATTTTTTTGAATTGGAACAATCGGAGAAACTTAAGTTGCTTGGCTTTGCCGTTTAGACCCCTCAATTAGTTGCCTGCTTATGCATCTGATGCGTAAAACTTAATTTTTATTTAAATGGAACACAGAAGACTAACTCAAAGACATATCTAAAGATACAATGGAAGATGATAACAAAAAGTACACCAAACCAAAGGAAACCAAACCAAATCAACACCACTCAACATCACAACCAAAATACACCATACCACACTTCAACATATACATACACTAACACACACACACACACATTTTACACACCGCATCTCGCATACTCAATTTTAAGTTGCATTTTGATTTTTGTTTTCTTTTTGGTTTTTGTTTAGCTTTTCCAAAAAAAAAAAAATAAAAGTATAAAAAAAAGAAAAATGCTAAAAAGCAAAAAGAAATTTTTTAAAAAAAATGCAGTCAAAATTTGTGTTGTATGTAATTAACCCCGGCTCCTAAATAGTAGTTTTGTATGTGTCTTTATGTGTCTTGCACTAGGATCGCGAAGAGCGAGCTGTTAAGTCCACACCACCACAGAAATCTCCACCTCACTCACATGTAACGTGTACGTTATCGCCGCAGGAATCGATACAGGAAGAGCCCGAACGCGAGTTCAACGAAGGCTTTCCCCTTATCCAGAGATTGCAACAGTTGAAAATAAAAAACGAGCCACAAGCAGGTGCCACAACCGATCCAACTGGCAACGTTATGGTAAACCCAAACCCAGTTATCTACCACTACTACTACTACTTCTACTATTACTACTATTACTACACCATCAATTTAGTTATGTTCTATCGCATACTGAGGTTTATTCATTTACCAGCTTAAAGTAACATTTGTTAATAGATTCTTCTCTCTCTCTCTCTCTTTCTCTCTGTCTTTCTCTCTCTCTTTCTCTCTCTCTTTCTCTGTTTCTTGCTGCTTATAGATAAACACACCACCCAATATAAGCAGTAAAGTTGAGTTTGGAACATCAGCTTTAGTGGGCTCAACAACAGGAGCAACTGGCGCCAGCTCAAGCACAGCTGCAACGGCAGCACAATCCTTGACGGTGGCACAAATAAAGCCCATTATGAAAGTGTCCTTTAAGCAAAAGATACAGCAGCTACAAGGTGTTGTGCCCACCACAAGCAGCAGTAGCAGCAGCATGGGTATAAGTACAGGTGCTATTGCCAAGAAGGAACCACCGAAGTCATTAGCTGTGGTGCCCAAGCATACTATAACGTTGCCGGACGCAAGTGGTGCGGCAGCAGTTGGTGGTCTGCCCTTGGCCACAGCATCGAAGAAAGTGATAAAACCGTCCCAAAACCTGATGACGCCAATGCAGTCGGATACGGATACGGATGGTACACCCATAAAGCCCTGGTCCAAGCTAAAACTGGCCACACTTATGTCCTCCAGCTATACCAGCCTGACCAATTGCTCACCCGATGATCTATCCACACCGCTCAAGAACTACTCGCTGAGCAATATACCTCAGCATATGGAGGGTGCGGTCATTGGACGACCTCGGCATCACAGTGCACGCAGCTCACGTTCACCACGTCACACACATGCACATGGACATGGACATAGTCATGGTCATGGTCATAGTCTTCAAGGCTCCAGCTCGAGCACATGTTCATCGAGCACGCGCAGCACTCTAAGCACCACACGTGACACACTGCATCTGCCAAAGCCGGAACATAAACTTCCCGATTGCACTGAGGTGGGCGACAGTGGACGTAAGTTTTATCAAAGTGTCTTCGATCTATCGCCGGAATATTGTGGCCTGCCGTTTGTGAAGCGTCTGAAAATATTAAATGAACGCCAGAAGCTAGCGGAGCTGGAAAAGGCGCTGCAGACGCGCAGCTTTAGTTTGGATTGCTCTAAGTCAACGGGCAATAACAATGATCTGGCCATACCGGAATCCTTATATCGTTGCTATAGCGATACATCCGGTATATATTCACAATTTATGAGCACGTACGAATCAACCACCAGTTCAGCATCAATATCGACCAATACATCTGCTTCAGCATCTGCATCAGCATCTGCATCGGCATCAGCATCAGCATCAGCATCCGATAGTAATACGCGACAGCATGCCCAAAAGTTGCAACAACAATTGGAGTACATGCCACTAAGTCCCGAATCGAATGAAACCATGGAGAGGCGCAAACTTAAAAGCATTCTGAAGAAGCTTCAAAAGAGTGGTGCACCCAGTGGTGATGGTGATGGTGATGCCCAAGACGAGGCGAATACCAAGGCTAAATCCAATGCAAGGCTGCTAATGGAGCCAACCTTGGAAGGGTACGTGGCTAGGCACAGTAAGCTCTTGAAGAGTGTAACCTTCCATTCAACTCTTTCTAGCCCGCCGCCCAGTGCCAATGAGGATGGCCAATTTGCTGCTCTCGGTGCTGGCGGTGGCAGCAAATTGCCAACTCACACGCTCAGCAATAAAAACAACAACAATATACACGCGATCGGTCACGGTAACGGTAACGGTAACGGTAACGGTAACGGTAACGATAACGGTAATGCCAAAACTAATGCTAATGCTAATGGTAATGGTAACGGTAACGGTAACGCTAAAGATATACAACCAATGGCAACGTCAACGGTAACAGCAACTACGTATACGCCCCATAATATAACAGGCATTACGGATACAGATCCAAATGTCTGGTCACCGACGTTGGCCTTGGTAACGCCAACGAATTCGCCGCAAGAGAGTTTCCAATTTGAGCCACAATTGGGCGGCGTCATCGCTGGCGTTGGCAGCGCCTTAACGTCAACAAATGCAACCGGAAGCGCATCCGCATCCGCAACCACATCGGCAACCGCATCGACATCCTATGTAGTTGAATGTGGATCGTTAATATCGTCATCGAATACGAATAAAATACTCTCACAGAATACCGAATTTCATTCACAATCCACAACATCCACAGATTTGAATTTGAATTTGCAGCTCAGACAGAATACGTTGAATGCCACAAGTGCAGTTGCCACTGGTCAAGTGGGTCAAGTGCCAAAATTGGAAGGTAATAATATGTTACTAACAACAAATACACCAACAACAATAGCAACAACAATAACTTCTACTACAACAACAATAACATATATTAAACAATTATTTAAGTTCTCTCTCTTATATCGAATCCTAACACCAAATCAAAACCTTATCCAAATCAGAGTATAATATATAATAATCAATCCAATGCTTTAGGTTAATGTA
Source organism: Zygothrica quintamaculata (assembly GCA_037044455.1). Classification (NCBI taxonomy): domain Eukaryota; kingdom Metazoa; phylum Arthropoda; class Insecta; order Diptera; family Drosophilidae; genus Zygothrica; species Zygothrica quintamaculata. The sequence goes on along the minus strand of JBAMBS010000776.1, from coordinate 243,182 downwards.
TTGTTTGTATTGCTCAGGGCAGATATTAGGGATAGACTGTAAAGTATTAAAAATTTATAATTATGGAATATCCCTAATGCTGTTTATATATACACACACACACACACACACACAGTAAACGCATGCATTGTGCGGCTCCTAAAAGCACACAGCACAAGTTTTATATATATGCTCTTCTCTTCTCTTTAAGTAATGTCAAATGCTTTGCTTTGCTACTCTATTTCGCGATATATACATCTCTCTCTTTCTCTCACTGTCTTTGTCTTTGTCTTTATTATGTCACTTTCAATATATGCATATTTATGTATATGTATACTTTTCGCTCTCTTTCTCTCTCTTTGTGCATTACTTGAACCACACAAAATACTCATTTCTATACTCGATGCCTGCATGATATACTCTAAAAGTCAGTAACATTCTAAGCTAATACTCAAACATATATATATATATTTCTATATATATATATATATATACATATATATATATACATATATATACAAATATCTCTATATATATATTTTATACAGACATCGCTTAACTTATTTTTGCTCAATAATATTCTAAATTTGTATACTCTTAATTTAGTATGCTTCTTATTATAATTATAAATAAATTTAGTTAGGTACGGTTTTCAGTAACATAGCCTTAAACTATATATATTTTAATGCTAAGTATTTACATTTCAAGAAACCGTTATTTTGGTAAACAATTTGCTATTCCCTTCAAGCTTAAGTCTTAGTTATATAAAATCAAACTTTAAGTAATTCATGATATATAATTAAATTTTGACATGAATTAGTTTTTTTTTTATCGATTTATATGCATATTTGATATATTTACATTTCATTTCGATAAGTGCTTTATTTAGGTTAAATAAAGTTAAGTCTTTTTCAATATATATATCGTTTAAGTACACAATTTGCACAGAAACATAAAAGCATTTTCAGCCCCGTGTAAAAGTTACGAGCTTGAGATCGTTATGTAAACGATTGGATGCTTATCGTTTATCGAAATCGAGCTTGATACTTAAACTTGAAGCACACGCACGCACGCTTTTGGAACGCAATGGAATGAAACAACATGGACCATCGATATATACGTACAGTTGTACAGCATGCGACTAACTTAACACAATTCATTGAACACTCTTTATCAACGCTTCTTGTAAATATCTCAATATAATCTATATAGAATATCGAACGATTTCTATATACAAATTAGTGTTAAATATGCAAAAAAAAAAAAAAAACAAATTCCAACAAAATGCAACAGGAATTTTGTGTATTTTAAAAGAATTTTGGTTAAATTTTTTGATTAATTAAAAAAAAAAAAATAATGGATGAACGCTGAAGGACGCTGTATTGTGTATTGGGAATGTGTGTAAATACTCGTAATTGTAACTGCGTATGTATGCATTTCATTTTGATTTTCATAACGGTAACAGTAAAAGTATCAGTAACAGTAACAGTAACAGTAACAGTAAAAGTAACAGTAACATTAACAGTATCAGTACTAGTAAGTGTGACAGTAACAGTAACAGTGAAAGTGACAGTATCAGTAACAGACTAACAATAACATTAACAGTATCAGAATTTATAAATGTGATAGTAAAAGAAACAGTTAAAGTAACAGTAATAGTAACAGTAAAAGTATTCGTAACAGTAATTGTAACAGTAACAGTAACAGTAACAGTAACAGTAACAGTAACAGTAACAGTAACAGTAACATTAACAGTATCAGTAATAGTAACTGTGACAGTAACATTAATAGTAAGAGTAACAGTAACAGTGCAAGTGACAGTATCATTAACTTTAACTGTAACATTATCAGTAACAGTAGTAGCAACCGTAATACTAAACGTAACATTAACAGAATCAGTAAAAGTTACTGTGACAGTAACAGTAACAGCTAGAGTATCAGTAATAGTAACAGTAACTTTAACAGTAACATTAACAATATCAGAATTTATAACTGTGACAGTAACAGCAACAGTTAAAGTAACAGTAACAGTAACAGTAAAAGTATTCGTAACAGTAACTATAACAGTAACAGTATCAGTAATAGTAACTGTGACAGCAACAGTAACAGTTAGAGTAATAGTAACAGGACAGTAACAGCGACAGTAGCAGTAACAGTGACAGTAACTGTGACAGTAACACTAACGTATTTAGAAAAATATGCAAAACGCTTTGTCAACACAAGTTAATTGTGTTGTAGTTAAATCTATCTCGCTCTCTCTCTCTCTCTCTCTCTCTGTTTCTTTTACACATATATATATATATATACACACACACACATATTGTTATGCCAATCATTTGTCCGTTATATGAAACTTGTCCTTGTACACAACGGTACCAATTACAATTACAATCACAATTATCCTGTGCATTAGTTACACTATTTACATGCATTAACGATTAACATATACATTTGAATTGTCCTTCAAGGCTTTCCAGGTGCACAGGACTATTTCAACCAAATACTAAGCGGCATTAATCAGGTGATTAAGACGCATATGAATGAAATGCATTCGAAATTCGAGACACAATTCTCCAGCATGGCCGGTGAGGTGCGTCGTCGGGATGCAATCATTGCCCAGCTGCAACTGAAGCTCCGAACAATAGAACAAAAATCAACTGTGGCAAGCACAGCGCGACGCATGAAGCGGGAAAAGATATCGCAACCATCTGTGGATGATGATGAGCCTGCTGAACAGGATAATAGCAGTTCAGGGTCTTCGGCTGAGTTGCTTTTTATGGTAAGCATTTACCCCACAACAATTTATACCTTTTTTCTCTCAAGGTACTAACGACATTACATGACTGTTAAGGGCTGGAAAATAAGTTTTTTTTTACGAAATTCTTTTAATAGAAAGAAAGTTTATAAGAAAATGAAATTTAGTACAGTATATACCGATTATATGCAAAACCTATAATGCAGAAAATTGTTTGCATATATTCGATATTTCCTTTTAAGCAACCATGAGTTGTATTTAAATGATTATTTTAAAATAAACCTCAGGTTTAGAAGTTTACTTAAATTTATATTTTATGCTATTCGTCAGCTATAAATAAAAAAAAAAAACAATATAAAACAGAATGTTAAATATAAAATGAGATAAATAATTTTAATATGGTTAACCTACAGCTTATAATTTGTTTAAAACCGATCAAATTTATATGAACTGAATCCAAATGAACGATTTCTTATTTGTTTATACACAATATTTTCTTATAAGCACTTTTTTGCATTAATGAGGCTTAATTTAGTTTTAAATAGTTTCATGATTTTTAAAAATAACATAATTTTGCATTTAAGCAATATTTGCACATAAGCTGTGTGATAATCGATATATACTGTATAAATATTTAAAAATGTTACAAAAATAATTTTGCACAAAAATACTTCTAAATGGCGGCGTTTTAGGCACGTTAGTTATGTAGCCATTTAAAATTAATTGCGCTGTAGGCAGCTGACAAAAGATTTCTTATTTCTTCAAGCATTTACATTGATGTTATGATATATAAATATTATATATTATAAATATTATATATTATCTATACACAGCGTGGCGACTCACTGGACACTGTATTCACCTCATCACCGCCCATACAGGGCGGTAGACGCAGCATATCGCCGGGTCCGAGTAGGCATCATGCAGCCAGCGCGAATGCGCTTAATTGCCCAAGCAGCTACTATAGTGGACCGGGTACACTAGCGTCACGGCATGCCCAAAGTCATCCTAGCTTCTATTTGCCATATGGTAATGGACGGCATAGCAGCAGAGCTGTTGGATTGTCGTCTGGTGGTTATGGTCATGATTGGGATGAACGTGGTGCTGGCAGTAGTGCGGCAAGTGGTAGCATTGCAGCTGGAGATGCCCGGGATGGTAGGGGCATGATGGTATCCGATGTAACGGGCAATCTGACACGCCTGTCGGACAGTGTCATATTGGATATTGGCGAAAGCTCTAGCTCCAGCTCATCGTCAAGCAAATTGAATGTGGCCTGCGATGATGATGATGACGATGAGGAGGCAGAGGATGAGTTAAGTGGTGCAGCACTGGTCAGCTCTGGCGGTACTGGCACCAATGATTGGGAAGTACAAATGCTGGCAGCTGAAATGGAACGGCAGGAACGTAAACGTGGACATTCACTCTCCGATAATCTGGGTGAGCTGAGGCAATGCAGCAATTATTTGCGTCGACGTCGTAAATTCAGCGATACTGAAACGGAATATAGTGAAACGGATATGGATGAACGTTTGGCTGCAGCAGCAACAGCAGCATCTGGCAGCAGTACTGTTGATCTTGATGCCATACAAAGTGCAACAGCTGGCAGCAGCAGCAGCAGCGGCAGCAATCGACCACGTGCCTCAAGTCTGGATCAGTTTAACCTGCGCTATGGCATTGGACGTGGCATATTTAAAGCAATGAGCATCGATCGTGATAAAGACAAACTTTGAGAGTTATAGTCTCAAAAGGACTAACACGCAACAACACTTAGAACAACACTAACAACAACACCAACAACAACACCAACACCAACAACAACAACAACTGAAATGGACAAAGACAAACATTAAACTAAGCAATTCGGACAGTATTACAAAAGGTACAACTAAATATATATAAATATATATATATATATATATATATACATACACACACATAGACAAATATATACAACAGCTATCTAAAAAGAGAGCATATATATATATACACTATATATATTCTATATATGTTTAGCCCAAAACAAATTCCCAAAAAGACAAAATCCATAAGAGAGAAAAAAAATATATATTGAAACGATAGCGAAAAGTAAAAAAAAAGGAAGAGATGTAATAGAAAACTAAGATAATGAAAACGAAGTATAAAGAAAAAGATATAAAGAAAAATATATAAAAAGAGAGAAGTACAACAAACAACAACAACAACAACAAATAGGCCAAAAAGCGATCCACTGTTGATTCCACTGCTTGAAGAAATCCTAAACGAAACTTATTTCACAGTTCCATATAAAACATAAGCCATAGATAAATATACATATATATATATATATATATATATATATAGAGTTCACATGTTATCGTTATCGTTATCGTTGCCATAGTTAAATACATGTTGCAGAACTGGCGGCGCATTCAATACAAATTTAGCTAAGCAAAATTGTTAAGGGAAATTCCATATAAAAACCTTATAATAGGTGTGTATGTGTATGTGTGTATGTGTATGTATGAATGTACATTTATGTGTGTATGAGTGTGTGACAGAGACAGTTGCAAGTACCCACATAATACCGTCCTATATATAGCGTCCATGCCCATTGGCGCATATTTCAAATTGTCTTATTTTTTTTTTAGGTGTTTGTATGCGATTGTGTGTAGTGTCCTGTCAGTGTCCTGTCAATGTCCTGTACTCGTTACCAGCTATATATTTTAGTTGCATTAATATATATGTCAGGAATATATATGCAGTGGATGGCGCAACAAAAGAGAAAGAAAGGAAAAATTAAAAAGCTAAAAAAAATTAGTAATAAAAAAAAAATAGAGAGAAAAACAGAAAAAAAACAAATGTATATACCTCTTATCCTTAGAGACTATTAAATAGTTATACATATATACACATACAAACACACACAGACAAAAAAAAATAATGCATCTATGTATGTATGTGTGTGTATACATGTATGATATGAAATAGTGTAATGAAAACCGAAAGCTTTAATAACTTATATAGAAAAACTATTTAAGAAATGTTTTAAATACTAATCAACTCGACAAACAACAGCAACAAAAAACAAACAAACAAAACTAAAATTTAAAAAAAAAAACTATATAATAATAATAATAATAGTTATAATATTGATATAACTATATGCCTATATATATACTATATATATATATAAATATATATATAAATATATATATATATATAAACATATGTATATATATATATATATATATATTTATATATATATATACATACATATAGATATACATATATATATATATATATAAATATAGAGCCTTTTAGAGTATTAGCTAACTCAGTTGAAGCTATTCGTATTTGATCTATCCAAACGTTAGTCAACCTAAACTATACTTAGCTCTACACTTAGCCTAAAATCTAATGGTATACAGCAATAATTATATACGATCTCAACATATATATATTATATATATATATATATATATATATATATATGATTCCAATTCTTATACTATATGTAGTCTAGTGAAACTTAATTGGCTTTTTCTTAGATTCCAAAAAAAAAAACACAAAATCTTCTTTTTCTCAGTACAATTTTTGCTGCCCTTCTTCAACCTTCTTAATGAATCTATCATTTTAGCTTCATATGTCACACCGCAGCTACCTTCAGGTACAATTACAAATATATATAACCTATAAATATATATAATTTTTTTTTTTTTTTTTGAGTTAAGGCCTGTTCCATGTTGAGGTCTCTAGTTATAGTCTTTAGTCCTTAGCAAATGCAAATGAATTATGTAAGCATTAAGCTAAAATAAATAAAATAAAAATAATAATAGTAATTATAATAATAAAACAACAACAACATCAACACTAAACAACTTAAATTTAAATATTTCATTTAAGAAAATGGAATTAAAAATGTGTTACGAAACTGTTTTTTAAATTAAGAAGATTTTACCACAAACACAAAAAGAAAAAAAAATTTAAAAATAAAAAACAAAAAATTTGTTGATATATTAAGCTAAACAACAACAACAACAAAACACTAATTGTACACTATTAGTAAAAAAAAATTAAAGAAAAAAAATTAACAAAAGAACTATACCAAAACCCCTTTACCCCCCGTTACCCTCACAGTCCTAGTACACACACATACACGCACACACAGAACAGAATAGAACAAAAAACTAAACAAAAACTGTTGATATTTTAGTCAAAAGTGGCTGGCCAGTATTTTAGACAGTCACGCCCATTATAGAGTTTCGTAGCGCCTAGCAGAAAACCAAAAGAAAGTAAAAAACATAAAAAAAAAAAACAAAATGGAAAATAAATAAACAAACATGTTTATCTATATATTTATCGCATTAGCAAAAAGCTATCGAGAAACCTATCGTAACTATCGTTTAGTATGTAGCTTTAGTCAGCGCACAAGTGAAGACACCGAAACGAGACACTATACAGATACCAACTATATATATACTTTATGTATATATATATGTATATAGTATCTGTTATATATACTAACTTAACAATATGTACTAACGTACCAACTAAAACTACAAAGCAAAAGCAAAATAAAACTAACTAAACTAAACTAACTATTACAAGCCGGCGATGAAGGCCTTTTGCATTGTACAAAGCACCACAAATAATATTGAACTACGAAATGAGTAGCAGAACAAAAAAAAAAAAGAAGAAGCAGCTAAAAAGAAAAAGACAACAGTTATCTTTAAGGATAACATAACATTCAAATTCAAGGAACAATTACAAATGGGTTCAACCAATGGGTCACAGCCAGCCAAGAAGTCCAACTAAATTTAATAAGAGTACCAACACAATGACAAGCACAACATACATAACTTAATCAGCTATAAGATTTAGCATATATATATATACAAATATATATATATATATATATATATATGGTATTTTTTTTTTAATTTAACTTTGATTTTTATTGTTGTAGCATTGTTGGAGCATTGAATTACATACGCCAGGGACCACAAAAGTGTTTTTTACTCTTATTTTTGTTGTTGTTTTTTTTTTAAATTTTTTTTTTTTTTTTTTTTAAATGTGACAAATTATTGACACAAAACAAAACTAGCAAATATAATAATATTTAACTAATGTCTTAAAGATCTTATAATAATGTTATATCTATCAAATAGTATAAAATTAACTTCATCTTCATATGATTTGCATTAAAGCAAAAGAAAAGCAAAAAATAAAAAACCAAATACAAAGATGAAACATAAAACTAGACAGTGGAAGTTTATCTTCGGTTCAGATCGAAGTTTGCTATATATACTTGCAGTTGAATATATATATATATATATATATATATATATATATATATATATATACCAGAATATAGCTTATATATTTCTTGATCCTCTCACATTTTGCATAAATTTATCCGATGTTTGAGTACATATACAAAAAATGTTTAATTTATAATTATTAAGAATTCCAATAGAATATTGATAGTATAGTTTGAACTACTGCAGGTATATATATCTTGTCAGACAAATCCCTGAGAACCTCTTATAAAGCAATCCGAGGAAATCAAATTCTTTTTTTTTTCGTAAGGTTTTTAATATAATATTTTTGGGGGCATGCAAGAGGAATTGAAGGCGCATTTTAGATATTTTGCAGTTTTAGTTACAAAATGTTCTCATAGATACACACAGACAAACACACATACACACACATATGAACACAAACATACACTCACTCGAACACACACACACACATATGCACACACGTATTGTACGAAACTCTGTGAGTCAATTATGTATATTAAATACTAATTTTAATGATTTAAGACCCAATCTATCATCTATCATAATTGACCCCAAATACCTAAACCAACCACTCCACCCACTCCACGCGCTCCATATCCGCTCCCCATTTTCATTCCAGTTCAGACCAGCCTAGCCCAAAACTATGTACTTATTATGTATATGATAGTGGTATTAATTTATTATATTATATATACTGATACTACTATATAAACTTGATGTCGTTGTTGTTGTTTTTATTAAAATTACAAATTTATATTAATCGCTTTTAAGTTATCGATATTTTTGTACACTAGTTTAAGATAATCGGTAGGCAGTTAAGAGTCCCATGAGTCTAGTCTAGTACTTTTTTACTCATAAAATTCTCTCCCTCCTTATCTACCGCTCCCCACCTTTTTGTTAACCCATGTCATTCTCTCTCTCTCTCTCTCAGTCAGTTTCCTTATCTATCGCTCTGTATTTTATTATTTCGATCTCTCAGTCTTTCTATTATTAATTTCAGAGATGTCGACAAATACTAACGAAAAAGTAAATATAGTTAATGAAATTTATAAATAGTACATAAAAATGAAATGAAATTAGCACATGTTTAAGAGCAGAAGCAAATAAAGAAACGAATAAAAATTGAAAAAAAAAAAAACAAAACAAAAAATAAAAATAAACAAAACAAAACATAAACACACTGTGAAATTGGTAAACAAAAAACAAAACAAAGCAAAAAATATTTTATGACGAAAACAAAAAACAAAAGTTGCCTACAAATTGTAAGTTAAATTTGAGAACGTCATAAACATTATATCAGTTTAATGTTTGATTTGATGTTTAAAGGTCAAATAAATAACTAAATGATCACATATATATATAATATATAACAAACTACATACATAAACAATAATTGAAAATAAAAAGCGATAAGAAAAGCAACTAAGGTGAAATATAAAACAAAATAAAATAAATATAAATAGTAATAATAAAATAATAAAATGAATAAAATTTTAAACACAACGGCAAACCGAACATATTGCCAACGAGTAATCAACTTGCAATTACATATACTATATACCTTGATTTTCAGTACACAAACCTATCGAAATATTTTCGTTTTCAAATTTGAAACGCTTTAATTTCACTCGTAAGAGCAATGCCTAACGCTAAATGAAAGTGAGTATAAAATCACTTTAATTTATTTTAATAAATTGTCAATAAGGGAATTTAACTTAATGGACAATATTATTTAATAAAATAATAAAATTTAATAATATAAAATTCAAACATATAACTTCTTGCTACGCTAACTATAAATTAGTCTCAGCGCACTCTATTGTGCAAACGTTGTACTAACACGCAGTGAGCTTTAGCACACGCGCAAAGCAGTTGCTCTGCTTCAAAAAGTGGTTGAAAATTGACGACTTTGCTGTGTGTTGCTTGCAATACTGAAATCAAAAATCAATTAAATTTAAACGTTAGCGACGAATTTGTCGCCTAGCTTTAAATCAGATGGCATTCATAACAGTTCTTTTCTGTGAACTTTTTGTTTAGCAGCTGTAGAATTCTAAATTCTTGGCGTGTAAAAACGAAATATTTTTATTTAGGAAAAAAAAGTGTATCTAAATGGCAATTTTAAGGCGCAGAATTAAAAAAGAATCATAGTTTATATTTTTAACTAATTATATATATATAAATAAATATATATATATATATAATAAATATATAAATTAAATTTGTTTCATTAACACAAATTTCCAAACAGCAACGAAATATTTATTAATGTGGCAGTCGCAATTTTCTTAGATAAGCCTCAGTTTGCATCTAATAAGAAGTTGTCCCATCAAGTAGATTCTTTTATGGAGATTAAGATTTCTATTGCAAATTGCAGAGAAGCTTTACCCCGGCAGCCCCTTTAATATTGGTTGTGAATATATTTGCTTAAATATTTTTATTTTCAATTGTTGTAGTACATTTTCTCATGCAAATGGCCAAGTGGATGTTAAGAATTGTTATGAATTATAAATAGAATATTGATTTCATTTATATATTACTTAGAAGGTAAATAATATAATTATTAACCTACTACAAGATTTGAGCATTAGCTACCAGGACTATTTACTTCAAATATCTAGTTATTATAGATTTGCCCCTAAGCACAATAACTTTTATATGCTATGCCTACTTTTTGCTACAAAGTACATCGAGTACTGCCAATACTGGGTCAATATTAAGACAATACTCGAATAGAGCAATTACTAAATATACTTTAGATTAGAGTTTTGCCTATAATCATACAACTTTCCTTTCAATTTTTGTTTGAAATTAATGCTTAAATTGTTCTATTCTAGTAAGATAAAGTTAATGTAACTATCGTTTTATTTTGGGCATATTTATGCCCATGAAAGAGCTACAGATAATTTGAAATCTGTACAATTGTATGGTGCAAGTATTACATGCAAGTTTTCTATTGTTATCAAGGAGCTAACGGTTATTGGTTGTAACAGCTGACTGCAACAGCTGAAGTAAAGTTTGTGGTAAAGATTTATTAGCAATGGTTTTGCATTGGGGACATGCGCTGCTGCATAGACGATATGGCAACGCTATGTTAGAGAGCTTTTGCCGTTGTATATTTTCTTTTTGTATTGTTTTACTTTTTTTTTTTGTACAATAGATTTTCACCCCCCGAAATGCGATGCTGATGCACAGAGCAAAAATTCTTTAACGCGTCGACAACGAGTCCGGCACTGGGCACAGTCAACACTCAGCATTCAGCACACAACAGCAACAGCGGCTGACAAATAGTACAGAGAAAAAAAAGCACAAAAAAAAAATTAAAGAAAAGTAGAGAAATCAAATAGAAAACAAAAAATAAGGAAAACAATAACAACAAAAAACGGCGCAATACTGAAAATTTGTTGCTGTTTCTTATATCATTTTCTATATATTTTGAAGACAAATGCCGAAAATGTGTGCGAGAGCTAAGTAAATGCGGCCATTTGGCAGAATCTTTTGCTGGGATTCTGTTTAAGAATCGTTGCTGTGGCATGTAACGGTACTTTGAAGTGTTGTGCGTTGTGCATTTACGGTGCGTGTGTAGTGGTTGTGTGTGTGTGTGTGTGTGTGCGTGCTCTAACTGTTTGCTGTAGCGTCCGTTTGTAGAGCAGAGCGGTGCGGCAGCGAAATCGGTAAGTGAAATTTCACAAACAGCCGAAAAAAAACGTGATAAAAAAAAAATGGAAAAAAATAGTGAAAAAAAAATTATTTGTTTACATTTCATGGACGCGCAGCTATGTGTATATGCAAGAGTATATGTGTGTTTGTTTGTGTTTGGGTGTGTGTGTGTGTGTGTGTGTATTTGTGAAAAGCTTGTAGATATGTTTAGTTTGTTTGCTGAGCGCCCAAGGGGATAACAAGACGAAATTTAGCTAGTTACTTGCTTGATTTGACTCGCAATCAACTGTAAAACATACAAAAAAGAAAAACAAAGAGGAAAAAAAAATTAATTTGTACATTAAAATTCATATTTGCATGGGGCTAGATTATCTATATGCCCAGCACCTCTCTCTTTTTCTCTCTTTACCCTGAGCCAAATGCCAGTGCCAATAAATTGTATATAATCCTATTCCAACACACACACACACACACACACACACACATACACAACAGACACATTCCTGCTTAGGCAATTATGTAAATTATACACTGTCAATTCTATAGTGCAATGTTTCCTGGAAAACTTGGGCGTTAGCATCAAGCAACATAAGCGACATAGGCGACATCTTCAATGCATTTTAAACACCTGCAGCTTGTCATGTGCATAAACTAATACACATACATACACACAAATATATACATATAGTATTTGTATATAGTATATGCAATAGTTTGTTTGTATATGTTGAGTTGGATGGGGTTCATTTGGTTTGCTGTGGCAGGGGCAGTGTTACATCTATGGCCCAGCGATGGGGCAACTAATGTGCGTGGCCAATCTGATTTATGCCACAAAACAATCAAATTATTGTCTGCTATTCCCTCTTTAGCACTTTTATTTTATTTCATGTTTTTGCTTGTTTCTTTTTTATTTGTCTTCTTTGTTGTTATTGTTATTGTTATTATAATTTTTTTCTTTTTTTTGTTCTTTTGTCGTTTGTCATCTTTTCTTTTGTCTTCGCATCTATTGCCCCTTTTAGTGTCTGACATTTGATTATATTGCCAAATGGGTTTGGCCACTGTTTTTTTTTCGCTCTTGTTTTCAACATGAACATTTTCTTCTACGCTTTTCGGGCAGCTTATATAGTTTTCCAATCAAAGCAAACTAATGATATTTTAATTAAAAAACTTCCAATCATATTTTACAAACTCTAAACATAGGCATATATTACTTGATTTATAATATAGCATATACATATATCACTTGATATATTAATTATATATAAATTGGTATATAAATATATAACACTTGATATAAATTTTAGTATAAACATATATCATTTAATATAAAATTAAACTTTCAACAATTGTTAATAGAATATGCAACTTATTCTGATATTTTCTAACATAAATAAATATCAATTAGCATATATATTAGAATACTTTATTTAACATAAACTGAACAATCAAATTCTTATATATTTATGTATATAAATCGGTTTAAACTATTCGAAATTTAAAGTCATAAAAAACGCTCATTCAAAGGATCTGTTTAAGTCTTTAATTTGCACATAGAGACAGTAAAGTGCTCTTTAAAAGAGCTTTTTAAAAGCTTACTAATACATATGCATATGCTCTGTTTACTATGTATTAATGTTAATGTAAATGATACAAACCAAAAAAAGAAAAAAGAAAAAAAACACTTGATAAATTACTTTGGTGACCCTCGCCCATAATTTACCCAGCTGTTGCATAAATTTCGCATTTTGTTGCTTGTCTTTCTGCCATGTGTGCTTGTTCGTCTTCCTGTGTGTGCATGTATATGTATATGTGTGTGTGTGTGTGTGTTTAGGCTTGGTTGTGTTTTGTTTTTGTTTCTGGTTTTCATGAGCGTTTTATGCAGCTCAAGGAGTTTTATAGCTCGTACCAAGCCATGACAAGGCGTTTTGCTTGTTCAGTTTAAGTTTTTTTTTTTTGTTTCTTTTTTTTTTTGGATTTTGCGTTTCTTTTTTTTTTTTTTGTTTGCCATTTTGTTTTCCTTCATCTTTTATATTTTCTTTTCTGTTATTTTCTTTTTCTTGTTGCGGTTGAAGTGCGACCCCATTCCGGTCTCAAACGTTGCCCGGGTTACCATAGCGTCGTACGGTAGCAATGGGTAACGGCCTAAGGATTGAGGTAACGGCGTGGCGTCGCTTAGTCCTTGCGCTTTTTTTTCCTCTCATTCATTTCCTTGCTTCTTCTTCTTCTACTGTTTGCTTGTTTCTTGTTTCTCTCTTTTTTTTTTTGTTTCTATTTTGTTATTTTTTTTTGTTGTTGTTGTTGTTGTATCGTCGTCATAGCAAAATCAACAAAATAAAGCCGCATAGCTTTTGCCTCGCTTTTGCTACTGAATTTGTTTTGGGCCATGGTCTGGTCGTGGGTCTGGCTTGGGGTACCCTTTTGAGTAGCTTAGCTGAAGGAGTCTCATGGGCCTTAAGCGACTTAATTGGTTTCATCAAGTGCGCGCATTTCCATTAGAATTGAGCACTGCCTGTCATAGCCGTAGTCTCTTGCCATAATAAATAACTATTTATCTATGCATATATTATATATATATATATATATTATAAAAATAATAATATTCATGTTTATATACATAAACATGTTTATATATATATATATATATATTTATACTAATAAATATGTTCGAAAACCTATAAATGCTGATTAATTTTACTGTGCGTGTCCTGTTTTGATCCTGTTAACATTTTAGTAATGCAAAGACGGCGTTATGGCACTGCAAGGCTGGCGCTTTTTCGGTGTCTCGGCAACAATCATCATCTATATAGGCGGTGTCCTTTTTCTATCCATGAACAATATACCCGGCTCGCATCCAAGGCGCACGCGCATCGAGCGATTTGCCGAGGTAAGTTTTAAAATTAAAAAAAAAAAAAATTAAATAAATAAATAATAGCAAAAGTTTTCACAATTTTCATATATATATATATATATATATATATATATTCTTTAACAGTTTTCCAGCTTCCATAGTCCCAGATTTCCGATGCCCAGCCGCAAAATGACCATCAGATGGTGTCGTGATCTTAAGTATATAAACCGTGAGCTTCCAAATTATACAGACTATAAGGCCGGTGATTTCTATAGTAAGTATATACCCTATATATATATATATACGATTTGAACTAATAATAATATAATTAAACTATTTTTATCCATAGCTATTTTGCCTAGCGATGTGAGCTCCAGTCTAACCGGTTCACCCATGTTAACAGCTTTGGCCAGCTTCCCAGGCAGCGGCAACACTTGGCTGCGTTACTTGCTGCAACAGGCAACGGGCATATTAACTGGTAGCATCTATAAGGATTATGGTTTGCTTAAGACTGGCTTTCCGGCAGAGAATGTCTGCAACAGTTCAGTATTATTGGTAAAGACGCACGAATGGGGCACCAAGGCATGGGCGCCATTCTCTAGAGCTATACTCTTGGTGCGTGATCCTGAGAAGGCGATTACCGCAGAGTTTAATCGTCAGAGTGGTGGACATATTGGTTTTGCCTCACCCGATCGCTATAAACGCACAAAGGGTAAATGTAAGTTCATTTAAATCTTACTTTCTTGATATATACCAAAATATATATCCTTACAGATTGGCAACAGTTTGTCAGCAATAAACTCAAAGGTTGGGAACTCATGAATCTCAGCTGGGCACGCAATTTTACGGGCAGTATTAAGGTTGTGTTTTATGATGATTTAGTGCACAATACGGAACGGGAGCTACGTAGTATACTTCAATTTCTGGAATTTCCGATCAACGAAAGTCTCATGCGTTGTGCCATTATGCGCAAGGAGGGCATATTTCGGCGCAAGAAGCGTGTGTTATCCTTTGATCCCTATACGGAAACAATGCGTACTGAACTAATGATACGACGTCGCATTGTCTACAATCTATTGGGCAGACAGGACTAGTAACAGAAGGACACAGGAGTAGACTTACAAAGCGAAACATATTAGAATCAAAAAGGATCACAAATAATATACAGTACGGCGAATTGTGCAACGAAGAAAAAGAAAATGGTTAAGCAAAGCAATACCACCAAATGCAACACGCAAAACTGCAACTGCAACTGCAACTGCAACTTGCACCATACAATACAATGTGCACCTTGCACCTTGCACTGTGCAACTGAAAACACGGACCCTATATATATATGTA
This sequence comes from Zygothrica quintamaculata, assembly GCA_037044455.1. NCBI lineage: Eukaryota > Metazoa > Arthropoda > Insecta > Diptera > Drosophilidae > Zygothrica > Zygothrica quintamaculata. Next base: position 227,320 of record JBAMBS010000776.1, on the reverse strand, counting down.
CCCCTGGCGGGGTATACGCCTTCCAAAATCCCCACTAAATGCAACAGGACTGCAAAACTGCTAACTTAATTATACAATTATATAATTGGACCATAGATCTCAATGGAAACTGAGTAATGGCACATATATACAGCTCACTAGGTATAGATAAACCTATTCACACAATTTGAGATGACAGAGAATAGAAGAAGAAGTAGAAGATGAAAGATGAATGATGAAATTTGTTAAGAAATAAGGAACGAACCCTGCCCTAAACCTTTGCCATGCGCATCGTTTCGTATCGTTTGCTGCTTTAACATATTAGTTTAATTATATATATATATATATATATATATATATATATTATATACATATATACGTATGACAAATTTTAGGTTTTAATATATAGAGAAGGATAGCAGATAAAGGCAAACAAAAAACAATATAAATGCGATTAGCTGCAACAAGGTATTATGATTCCTGAACGAATTTATGAAATTCTTTATACGCCATGTTGTGCTCCATCGCTCATATATAACATATATATATATATATATATGTATATACATATATATATACATATATTCAATTCCCATGCTAGACTATCCTTGTAAAAAGTTTTATACACAATGATTCTACAATAATTTAATGTACAACTAATAAATGAACAAATGAATAAAAAAAAAAACATTAGTTAATTCTACAAAATAAAATGGAAACTACAAAGAAAAAAGACAAAAGCAAAAATTGTTTTTTATTATTATTATAATTTAAGGATAAAGGATAATGCATAATGGTGAGATTGTTCATGAACCAAACGATGTCCTTGGGAAGCTTTCAATAGCAGCTTAAAAGCTAAAAGCTTATATTCTTATAGCCTTGACAAGAATCCTGCCGTTTGTAAAGCAACTTCTGCGCCGTCACACATAGATGGCGCCACTAATGCCAACGATCCAGCTGCTTTAACTTGGTTAGTCAGTTTTCTCGTTTAATTTGAATTTGTGTATTGAAATTTTTTAATATTTATTTTTATACTTTGTCTAGTATATTTTTATATATATTTTTATAGTTTTAACAGCTATAAACCTTCAAAAATGTATATTTAAATTATGTTTAAAACTTAAAGAAAATTATTTTAAATTAAAGTTGCAAGAATTAAACTATTAAACAATTATTATGAAAAACATTATTTGAATTAAATTATTATATAAGCTTACAGGCTCTCTCTTTGTAGATATCATTATCAACGACAACTTAAGCAGCTGTACTGGAAATCGAAGTCAGCATCCCTTAGCAAGTCTCCTAAATTGGGCTCTTTGACCACTAATTAAATTTATCCCCTGCGGGTGATATTAACTTTATAATTAAAAAAGTCAATATTTAATGTATATAAGAAGGTATATATACAGTTTATTTATATATGTATATATATATATATATATACGGATTATAATTAAATATATTACTGACCTAATGATAAGATATTTAAATACTTGCCTTATATTTAAAGGTGGCAATTGTAAATCGGAATTAAAGTTGTACAAGTTAACTGACTTTACTTAAATATAAAAAAACAGCTTTTTAAATTAAATATATTAATATATAATATATACATTTGTATATATAGAATATATATATATATGAGAGAACCATCTGAGATGAAATTTTATGCGGAATATATGTATATAAAACAATTTTAAACATTCTAATATTATTTTTTTAATTCATTTCAAATTTATATAACAATAATTTAATATATATTTTAATATTAAAGAATTATGAAAAAAATAATTAATTTTTATTTTTACTTTTTTTGTTTTGATTTTTAATTTTTAATTTTATTTTAAAATTATTAAAATAATTTTAAAAATAATTGCTTTTATTTTTAATTTATTTTTTTTTATTTTATATAAGAATAATTTAATGTTTAAAGCAATATTTTATTTTAGTTGTTAGTATTTTAATTTTATATAGTATTAATTTTAAATATAAAATAATTTTAAAAATGTTGAACTTAAATTTTTAATTTATTTCACATTTTCTTAATATTGAAATTTAATTTAAAAAATACATCAAATAATTAAAATAATTTTAAAAAAAAATAGTTATAACGCCTTAAACATAAATTAAAATGTTAAAAGCAAATGGTTTAGAAGTTCTGCTGGAAAAAAGTTTTTCAATCAAAGTAAAATAAAGCTGCTTAAATGCAAACAAATAAAAGAACTAATTGGGACTAGTTCAACTGTAAAAAATGCTTAGGCTTATAAAAAATTAAAGATAAACAAAATTTTTTAAAACTTGTGCCAACAAACGAATTTCAAACAGCTGAAAATAAAAATTAAGCTGCAATTTAAAATTATATTTCGATCAATGACACCCTGTATGCAATGGGCAATATGCATGCTATGCATTTAACATTTACGCACACACACACACACACAGAGACACATACGTAGACACGTACACATACATACATACCGGGCGGTAGGTGCAGCTTATTATGGCCCATTCCATATAGCGGCCGTTGCACAAGTGCCAAGGCAGCGACCATTCCAACTGAACTGAACACCCGTTCAGTGCGGCATTGTCGACCCGCGTTGGCGTTTTGTACCCTTTGTGAAGGCCTCTTGAAGCGTGTTGCTGACTGGGCTGGCTGACTGACTGCCGAAAAATTGTGCCATATGCTGGACTGTGGACTACCTAGTGTAAACGGTAGCATGCACCAGATCAGAGGGCAGCGGGCATAGCGATGCTTAGCATAAAGTGTATGTGTGCAAGTGAGGTGGAAAAACACAGAGTAGGAGAGAGAGAGAGAGAGAGAGAGAAAGAGCGATAGGGAGAGAGAGAGGAAGAGAGATAGTTAGAAACAAAGAGAGAGTACAAGATTTATAAAAAAAAGTAACGAGAGCGCTTTAAGGAAGTGTTGAATAGGGGGAGAGGGGGGAGAACTGTTTTAAGGGCTTGGGTGGTTCGCCTTTAGACTGGATGTTAAATGTAAACGCGCAGACGCTGGGAATAAGCCGCCACCGCTGCCACATTGGCTTCGTCAAGTTACCGGCTGTTGACCAGATACAGACACAACGGCGTCGCTGCCCAATTCCAGCTGAACGAAAACGTCGACGTCGACGGTAACGCATTATGTTTAACCAATCAGCATCGAGCTGGCAATGTTATATATAGCAAAGTGCTGCCATTTTGTAGGGGTGGCTAAACAGGTAACGCCCATTAACTGATAAATAATGAAAACATGTCCTCCCCATTGAAAATAAACTCTGAAGTTAGCGAAACTCATCATAGAATTCTTTATCACAACACAACGCGCGCTTGTCTAGTTGTGAAATCTGTTCGCTTGCGTTTAGTTTTCAGTATCAACAATAGTTGATCGCAGCGACACAACGACACAGCGACACAACGACACACAGACACCGCTCACATACATAGTCAAACGAACAGCTGTGCAAGCGTACACACATTCATACACACAGACACACGCATACACAGACACACTGCATACCTACACCCACATACGCATACACAGAGATAAACAACAGCAGCAGCAGCAGCAGCAGCAGCAGCAATAGCAGTAGCAACAGCAAGCATTAACTGGCAGGCAACTGCAAGGCAGCAATAACAACAAGAATTTAAATCTATTTAATAAAAACAACAATAAAAAAGCAAAAAAAAACAAAAAAAAAAATAAATAAATAAATAAACAAATAATCAATAAAAATAAACCGCAAAGTCTTAAGCGCGGCTTGGCTACGGCTAAAGCTTGGGCTCTAGCTCTGGCTCTGGCTTTGGCTCTAGCTTCGGCTCAGCGCGCGGCGAATGCTCAGCGCGCGGTTTTGCCTGCCCCGGCTTCATTTGCTTAACGTTTAGCAAAATAACCGACGTCTGCACGGTAAAACGGTTAACGGTAAACAGTAGTTACGTAGTCACCGCCAAACTCAGACTCTATATAGAAAGCAACGTTGATTCGCGTCGCGTTGTCGTGTCGGTCAACGGACAACGATAACAACAACAACAGCAACAACAACAACAACAACATCAACAACAACAACAGCAACAACAACAACAGCAGCATCGTATAACGGTGTTTATCAAGTCATCTAATTACGTTCAATTACAGTCAGTGTGACCAAAACCCAAAAAAGAAAAAAATAAATAAAAATTAAAAATATATTTTATAATTAATAAGCGAGAAATTTTTAGTGTTCTTATGTGTCTTATTTTCTCGTGATTCCTACACACACACACACACACATACTTAAATACATAAATACACTAGTACACACATGTACTTAGACATACACCTACACATACACGAACACCTACACTACATATACATGAATTTTTTTATCGACGGCATTTCAATTCCTCGCCTTATATCGAAAGAAATCATATGAAAACAATTTTTTTATTGTGTTTTTTTCTCAGTTTTGTTGCGCGTCGTACACAAAACTCCCAAAAGGAAGAGAGAGAGATAGAGAGAGAGAGAGAGAAAAAAAAATAAGAAATAAATAAAAAAATTAAGTGTAAAAAAACAGTGTTTAAAATAGAAAATTATTTAAATTATATCTCTATAAATAATATAAAAAGAGAGAGAAAAAGAAAGAAAGAGAGAGAGAGCAAACGCAATATATAAATATATATATATAGATTTTGTTGCCAAAAAGTGTACACTTTTTTGGTACATTTGAATATATTTGGCGTCCTGCATTGCAGGACACTCGTTAAAGTTGTTAAAGTAAGTGCTTCAAAATTTATTCGCCAACGACATTCGACGCCTCCAGGGCGTTCAAGCTGGAGGAGGATTTCGTCGGCGGTTGTATGACAATGTCGATGTACTCGACGACGGATAAAATGAAAATGTCAGCGCCCAGTTGTTTTCCAGGACGCTACAGTCCATCCTATCGAAGTTCTGAACAAATGCGGCGCTGTATGCCAAATCCATCTGTAAGTAAATCAAATGCATCAACAATATATTCAATTAGGAAGGAATTAAATTTTATAAAAGAAAATATCCTAGAAAATATAGATGAAGCAATTTCTAAGTACAAAAATGTATATCTATATCCTTTTGCCGGCGGCAATCTCAAACCAATAATAATATAGCTATAAAACCTCCAAATAAAGACTTGATTTGGAAAATCTTCCTACACAATGAATTTACTGCACATGACGCAATCCCCAACAATATTAAAAAGACTCTATATAGACTTATTGAAATAAATGTTTATTTGCTTTTATAATCCGCTTATTGGAACCTTAATAGGGATTAACCTATAACCTTTTTGTTGATTTTGCTGCTTGAGTGTAAGCTTATAACTTATAACTTGAAAATATATATAAGTATATAGAGTATCTACTTAACTTGCATTATCATAAGCATTTTGCACAAATTATATTTAAGTTATTGTATCTTTATATTGCTTAAGTACTTAAGGATTTATATCCTTAGGGTCCTTTTAGTTATTAATATTTGCATACATACATTTTGGAGCCTGCCACGAATTGTTGTATTAGTTTTTTGTAACTTTCTCTCGAATCCTTAACCACATTTGATAGATTCGATTTAAAGTTTCTGCCAATACTTTTAATTCAATATATGAAACAATAGTTAAGCTTATTATTTGGCATAATAATTATATAATTGATTTCTTCTTTAAAGAATTTCGTTTAAAATTAAATAAAATTGGTTTTCTTTATGAATACTATAATATAGCAAACTATATCATATTGTTTAGGGGCTGTGATAAGTTGCTACTTTTTTCACTTTTACGTAGCTGAGAACACATTCTCTGCCAGGACTTTCACATATCAATAGACTTTCATTTATATAAATATTATATAATCTATTACTATATTAATATAAATATAGCTTCTATATATACTATAATCAGACTGTGATGTGTATTATTACCGAATAAGGACTTATCTCTGATTGGTTTCAATAAAATTTATCTTTAACTTTGTTGATTTCTGTTCAAATCAGATTACATCTTATTCTAAAGCTGTTGAGCTTTAATTAACTTGTCTTATGCAGGATTCCAAAAACTCCTTTATAACCTTGATTTACTATTATCAATACTAACCCAGGCGGAAATTATTCATAAAATTTCCGTTTAGTGCGAACCACAAAAAGCATTGCATACTTTTAGGTAGAAAATTTATAGATGAAAGTTGATTGTTTTATAGGTGGCTGTTAAATGAAAGTTTACAAAATATAAACAAATGCTGCTTTCAAATTAACTTAAGTTTATATAATTCTTAATTTTTATAAGACTTTCAGTACTCTTGTAAGGCTCGTAACAACATTTTAAAAGCAACAAACAATTTTGTTAATAACTCTTTTTGGGTGTCTAAATTATTGCGTCTGCTATTGCCAAACCTTAAATTTTCATATAAATAAACTTAATTTTTATTTTTCTGTACAAAAAGTATATATTGGTATTACATATTGAAGACTGAAGATAATTCAAATATATATTGAAACAGCAATTTTAATAATTCAAAGTCCTCGGGGCTTTGAACTTGTCTCAGCTTTGGCATTTATTGTCTTGTATTATAACCGCGCATACATACACACACATACGCAAACACACGCATACATACACAAATATATATATATATATATATGCTAACATTATGATTATTATGTCTGTACTTAGACATATCTATTTTTAAACCACAAGTACTACAATTATAGACTTCAATACATATTGATATTAATATCATTCACAATCGAAAGCAACAAATTTGCGGCAAGTGGCACCGGAAATGAAAGAGCAACAACGAATATGTTTATATAAAATGCATAAAATATATAACTAAACTATTATAGGTAAAAAATATATCATTGAATGACGTATAAATACTCTATAAAATGTGTTCAAGTGAAACTTATGTAAAAGAAGTTAAAGTTGCTTAAAAGTTATTTAGGCAGAAGTTCTCGTCTCTTTGTGGTATTCAGAAGTAGATATAGTATATGATATCAAGTATATATAGTATATATGTTTGTTACATACATTTGTATATAAAGTTTTAGTTTCACATGCTTCAAACTAAGCTCAAACTAACCCATAGCACATAGAGTACAGGGTATATTAGTTGACGTGTAGGACATGTCGTTTATTTAATGCATTTATATTTGTGTTGTACCGTGTGTAACTACAACATGTATGTGTGTATATGTGTATGTGTGTGTGCGTTTGCGTGTGTATTAGCAAATGTGTAGAGTAAGTAAATATTTGTCTTAATTATTGCATAAATGTCATTCGATTGCCGCTGTTGCTGTAACTTTTGTTACTTTAGGGGCCACTCGAATTGTTGGGGGGCTGCTTGATGTTTCTTGGGGTATCAACATGATAGATTTATGGAGGTATTTTTACTTTGTCTTTTGTTTTCCTTTTTTTTTGTTTTGTGTTGTTGCTGTTGCCACTAATGGGCGCAAAGTGGAATGTGGGCGTAACCTTGAAAAGCGTTTGGTAATTTATTTACATTAAAAATTTATTAACTATTGTTGGATTCTGACCAGCGAGACAAATAAAAAGAGCGCCATTAAACAGCAAGAGCGATAGAGAGAGAGAGAGAGAGAGACAAAAAAAAGAAAACAAACACACAAGCAGATAAAGAAACGGATAAAACCCACACACACACACATACACACACACAGAGAGATCAGCATAGAAATAGAGCAAGAGCGCGAAAGGTAAAGGTAGGGAAAGAGGGGAGAGAATGTGCATAAATAAATGAGTGAAGAAAACGGCCAAAAGGCAGACAGAAAGTTGTGCAAATGGCAAATTGCCAGTCCAAAAAGTTGATTGCACGCGAGACTAACAGGTGAAAGAGAGAGAGAGAGAGGGAGAGACAGAGAGAAAGGAAAAAAGAGAAGGCAAGTTGAGGTTGGCAGGTGTCTACCCATACCATAATACCATATACACTCCACCTGCTGCACTGCACTGGCTATACATCCAACCATCCAACCATTCAACCAACCAACCCAACCCCATCCCCCCGCTTTGCCCGACACAGACAACCTGCTCATTTTAATCTGGCACAGGGCACTTTAAAATCACTTACTGTAAATAAAAACAAGGAACGCGTCGCCTTCTTAAAGGGGACTATGAGTACAACTACATTTGCTTATCGGATTTAACAGCCCTCTTGTCGAGTCAGTGCAATCCTTATGCTTACTCCAAGCTTATGCTTATGCTTATGCTGAATCTTAAGCCCAATCTCAAACCTAAAAAAAAAAAAAAAAAACCTTAGCCTCACACCCTAACCCCCGCTAACCCACCGTAGTTCAGTTTTGGGCCACTTTTCGGCTTTGACTCAGAGCGAGATAGCAAGCAAAAGACAGAGATGATGAGGGTAAGGAAGAGAAAGCAAAAAGCGTATGGCAAAAGGCGAATGATCAAAGCGACGGATTTATAGGATTTATATGCTACCCTTGACTGCCTGAGCGCATTAGTTGAAACCAGCAGCAGCAACAACAGCAACAACAGCAACAACAACAGCAGCAACAGCAGGGTGATGTCAGTAGCTGCCAGTTGTTCTTCCTGTTGTTGTTGTTGGGTTTAGGCAAGCCAGTGGTAGGGGCTAAAGTAGTCAAAAATATTACGCTTTGGCTGGTTAAAGCAAACACTTAACGCCTTGCAGTCCATTAAATGGAAATTTGTCACAGACAAACTGACAAATGGTCAAATGGACAACAAATTGACAACACCAACAACAACAACAAACGGACAACAACAACAGGCAATAACATATCCGGGGATTGTCGCCCACTTCAATTGGGTGCTGCATGGAGCGCTAAATGGACAACAACAGCAGAACCGTTAATTTGATTTAAATATTCATAAACTGCATTAAATGGCCACAACAAATGTGCCAATTAAACGGCCCACAAACCAATTCAAATGTGTTCCAAATTAAAAGCGAATGTATACGACAATAATATACCCTGTAAACACTCTTTACTCAATGCAATAAATATATATAAAATAGTTTTAGTACTCTTAATATTGCTACCTATATATACTCAATAGTATGCCATGATCCTAGTCACATTTCCCAACTGCACTGCTTGCTTTGAATTACAAATTATTCCTATGAATAGTTTGATATCTTTATAGTTAAAAGTGTATAATCTATGTTATAATAAAAGGGGTATTAGCTTCTAAATTAAGTGGGAAGCACGAACAATTTATGCCTCATTCATTTTTATGGTTGAATAACCTTTGAAAAGTGTCCAAAAAGAAGTCTCATCTAAGAGTTGATAGGGTAAAGTATTTCTCTTAAGCCGCTTAAGCAGTTTGAACATATATTAAAAGAAAATAAAAATATACTTATTAAAACATTAAAAATACTAAAAATGCATATTAGCTTATAAAATAAATGTTATAGTTTAATTATAAATAACAATAATGTTTATTAACTTCTTATTTAACTTTCTTTTTGTGCTGCTTGCATCCAATTTTTACACAAATAGACCAAATTTTATATGCTTCAAAGTGTGCTTAAAGTATATTGTTTATTTTTATTTTTTATTTTTTTTAAACTCAAGTCTTAATAAATATAGTCTATATAATATATAAAATATATTATATTTAAGATATACTTCAGAGCTGCATAAATTTTTGTCTCAGTCAGCAGCAGTACGTAAGGATATAGATACCGATTTCGCTCTAGCATTCAATAAGAAAGTCGGTTATAGGCAATATATAACCAGAATATATAAATTATGAAAATTTATAAATCTATTTAGATCTTAGCTTAATATATATAAATAGTAAAAAAGGATTAGAAAAGATTAATACAAATAAATTAATAAGTCTCTGGCAATGAAGGTGAACTTAAAGTGCCTTAAGTATATTGTTCAAGTTCAACACCTGTGAATACAGTATTTATCGAGTTGGATATTAGATTTGTATAAAATCATACTTAATATATAATTAGCATTTATATCTAAAGAATAACTTAAACATTTTTATGTAATATAAATTAACAAATATTTATCAAATAATGTATCGAAAATTATAAAAAATACTTTTGCTCGTTTGCCTTAAAATTGCATTCAAAACGATTACAATCAGTTTTAAATCTTTTTACCAAAATTTTATAATTTTATATCAACTTATAATTTGAACTTTAAATAAATATATAAGCTTTGTCTTAAACTTACTGAAAGTTTAAGGATATGCAGATAGGAAGAGAACCATCAAAATAATATGAGAGTAAACATGTGACACAATTATAGACAGGCTATGATCATAGTTAATGCGCTCAATTTTATATAAATTAAATTATATACATATATTTATATATATGTACACGTGCTGAAGTGAGTTTATGTGTTACAGGATTTACCACAAAGGAAACGCTAGATAAGTAATACTTAAATGGTAAGGGAGCTTTCTAGAAAAGTAGCACAATTTTTGGTTTATTTATTTTATTAGAAAGTAGCGTATTTCCTAGTCGTATACCTTTGAATAGTTTATGTTAAATGCTATAGAAAGTGTAAAATATCAGCTGGAAATTTCATATTTAAAACAATATTTATTATTAGTATTAAACTCATTTATTTTATTAAAGTTTCGTTCACACATTTTGTTGGTCTTTTTTTCTTCACTTTTATTTTGAATTTCAAATGCATTTTGCTGTCATTTGTTGTATATGTGAGCGTGTGTGTGTTTTTGTTGTTGTTTTTTTCTTTGAATTCGCTTTTGCATTAGTTTTACTGCACGAATCGATAAAATTCAACATTCATACAACATTCATTGCGTATCTGTTTACACACATCATAAATATTAAATGGCTGACAAGCAAAATACCAAAAAAGAAAGAAAAAAAAATTACAAAAAAAAACAAAAATAAAGAAAACACACAACACAAAAAGTAAGCCAAAAATACACACACACACGTAGCGAGACAGAGAGAGAAAGAGTGAAAATAAAAGAAAGAAAATGGGAAAAGAAGGCAAAAAAAAACGGCAGGCAGCAGTTCACTTGATTAATTTATAACACTAATAAAGAATTTATGTGCAAGTGTCAACCTGCAGTGCGGTCTTAAAGCACCGCATCCCACCAGCACCGCACCACACCGCACCAGCAACAGCAACAACACCAGCACCACATCGCACCGCAAACTACCCCAAGTAACTCATTCCAAAGGCTTCTCTTTCTGGAAAAAAAAACATACGACTCTATGCATTCGAGTAGCAGTGGCACATCGAGCAGGTCAAGACACACACGAAAAATAACAAAACTCACTTTTGGCCAACTTGTTTCGGGCCATGTATCTTGGCCAGCCTGCGGTGTTTTGCAATGAGATGCGTTGCGCTGCTTGTGGTGCGACGGGTCTGGGCGTTAATTTGATGAATGACTGCGCATATTAATTCATAAATTAATTTGTTGTTATGTTGTTTGCGGCTTTTTCTTTTTTTTTTTTGTTTTTTATTTTCCACCTGCCTTTTAGTAAAAGTTTCATGCAATAAACTGTTGCCTACTTTTCTGTGTTATGCCACAAAATTGATCATTATTCCTCCCACTGCTATTCTGGGCTCATTTTGCGTGTGAACTCATCATATGGTCAGACCACAATATGCAAAGAAAACCTATAGGCCCCAACAACACTTAGCACCTACAATTGACCTATTATTTTCTTCTCTTAAGGATAGCCGAAAAGTTACTTCACTAGTTGTCAGTATATAGTATATATTTATAATGTTGGATTTTAAACTTATAAAATTCCTTTATATATTTTTATTATTATTCTATTTACATACTTAAGTTTGATATTAAGTGTCAGCTCAGAATGGCTATACTAATTACCTTAACTTTTATACGACAAGAGAGAGAAAGATGGTGAAATTAAGGAATTTTGAGTCAACTATTCCAATTATAAATAATTGGATAATCAATCTACTTTATGATTTCTTTAAAGTTCTTGTTGATTTGCTAACCAAATTTCTAACCAAGGAAAGCAAAAACTTTTCCAGTCTACGAGGAATGAAATAATTATTTAGTCAAATTGTTTCAACTTGACAGAAATTTTATAAATCTACTTACAATTGTGTAGATTTCTTTATATAAGACAATATTTTTCAGAATAGATTTATGGGAGCATAAAGATGATTTCGTTAAATAATTTTAATTCTTTGCTATCATATGTGATTTAACTAATAATGGTTATTAGAAAACGCTTTAGTGTTAATGCAAAATATAAATCTACCATTTATTGCCATTGAATCGAAGTGAATTCCTTGGACAAATTATAATATTGTTTTTTTATTTTAAAGACACAAAATACTTAATAAATATTGTGTTTAATATATAAATTAATGAGAAGTCCATAAGCAAATCCAATTTAGCATTTTACGTAAAAAAAGTTTGAACAGGAAAGTATATTAGTGTTAGTATTCGCAAATCTATTGTAAAATCTCTTTAATTATTATTAATGTTTAAGGAAAAATTAATTCATTGACATAATTAAGCTCTTTAACAAACTTATCTACAACTACTATTTAATATGTCTTATAAATTATTAAAAAAAAAAAAATTTATTCTATTATTATTGTATTATTTTATTTTTTCGAAAACGAATCATCTATATATCATATTATATTTTATATTATATTTTTAAACAATTTTCAGATTAAAATTATTTTGCATTCAAATCAATTATAAGCAAAAATTTAAAGCAGAAAATATATTTTTTTTTTTTACTTTTTAAATTTGTAGTCAATTGATTCGATATAGTTAACAACGGTATGTATAATAGTTCAGGGAAAGTGGGTAAAGTTTAGTTTAATTATAGTGTACTGTGTGTTAAGTGCACTGTCATTGTTAAGCCGAGTTAGTCAATAATTAACTTCAATTATTCATTTTGCATATGACATATGCATTGTTCATTGAACTTATTAAACATTTGTTACAAGCTTAGCTCAAATTTAAATTTTCCATCAATCATATCAATATCATATATTGTTAAAATTAATATCAGAGAATATTGCCCTCAAATTCCAATGTATATATATATATGAATTACGCATGCATACATACATATATATTTAAGCATATTCAATTTGGTTTTTATTGGTGTTTCTTAATTTTATTGAATTTATTTCATAAAGTCCTCAAAATCTATTAAAAATTTAAATCAAAATTCAGCTTCATACGCTTATAAATTTATTAGACACCCACAGCTACACACATACTACTATACATATAGATGCCAAAATAAACTACATTTGCATCTTTAAAATATTCTTTATTTCTAACTTGATTATTATAGTTTAAGTTTAAGTTTGTAGTATATTTAATTAAAAGAAAATAAAATAAATTAAAAATTTGAAATATTTCAAGTAAAAATTTTTTTTTTTATTATTGACATAGAAAATAATTTAAAATAAAATTCAATTGCCTTTTATTATTTTTTTCACTTAATTGTATATAAATCAAAAGATGTCTTATTGTATATATAATAGATATATTATTATAAAATGATTTTATAAAATTTATATAAAAAATAGTTGTATTATTTATATATATATTTGATGATTAGAGAGGAATATATCTAGATCAAAATAATTGAAAATCCCACCAATGTTCAGTAGCTGTGAGTTAAGCATTTGCTTTGTACTTACACATAAACGCAGTAAAAATTATAAAATGGAAAATATAAAAATAAAAAATAATTATATAAAAAATATTCTTTAACATAAAATAAGAAATGATTGCTAATATATTTATAAACAATAGAACCCAAACCTAATTCAAAATGAAGTTAAATTAAATTTTATTCTGTTTGCTATATGCTGATTCTTTGACTAAATTTATAATAAAATCTTTGACTTAAATACTTATCTAAAATTGCTTAAAATACATATTAATGTATATTTCGAGCATAATTCACATATAAACAAATATTTTCGATGAAATATAATATAAAACATAAGCAGAACCAATTCTACTTTACTTGTAAAAATAAAATTAAAAACTTTTACAAAATATGCAATCAAATTAGTTAATTTATTGTTTAGTGTCAATATATAATCATTTGCCATAAATTCTGATATCTCTCTCTTATAAATAATAGATTTTACTTAAATTAAACAAACGCTGACTTCAAATTTTAACCTAATTAAAGGCAAGCAACATCAAGACCATAATCTTCGCATAGCATAGTTAGTTAGTATTACCTAGCGCCGCAAGGTGGCGCTTTAATACCACTGCTTTTTGTTAAGGTGTTGCCTTAGTTTAGCTATCAAACTGTTGTTAACTGATTGCAATTTCCATCTGCCAAAAATTCAAATTGGTAACATACAGTTTTTGAGAGTATGAAGATAATATTAAGATGGTATTCTTTAATGTATTACGTCCTGTGTTATGGTACACAAAAATGTTGTACTGTTCCATTTATTTGAATGTTTATGTAACATCTATCACACAAATCAGCATTTATTATGACCACATCGGCCTATAGGTCTTATCACCAACTGTCACATAAAATATGGCCATTAAATTGTACGCTTGTAACTTGTGTTGTCCAACCGGCTAACCGGCTGTCCTAATGGGACAAGAAGGTTAAACAAACAGTAGTAACATTCATGCCACGCCCAACGACATACTTAAAGGGCTTATTGGACAAATGGGTAAGGATATTTGTATACTCCTGTGACCGGACAATGAGTATAAGAAACGAGGTGTTTTATTTAAATTTTTTTAGTATGGTCAAAAAGGTAGCGGCTATGTTGTGGTCTCAACTGCAACATATACTAAGGGATAGCACGAATCCCTGTTAAAAGTCCTTGTTAACCTGCCAATGTTTAATAGTTACTTTGTCGTTTCACTCCTTTCGCTGAGACAACTTTCGCCCACGAATTGAGCTCGCGGCAGACAGCAGTGTGTCTATATGCACATATACATATACACATACATATATATATGTATATGTATATATTGGGATATATATATGTATCCTTAGTTCCATGTCCTGATAATGTTCTCAGTCTACTGCTACCTGCTTGCCGTCGCATTTTGAAGTTTTGTGCGCATCTAAATAATTGATTAACTGTAAAATTCGTGCAAGTTAAATACATACACACATACATATATATAAACATGCATACGTGTATATATATATATATATATATATAAATCGATGAGACTGATATAAAAAGGACCACAATGGCGGCTGCCACTTGGCGACAGCAGGAAGACTCCATCCAAAACAAACAGTCAAAACCTAAGGATCATTTATTTAAAACCACACACGGCGGCATTGGGATGACAACAGCAAAGAATTGAATCCAAGTCGAAGGCGTTTACTTTGATGACAAACAAAAAAGGGGGCGTGTCAGCTGCAAACAAAAATCAATATAAAGTATTATAAAATGAGCAAATAATAAAACAACTCAGAACTTAACACAATTCTTACATTTAAAGACCTCTTACAGGATAATTTTAATACAAAATTTTAACAAGATGCAAAAATTTAAAAAGCTTTAAATATTTGCATATCTTAACATATAAATAATATGATCTTTAAGTTACTATGCTATATCATCTGATGCATACCTCTGATAAAACTTTAAGAAGAAGCAAATCAACCAAATTTCTCTGCATATATCCAAGTTGCCTTTTACCCATTTATAATAAATTAATAGATGATTTTTTATAATCATAATATTATATTTAAGTTAAACTTTTAACTAAAACTTAAATTTATTATATGTGTTCTAGCAAAATGTTATTTATAACTATTGATATTTAGTACCTCTATGACATACCCAGTCTGGCTAGTTAAATAATTTTACAATAAGGGTTACCGAATTATGTTTAGTACGTAGAAGGAAACATCTTTCTTCCCATAAAATTTGCATACATGCAATCAATTACCGAGTCGATTTAATAAACTATTGCTGTGCTTATTTTTCTGTTTCAGAATTTTAGAAGCTACAAATTGTTTATATGGCTTTTTGTATATGAAGTCTGTGTGCTTTTGTCTAAGTGTAACTATGTGGATGTGTGTATAAGTATATTTATTTGTCAAATATAGGTGCTTTCGGATATGCAAAACCTACCAAATATATAGAAAACAAGAGCAAAACAAATTATTGTAATGTGCACTGCTTATAGCAAGAATCAATTTTCAAAGAATTTTGATATCCAATCTGTTCTCAAATGTCTCTGAAAACTGTTTTCAGGACTTTTATAATATTGATTTTTGAAATTTCGGTTTTTTACCAATAGGTTTTAAAGTGTTGTCAAAACAGTTCCCAAAACTGTTTTCAAGGCTGTTATCAAAAGTGTTCTCTGAACTTTTAATGAAATTGTGTTTTAAAAATGTAATTTATTATCAATATTCTTATAAAATGTTATTATAACTGATCCCAAAACTGTTCCCGAAACTGTTCCCGAAACTGTTCCCAAAACTGTTCCCAAAACTGTTCCCAAAACTGTTCCCAAAACTGTTCCCAAAACTGTTCTCAAAACTGTTCCCAAAACTGTTCTCGAAACTGTTTTGTTAGCTGTTGCGTTATTAACAATATTTTAGAATGCGTTCTTAAAACTGTTCTCAAACATGTTTCCATAACAGGTCGTCACAATTTTACTAAATTATTGTCAAAACTGTGCTCGAAACTGTGCGCAAAGCTGTTTGGCAAACTTTTCTCTAAGCTTCGTTCAATTCTTATTCGTATAGCTTAAAGAGTAGTCTATACAATAATAAGCTCAAGGTATTTAGTAAAAAAAACCTTCTTTAAACTGTTCTTCAATTTCATTAAAAAAATTTTAATGTTTTTAGATACATTCAAACAGTTTGGGCAATAATTGAATTACTTTTAATACAAATATTAAATGTAATAAAAACCAGTTTACAAAAT
Source organism: Zygothrica quintamaculata (assembly GCA_037044455.1). Taxonomy (NCBI): domain Eukaryota; kingdom Metazoa; phylum Arthropoda; class Insecta; order Diptera; family Drosophilidae; genus Zygothrica; species Zygothrica quintamaculata. The sequence goes on along the minus strand of JBAMBS010000776.1, from coordinate 210,453 downwards.
TTAAAAAAATATTAAAAAGCTATACCTAATTTAAATTAGCTTCAATTTTGAAATAAGTTTATTAAATTTATCTTTTTTAAAATGTTTAAAGTCTTGGCAAAACCTTGCCATATTTTAAAATTTTTTGAAGTAAGTTATCAAAGTTTACACTGAAGTTTTAAACTATTTTAGTACAAATGTAAATCGATTTGTTTTGTACCACAAACTGTTACAAACAATTTCAAACAATTTTAAAAAATTTCGTAAAGTTTTCAATCCTTGTGGTCAGCAATTAACTTTGTGAACGTGTAAGATGGAAGGGAAGCAGCTATAAAATTATTCATTTTATAGATTTAAATGGTCACAAGTGGATGAATTTATATTCGTGATTATTCAGCTACTTTTTATGAATTTTTTCATAAACCTAATCTATTCAACATATTTTGTATAATTTTTTTTTCTTTGATATATCCTTTCTAAGCTCGTTTTTGGCTTAACAATTTCAGTCATATGCTCATATCAATTGTTAACTGCAGAATAATATTTTTGCATATTTTATTGAATTTTGTTGATTGATACTGATGTTTGCCCGTACTCGTACATACATATACTATCGTTGTTTGTCTCGTCTTTTCAGAGTCGTTTATTAGAAGATGCTTCCCTATTATGCAATTCGTGGTCAGCACGTCAGAATGTAAGTTAAACAAACCAAAAAAAAAAATTAATAAAAATATAAATAACTTAAAAAAAAAAGAAATTCAATCTTATAAATATAAATAGTTCATTTACTTACTGATTTTTACTATATATATTCGATTTATTCTATCATATTCCTCACTATTAGGTTTTCTCTGAATAATAATGTTATTTTTAAGAGTTTCAATCAAAATCAATATACAAAATTCAACTGGTTTCCAGTTTTAACATATTTGATATAATATTATATATACCTATATATTTTCTCTAAATGTTTTTATGATATTTGCTCTACTTTTATAATTACTTTCTAATTTTTAATTATCTAATATAAATATATAGAGATATTAATATATATATATATAATTTGTATCTTATTTCATTTACCTATACTTGTTACTTTTTCTCTTTCTAACGATACAGGGTGATATTTTTGCGGGTATCAACGATGGGATACTGAGCAGAGCGGAAGCTCTCGCTGCCGTCGACATACAGAAACATCAAGCCCAGCATGTACATAGCCAAATGCCCTCCCAAATCAAACACGATGTGATGTACCATCATCATTCAATGAGTGGCCCCCCGCAACGTCCATTACAGGTAATTTTGACATGTCAATTAAACATAGAGCAAATTAACAGTAGTGAACAGGATATACCTTACTTTTATGAATAAATAAATTTTTAATTATTACTAATTAAATTTTATAAAACACAAAATGTGGATTAAGCTGCCTACTGTAACTTCAAATCAAATTCTAATATGAAACTTAAGAAATTATTTTTTATTTCTATACTAAAAAAAAAAATAAATGTAAGATATAAATTATTAAAAAAAAAACATTTTAGTAAACTGTAAAGTATAATTTGTCTTTAAGTAAAATCAAATAAATTATAAGCAACATAATAAGAAAGTTACTTAGCTAAAGGATTAGTTTTTATTGCTCAAAACAAACTTAAGTTTAAAAGCATAGACTGTAATTTGGTAGGTTTAATTTTACCATTCAGGCAAATAATATATAATTATAATAATTTCAGTTGAATTATAGTGCACTGAACTATTGGTAATATAGATATACCTCTATATATTTATATACATATATATAGATATATACATATATGGTATATAAATTGGCAAACTATTTGATCAAAGGATGATTACTTCAAAATTCAGCAGAAGCTTTGTCAAATTGTCGACTAAATTCGCTTAGTAATTGGGCTACTGTTTGTACTAGGGTGTTTAGTTTTAAGTGTGTGTGTGTGTGTGTGTGTGTGTGTATGCGTATGTATAAGTGTATTGCAGTCTTTTCTGCTATGCAACATTTTATGATAGTCATTTTGTTACAACAATAACAATCACAACGACAAAAGCGGCAACTTCAATTTCCGCTTTTGCTGCTCACATGCGTGTGTGTTTCTATCAAAGTATATATACGTATTTATATGTATGTATGTATGTATGTCTGTGGTTAATTTGAAATGTTTCTTTAATAAAATTAAAATTGTGACGTGTAAGCCTTCTGGGAACAGGACACGTGACGGTCGTTTGCCAGGTAAGCACATCATGATTCGTGTCGTTAATTGTATTGTAGCGCTACGAGTACTTTGGAGTTTCGAGTAGGCAAAGTCTACGGGTCAAAGCTTATAGTACAGAATGTGTATATATATTCTGTACTATGTTAAATAAAAAGGGAAACACGGGGTTACAAAACTATATAACAAGTATAGAAGTCTCTACATATATGTCTATCGTCTGTCTGCCAGTGTCATATGGGCCACTATAGACTATACGAACATTGCATCGATATTATTCTGGTGGTTGGAACTCTATTAGAAGTTGATTGTAATCAAATTACACAAGCAACCTGTTTCTCTATATCTCTAGCTAGTTATTTGTTGTACAAGTACAACCTGTTTCTTTCCTTACACGATTTCCTACTAGTTGTTGTTACTGTTGTTGTTGTTGTTGTTGTTGTTGCTGCTGTTGCTGTAATGCCACTTGTTTTCGGCACAATCGAGCATGACGAAAGTGCGCGCTGTCCACGCGCCGTCGACACTGGTGGTTGTTGTGGTTCCCATTCCTATTGCTTTTCTTATACCCCTTACCTGTATACCCCTCACCTATATCTATACTCACACCTATACCTTTACCCATACCTATACCTATAGCCCTACCCATACCGATTCCCATTCCCTTACCAAATTTCAATTCTTGGCGTGTGCAGCGTCCTCAGCTCGTGTGGGCCTTAATTTTCAGCACACTTGAGAGCCCATTCTTTCTCACTCTATATCTCTCTGTCTCTCTTTCTCTCTCTCTTTCTCCTTATCATTCTGTGTTTTTGTGCAAAAACAAAATACATATTTTACCCTATGCGTTTCGAGTTACGGCTTTGGTCTCAGGTGCAACAACCCATCCAGGGACTTCAGCATCCCAACGCAATAGTAATAAAAATTTCTCATTCCTTTATCAAATTAGTTGCTTTATCCCAAAAACAAAATAGAAAAAGAGTCACAAAAATACTGTCACAATTTCTAACATATTGAAATTTTGGTTCACACACTTTAGTTTTATATAAATTGGATATATTTTGACTATATATTCAGCGATAATTAATAATAATTTTCAAGTATTTTTAGTTTGAATTTTGCTTGAAGAAAAGTTGTAAAAAACTGTTGAAAATTATATAAAATAAAATTTAATCGCATACAAATATTATTTTGCTCCTCTCTTTTAACTTCTTCCTTTCTTTATCTGACAATTTATATAACTTAAATTTTTTCTGAATGTTTTTTTTTCTATACTAAGCAACTTATTACCTTTTCTCGACTTTGTTTCTTTTGGTTACTCCTCAGATTTCATTGATCTCTCTGTTTCCTTTTCTTACTTAATTTTATATTTTTCTTGCTTAATCTATTCTATTGTATCAAATTTTATTTATTTCTTTTTCTCCTGCACTTTTATTTGTTGCAGTTTCAAATTTACTAAGCTTTTTTCTCGAGATTTCCTATTTACTTTCTCTCGCTTATCTAAAACTTCGTCTTTGCTGTACTTCCTGTCCCATTATCTTTCACAACTTATCTCTCTCTCTCCACTTATAAACTACTTACTTCTTACTTCGCTCGTTTATTCACTCACTTGCTAAGCTTCTTACAAACATTTACTCATTCTATACTCTACCCTCTGCTATTCTCTTGTCTATGTTAAGTTTTTCTTCCCAATTTCCTTCATTATTTTGAGTAATATTTCCAATTCTTTTTTGTATATATATATATATATATATATATATATATATAAATTATTTTATTTTCTTATTTTTTGTTATTTTTTTGTGTACTTAATTTACTTAATTATGGTAAGCTGTGTTTTTCGTCTGTTTTTTGAAAAATGGAAGCTTTTGATTATACAACATTAGAATTTTTAAATGAATTTGGGCATTCGATTAATAAATGTTAATAAGGATCTAATTAAATAAATAGCTGCCATAACTGTGTGTGTGTGTGTAGATTGTTTGTGTGTGTGTATGTTATGTGTGTAGGTTGTGTGTATGTGTGTTACCCTTTCGACTATTTAACTCTTTGACTGCGGCGAATCAGATGAATTGCATTGCGTCATAATGTAAGAATAAGGCTCAATAGTAGCTGAATTGGATCCTTCATTGAATTGCATTGACTGCATATCATCCAATGGATATATGAAGTCCTGGTTATTGGAATTGAGTCCATATAGCATATTCTTGTGGCAACAACACATATTTGCGTACCTTAATCGGCGACGCTCAAAATTAAGCAGATATAAACGCCATTGATGCTCAAAATGTGCAAAGGAGAATTCACTATCGTCATTATCCCAATCCATGTCCATCAATTTCTCATCCTTCGGTACTTTCTGTTGATGATGCTTGGAGTTGGTTTTGATGCTAGCATATTGATTTCCTGCCATTCCTGGTGTCAAGCTTAAACTTGTTTGGTGGTTAACCTAATCTTATTTATAGTTTTTAGGTCCTTAAAACATGTTATGTTCTATAAGCTAAGAAAATTCCTATGCTGAATTACTTCTATATGCTGAAATACTTCTACTCTGTTGCTTTGCCACTTCACATTTCCTTAATAATCTCAAAATGTGCCTTTACATATAAAATGAAAGTTTCAAGACCTACTTATGTACTGCTTGATCTTTAGAAACTATTATCAATAATTTATATTTATTGCATTAAATTAGTTTGAATTTGGATTCAATTAACATTTGAATAGGGTATATTCAATATCCAACTAATCCTCATTCTGGCTTATTCCAAAATTTATCAGTTACGATGATCTATAGGTCCAAAGAATCATGATTTGGTAAAGATACCCCATTTAAATGCATTCTGTACTTATCCTTGATTATTATGCTATAAAACTCCTCAAGGATTGTCATCTTGAATTACAAAATTAACCATTGTTTAAAAAAATTTATCCTTAGATACCCTCAAGATTTATATAGAAGGTAATGAATTCATTAATTTTTTTTTGTCCCTATACACTATCATTGGATCGATTAACCTGCAAGGTGCTCTACGTCCCTTTAGTTTGTTTAGTTTCTGGAGAGTCTATAATCTCTTCTTGATTTGCTTATGAATCCTCATCTAAATAATATTTCCAATAGGAATACGAATAGGAACACAAATAGAAATAGAACTAGCAATAGGCATTGCAATAGCATACGAATAGGAATATGAACAACAATTGGTGTACAAATGGAAATAGAAATAGGAATAGGAAAGTTAATTGGAATTAGAATTGGAATTGGAATTGAAATAACACAGGAATAGGAATAGAAATTGGTAAAGAAATGGGAATTGAAATATGAATAGCGAAAGAAATTGGAAAATGAATAAGAATGCGAATTGGAATACGAATTGGAATAGTCTTAATGATAGGCATTGAAATAAGATAAAAAATTTGAATAGGAATAAGTATTGAAAGAGAAGTTGGAAAATGAATAGGAATACGAATTTGAATAGGATGAAGAATAGAAATTGGTATATAAATAAAAATAGAAATAGGAATAGGAAACTTAATTGGAACTGAAATACAACAAGAATTAAAATAGAAATAGAAATGGGAATAGGGAAAGGCATTGGAAAATTAATAAAAATGTGAATTAGAATAGCAATAGGAAACATAATAAGCATAAGCATTGAAATAAGACTAAAATTGCAATATCAATAGGACTAGAAAGAGTATTTGAAAAATAGTTAAGAATTCGAATTGGAATAGTATGAAGAATAGAAATTGGTATAAAAATAGGAATAGAAATATAAATGAAAAATTGAATCGAAATAGGAATACAAATAGAAATTGTAGTTCGAATGGAAATCCAATGCAAAGAGGATAAGACATTGGGATAGAAAGAGTAATAGGAAATGAAATAGGAATATATATATTAACTATATGTATGTATGTATACACTGATTATACTTTTGAGTACATCGTACAAGCTACTAATTATTTACATATAAAAAAATTCTGTTAATCGAAAAAAAATTTAAATTATTTCTCTTATAATTCAAAGAAATCGAAACTAATTACAAATTCCATTAGAACTTATAAAAAAAAAATAATTTAAATTAATTTTAATTATTGCTTTAGTACAATTAATGTACTTAATATGAGTCTCAAATTCAATGTGGTTACTAAGCAAAGACCTAAATACAATACGTCTCTAAGTTTTAGGTCGAGTTCCAATTAAGGTAAGGCAATCCTAATATTGCCAAAGTATAATTATTTAATGGAATTGACAACCCTATTGGATGGCTGCCCTATGCAGTGTATGTAATGTCAGGGTTTTAGTCACTTTATCTCCAATTATGCAAGGACATACTTGTTCCATGAGCGATTTATCACTTCGAATGCATTAAGTTTTCCAGTTTATAAGTACAACATAGCCTTTAAAATCAATTATGTTCCATTACATAACCAAATCAAGCACATTCTATATCTAATTCTGCAAATAGTATAGTTAACGCCCATGAAAAAAGGATCACAGTTTCAATAAAGAATCTTTTACTGCAATTGTGTAGGAGTGAAGGAGGAGTATGTGTTAGAGTGTACTTAACTAATCGATTAAATTAATTAATATGAGATTTCACTGTACCAATTCAAGCAGATTTAATCTTGTTCTACTTTCAATTATTTTAAATAAATTTTCTATTTAGTTTATTTACTGCCAAATTTTTCAAACTGATTTAAATTGCCTTAGAAGTTAGTTTTAAACCTAACTTGTTGACTTAAAATGTCACCTGTCGAAATGAAATGATGCATAGTATAACTCATACCAAGTATACCTAAGCAGAAAGAGAAAGAGATAAAAAAGGAAAGTTGTACATTAAAATTTTCCACTTGATTTGATGGCTGCTGTCTATCAAATTCTAGTAGCATGTGTCATAATGCGTATGCCATAAACGTGCCCTTCATAACCCTACCCTTAGACACTTGTGTAGACGTTGAACATTATAAAACTCATTAAATTAAAGTAATTTACGGTATGAGCTCATTGTACCACCACAAAATTGTAAACCCCCCTACCACGCCCGTTCCCCTTCGTCAGACAAGTCTAAAGCAACCCGCACCATTTTCTAACGTACAGGTATCGTTACCCCTTTGGCCGTCGCCGCAAGTTTTGCGAGCATATGAAAAGCCAATTATGAGGAAAACATAAACGTTAACGAAAAGGGTTAATACATATATATATATATATATATATATATATATATATATATATATATGTATATATTTATAGGAGCAAAGATAATGCTAATTAAAATAATCATATCCATCATAAAACTGAGTGAAAATGTTGCAGGGGCGTTATTTTATGGCTTTTCCGCTGTGCGGTGGAAAGAGCATGTGTCTGCTGCCATTTGTAACAATTATAAAACAAGTAGCAACAACAAGTAACAAGTAACAACAACAACAATAATAACAATGAATATTATCAATTTCTACAACTGTGCAAACGCGCAAAAGGCGTTTCCATGTTTCCATTTCAAGCAGCAGTAGCAGCAGCAACAACATTAACAATAACAACAGCAACAACATCAGCAGCCAACACTCAAGTTGAAGCAACAAAGAGCCAGAGGTTTGTGGGGTGTAAAATTCGAGGAATAGTTAGTCTATTATAGGGCAGAGAGGGGGAAGCTATTGCTGGCCACTTTGCAGGCATTTATCACAGATTTTGCAACAGTTAGCAGTAACAGCAACAACAACAACAACAACAACAACAATAACAAGAACAATGGCAGAGTTTTGAGTACATTGGAAATGGATAACAGATAACTGTAAGAATAACAGGTACCGGGTGGTTTTTATTTATATATATTATTTTTATTTTATTTTGATTCATCCCTCCCTCGACGGCATAGCATATTCAATGTTAACCGAAAAAAGTACACTTAATTCAATTTAAATTACACTTTCATATTTCCGGCTATCCGTACAGCTCCGTCGAGACCTGTCCGCCACTATATATAGCATACAAAAGTATAGTTTGTTATCCATTAGGATTCGCAACATATGGCCCAATTTCCCTTCAAATCATTTTCCACACTAACACAAACATATAAGCAAACATGCATGCCCATGACCCTAGAGCAACTTTTCCCTCTATACTATACTATACTGTACTATAGCATATCGCAACTCCCACCCTGTGCAAACACGCCTTACACAACACACACACACACACACACATAGAGGGAAAGACCCATACACATCACGCTATACCGCACCTGATAGCAGCAGCTACTTGTAGTGGTTCATTGCCTCAAATTGTAACCACAAGTGGTTTATCATATTGAAATTCATTTAGTGCACCTGTTTGATTTTTACTGTCGTGACTAAAAACAAGACACAAGAGAGAGAAACAGAGAACAAAAAAAAAATATATATATATATATATATATATATAAGGTAATACTGTACCCAATAACAAGTACCCAATGGTACCCAATGTGTACCCAAACATAACTCAACATATTATTTTGTAAATATCGTTAATTTTCCATTGCCACTCCACACGCAATCAAATACCACTTAGTCAAACGCTGAAAACCCCTAACGATTTTTCTTTAACTTCTTTTATTATTATTATTATTATATTATATTTTTATTCGCTTTTGTTTCTTAACTAAAACGAAAACAACGGCAACAACAATAACTCTTTAGTAAATATTTGTCGCTGTCCATTTAGGGCACATTTTCCATTATTCCACTTAAAGTTGACTTGATATTATCTATATTATGGCTTATATAACATATGTACAGATTTTGCATAGCTCTTTTATTCCCCTAATACTTTAGGTCCTTTATAATTAGGGTAGTTAGTCAAATTATTCTTATACAACAATTTAATCTAACATTTTTCCATTTCTTTGTAATAATCTATACTTAGCTTGAAATTTAATCAGTTTTTTATCTTTTCCCTAAGTTCTCCTCTTTCTATGTCTGCCTCTGCGCCTCATTTGTACCTTTTACACTCCTTTCTGCAACACTCTGTGAGCTGTTCGCAGCAATTCTGGATAAAGCTCAAACCCATGTACAATGTCTTTAATACCTTTTTTCCTTCACTCTCTTTCTACATTCCTCTTTTCCTTTAAACAATGAAATATGTTTTTACTTTAGCTGTCATAACTTACTATAATGCTTAATCATTGCCTATGTTTGTATGAAAATCCCTTCCTTCTCAGAGTTTTACATTTCCCCTAACTCTCCTTTTTTTTCTATATTGTGCTTACTTGTTGAGTCTCTTACACTTTTCGCTACGTTTCCAACAACCTCAAGATTTGCTTCTAAAACGACTTGGGCATGGTCCTATCCTGCTTTCTTATTGATTCACTCCTTTACTATTTGTTTACTTACAATTCATTCATGATACCTTTTAATCTATATGTTTTCCCTCTACGTTTTTCGCTTGTTTATTAGCTCCTTCAACTCTCGTATAATACGCATTATTCAGCGCTATATTCCAGTGAGTCCTTTACTCTAACGTAAATCATTGCCCTACAGCGCTTGCATAATTAATCGATTGGCCATCCTACGTGGTTATCGATGGTTATGACATATCTAGCACCAATTGTTTACCACAATCAAATATGTTACAATTTCCAAATTACTAATGCATAACCCTTGTTTGATTTTCCCATTGCATTTTTCTGCCATATCACACAAAAAATATATATAATTTAATATAATTGAATTTAAAACTATCGGGTTTTAATTGTCGTTTGAATTTTAAATTTAGGTATGTTAATTATACGCATAGAACATATATTTAAGTTTAGTTTATAATTGAAGCTTAGTTTAGTTAGTTCAATGATATATCAAAATAATATAAAATATTTTGAAGGCTTCTTTGGAGTTGCAAAGGTTTCTTTAGAGCTACATAGGTTTCATTGGAGCTACATAAAATTTGTCCTTTAAGAATTGATTTGATGATGAATTTTGTATTTGTTGTATATGTGTGTGCGTGCATGTGTGTGTATGTGTGTGCATGTGTGTGTGTGTGTGTGTGTGTGTAGAAAGTTTTGTGTCATCCAGTGACAATTTACGTATTACTCTTATCAATTTGCCATTTCCTAGGCCCAACTTCATAGGTGTTCTATGTGTATGACAGTTCAGTTCGGTTAGCTTGAGTTCAGTTTAGTAAAGTTGAATGGAGTTCATTGTAGTGGGTTGTGTTGTCTTCTGCTTGTTGTTTTTTCTTTTACTTTTTTTTCTTTTGCTTTTTATTCGTTTTGTTCAGTTCCGTTGATTCATTTATTTATTTAGTTTTCTTTTGTTCATCAATTATTTAAGTGATGTCTATGTGCTGTGCGTTGTGTTTTTTCTTCTTTTTTTTTGTTATACGTATAGCATGATAATCAAAGGACAAACTCGATGACGACACGGATACAGGACAATGGACAGGGAACATAGAACACAAGCATTGACACTCTAACCATTTAGAATTGAACGTTCAACGTTTTCGTAATTGTATGGTTGGGGTAAGGAGTAGTTTTTCTTGAAAGGCGAAGTGTAAGGGCATTTATACTAAAAAGATATTCCATAAGCATACTATCCTTAACAATACATATATATATAAAATATAGTATACAGTATATATGCACAATTGGTCATCAGTCATTGGCAAACGTTTTGGTGGAATTAAAAATAGTTGCACAATTACAGGACATGACAAGACAACGAAAGGAAAGGCAAGGCAAGGCAGGGCAAGGTAAGACAGGACACGCTTCGACACGACACAATTTCAAATTGCACTTTCGCCAACCATTGGCTTCATTTATATTTCAGTTGCATGCAAAGTGCATTTAACCGTAATTTGATTTCATGCCCAGCTCCCTTACCATCAATTTATACATTATCTTTTACTCTAACTATCTCGCTTTCGGATTGTCTATTTTCTATTTACTATACATTTGTCTTCGCCATGTCGGAAGGTAAAAGTCGATTTAAGCTCATACAACTTTGAGTGCTCGCTTAAGCCTTGATTGCCTTGATTGAAGCTTACAATAGACAACACAGCTAAGTACTTAAATATCACGAAAAATACACACACACACACACACATACACTAAGCAAAGCAAAAAAAAATACTACACTTTTTTAAAAGAAATGTAACTAAACGGCTTTGGCAATAGGATCAATAGGTTTACATAGCAAATGTCATTGCAAAAACGTAAAAGGAAAGCAAATACTAAATAAATTCACTAAATAAATTCACAATTTATTCCCGATAAATTTCCCTTGAAATTATCTTTCACAAAAAATACCAATAAACATTGCTATATAAATTGCTCTTTAGCATTATTGAAACGCATAGTATAGTACCCTAATGGGTAGTACCCTAAAATATGCAAGTTCTAAAGGGTAGCTGAAGACTTAATACCTACAGTTCAGTTATCGCTATATAGTAAGCCAACGTCCTATTGGTCTACCTTATAGTCACTGTTCGTTATTTATCGATACTTCTTTAGTTGTAGAGTCTATGAAAGCTACCGTCAAAGTTTTGATTCAATCTCTTTGTTAGCTTTAAGAAATTGATTCTCTAAAGTTCTTATGCTCCTTAAAGCACTTAGTCTGAAATTATTGTAGGCTGGACCTTAGTTGAAAATTTCGAATTGAATTGAATTGATTTATCTTTATCCTTAGACTTTTATACTTTAACTCAGTTACAAGTATCTATTAACTAATATCTACGATCTAGTATAAAATTTTTTTGACATAGTAACAATAAGCTAGTTAATAGTATCCATTCGGATCTTTTAACTAGCATCTATCTAATACCTAATTCTTGGTATCGAATATCTTATTTTATTAAGAATCTTGCATCTAGTGTTTGGCATCGAGATTAGTATAGGTATAGTTTTATAGTATTGGTATATCTTCTTTCTATTGTATAACATAATGTATCAAGTCTATATTATCTTGTGTCTATAGTGCAGTATCTATTATCTACTATCTATCTTGAATATAGTAACAATAAGCTAATAAATATTATCTATTATCTGGTAATTCCTATTAGCTATCTGGCATCTTATGTATAGCGTCCAATAGCTAGTATCTTGTATCTTCTATCTAGTATTCTGGGTCTAGTAGCTTTTTTCTAGTATCTATTATCAAGCAACTATAACCAAATATATAGCATAAATTATCTAGTATTAATTACCAAGTATTAAGTATCTAGTGTCTATTATCTGATATATGTTATATAGTATTATCCACTATCTAGTCTCTAGTATCTTCTACCTTGAAAATGCTTGCTATCTCCTTGGGCATGTGAGGGTTTGATCGCTTTAGTCTTATGTTTTCAGTTACCTTAAATTTAATTTCCTTAAAATCAGGCTGTCATTTGCATTTCAGCTTTGACAGGACCTTTGTGTATGCCTTGAAAGCTAACTGAATGGGCTTTTTATGTATTGGTTAAACTATAAAGATTTCAATATCCATATAAAGTCTATTATTTTTAAGCTTGTTTCTACCAGTTTATGGAGGTGTTTTCTCTGGCATTTACTATTAAATTTGACTTTGATAATAAATAAAATAAGTTTGTTTGGACTAGAGTATAATCTGGCCATGTGTTAAACCTACCCTCCCCCCTCCCCAGCTCCCATTGCCATGAGGTAAACACCTGGCAAAGCCACCCACTCATGCTCTAAGCTAGGTCATGCCCAACTTATATGGAGATGAATCTATGATATGGTAGGGTTGCTAGAACAAAATGGCAGCTGTACCCTTTTTTTTGGGAGAGCTGACACTTAACAGGTTAACCTGCTTAAAATGCACATCAACGCATCACTTGACCCACAGTGAAACCCCCCAAAAAAAAACAGAGCAAAACGAAGCATATGTAAAACTTAATGCACAACGTGTGGAGTTCATTGTAGGAATCGAAGGGAGGGGGTGAAATTGTAACTTAGAACAGGGAATACTGATGAGCATAAGGATAACTGTAAAACTGGCAACAACTTTGCAATTATCAGTTACAAATGTTCAACCAAAAAGGCGGGTAACAAACACCATTAGACATGCTCAATGAATAGTGTTTTCAAGGGTACAGACAAGGGGGGGAAACTAAAGCAAAAGGGCAGACTGAGGGTTGCATTGTTTTTCTGTATATATATTATATATATATATGCTGGTAAATATGTTTTCATTGAAATTTTTTATTTCAATAAGGTTGTTATTTGCTTTCACCGAAGTGAGCATCAAATTGATCGTATTAATGGTCATAACTAGTTTATCCCGCCCATCTTATCAATTTCCCGGGGATTATACGCAGATTTCCATTATGAATGGGGTGGCTATACTTTTTTTTTTGATTCTCTTTTCACTCCCTATTAATGTATATCGTATATATATATGTATCTACTTAACAGACAAACGGAGCATTAATGCAATTTCAATGGTCAATGCTAGAAACACTCTTTTTCGATTTAGAATTGTGTTGTTGTCGCTGCTACTGTTGTTGTTGTTGTTAATGTTTGATCCGCTTGTTTTTTATGCCCATAGCCAGTATATATATATATATATATATATATACTCGTACTCATACAATTTGTTTTAGCTTCGACATCCAAACACACACAAAAAAAGAGAAACAAAAGGGGCTGAGTTGAACCATAGCACGGCATAGACTGGCGCCTGAGTGCGGGAGTACGGGGAAGGGCCGAACTGTTGCCCGGGCTGGTACACAATTCCCACAGGAACTCCCAGGCAATATAACTGAAAGCAAAAATGAAGATAACAGTCAGCGCGGCAAGTGCAAATCCACCCGTCCATTTAACAACTTTTGTATACACCATTCCACCGTTTCGACATTTCACCAATTCACCAGCCACCTGACATGCCCATCCAGTGTAGCAGAGAACCAGCACAAAATTCACATCCTCATGCGCAACGCGTACCTTTTGCTAACCAACTAACTGCCTTTTTACTTGGCTCGTCTGTGGGCGGGTAGATGGGATGAAAATGAGTATGAGCATGAGGATTGAGGAGTGGATGTGGATGTGGATGTGGTAGGGGAAGTGGAATGAGTAGTTGGATGAGCCGCCTGTTACGCCTCTGTTTGATGCTTGTAAAGACCACTTTACCCGCTATAATAAAAATAAATCATAATATTTTTCGCCCCTTGTTAGCGAAACACAAAACAGGGAAGACAGCAAACGAGAGAGGGGTAAATTGACAGGCAAAAAAAAACCTATACAAGCTCACGGGCACAGTGGTTCAAAACTATATTAAAAACATATCGAAATTAAATCTAATTAAAAGCTTAGAATTGCTTAAAATAGTTTGTTATTCTTAGAAAAACTGGAAAAAGTATTTAAATTTGAGTAGGAAAAATAATACAGTCATGGCAAAACAGTAGGCACGATTGAGTTTTTTTCATTATTTTGAATTTTGTTCTTCGGAAAGGACGTTTTCAGACATTGGTACAAAAAATTTAAAAAAAACTACGTTAATTTTAAATGTTGCTTATTTTGTCATGACTGTATATTAGATTTATAAAGCTTAACCTTCAACACCATTTGTGATTTCAGGCTTAATTTGTTTTTAATTTGATTTTTAATTTATTTTTATAATAAGAACTTTCAGTTAGAACTACCAAACACAATTTTTCACATCGTTTTCATGCATTTTCAGACCACTGTAAGAGCACAATGCAATACCGCACACGCCGGCGTTTACCTTGTTTGCCGGTACTCAATGCCACTTGGTACTTGGTACTTGGTATTTGGTACTTGGTACTTGGTACACGGCTAGTGTTGCTGTCGTCATCATCCATGTTGCAAGGTTGTAACCCCGGATAATGTACTTAATGTATCTACATATTAATGTCGCAGGAGAAACCTGTGCAAGCAACCCCGCACTGTGCATGTCCTTTAGTTTTTTTTGATAGCATTGTGTGAGCTGTGTGTAGTTGGGCTTGGCATCCTTGTGGCTGTCCCTTCTTGATTTTTCTGTATTTTTTTCTCTTCTCTTTTTTTTTTGTTGCAGCAGTAAGTTCTTACCGGATAGTATTTTCTATTACTGTGCCGTGTTTTGTGGTGTCCCCGGTGTCCTCGTCGTCGTCCTTGCCAGCTTGTGTTGTGCCTTTTGCTTTTTGTTGTTTTTATTGCACAGGCAACTTGCGAGCTCTGCACAAGGGTCGCCCAATGCTTTCACCTTAAACCCCCACCATTAACCCCTCTCTCACTCTTTCTCTCACTCTCTCTCTTCATTTATTCTATGCTCATAGCACAGAGCCGTGTGATTGCTGTTAGTTGATGCGAGCGAGGGTATTCCTGAAGCGACGTTACTTCTCAGCGAGTGCTACAAAAACACTTGTTCCTTCACCATTGACGTGTGCGTGTGGGAGTTTGTATGTGTGTGTGTGTGTGTGTGTGTGTGTATAAGTCCCGGTTATATTGATATGTCTCCCAGTAGAGTCGGCAAACAGCCGGTAGCACAGTTAAGCGGGGACCGCAATGTGTAAAAAATTACGAGCTACATTGAAAATAAAAAAAAAAAATAACGTAACTTAACGCCAGCAGACAGAAGCATGAGGTAGCTGACGTTTTGGTGGTGCTGGTGGTTTTCATGCAACTGAGTGGCACGCATGATGAGCCGGCAACAATATGTTAACCCTGAAACTAACTTCCACTGTGTGTGTGGATGGGTGTGACTGTGTCTCGCACACCACTTGCAGTTCAGTTCACATATTGCTCTGACCACGTGCTGCAGCTTCCCTTACCTTTTACGTGCCCCAAACTCAATCCAATGTCCCACTAATATATTGTTGTTGTTTTAAGCTACTTTATGAGTCGACTGGCAGGTTGTTGTACACTGTACAAAATTAATGTAAAAATAATAATTTATTATAAAATATAGTCTTTAACTTTAAGCCTGTTTAGAATTAACTAGCAAACAATTTGCAAAAGGTTAATTAACAGTAACTTTTTCTTTATATCCTGTTTAACATTAAATTGTTTATTTGATTTTTATTTGAATTTTTGTTAACTCTTTCAATCGTTTAAAAAAATAACTTTAAATAAATTTAAATTACTTATTTGAACTGCTTTTGAACTGCAAAGAAACTGCTTGACACAAAGAGAGGGATCAAGCAGTTTTTTTGCATATTTATTCTATAGAACTAAAACGAACTGAAATGTGGTTGCTAAAGTTTATAAATTTATATATAAATATTTATATAATCAATATCTGTACTATATAAATAGAATATATACATATTACAATCTATTCAGGATTTCTTTTTATTAAGTTCTGAATCAACTGCCATTCCTTTTCTTATAGCGCAACTTGCAACACGTAAAGATTCTTCTTTTATCTGTCATTGAATTTAGTTATCGGTTTTGCTATTAAGATTAAGAAAGTTATATCTTTTCGTTCTAATCTTACTATCAAGCAAAACTGTCATGTTATTTTGCACAGTGTACGCATGTCCTGGGAATTCCCTTGGCAAACTTTTTTCCTTGCCTCCTTTGTTTTTTATGGCCAAAGGCGACGGCGGTGGCAATGGCGGCTGCTGTGACGCGACAGCAAAAGGTAAAAAGTAAAAGTAAGTAAAGACACGTTGCATGTCCTACTACGTATTGGGTACTATATACTGTGTCCTGTGTACTGACTCCTGCATGCTGCGTGCGTCCTTTTTACAATGTTATAAAAATAAAATAAAATCTATTACGTGGCAAACCACCCCACATTTATGTGGCAATTTGTTGTTTTTTGATTGTGTGTGCTGCTGCTGCTGTGTCGACGTCGCTGTTGCCATTGCAGTTGCCGCTGTTGTTGCTGTTGTTGTTGCTGCAAAAAGTAGAGTGTATCATTTTCCCATTTGGCGGCAAATACGACCCCTTTTATACATAGGAAAAGCAGAAAAACACTTCTCACACTTTGACTCAATTCCCCACTGTCTATCTATCTCTCTCTCGCTCTCTGTGTCTATCTCTCCCTGGCAATACGCCCCGCAGCCCATGCTTAAAATTTATGAAGATTTGTGTGGCCTATGCGTATGCGGAATGTCTTGAATCCTTGAATCCTAGTGGAATATGGAATATGAAGAGGGGTTGCTCTGCCCCGCCCACATGCTCAGACGGTTGCCAGTTAGTGCACTTGTTTTGATTTGTTTGGAATAATAACAGATGCTTACCGTACATATTATTCATTGTTCAAATTATTAACGCTTGACAATAAAAATTGTATTTGAACAGCTCTTGAAAATGTTGCCATACAAAATACACACACACACACACACACACACATACATATACAAATAAGCAATACATTGTTACTGGTATCCTTTATACGTAGCATTGCCACCTTTGCCGCCTGTGGGCGCGTATGCCGGCAAATTGCAATTTGTGCAAATATTTATGTACATTGAAAATTACTCATTTGTGTAACACCAATTAATTTCAACAAACAGCAAACAGCGGCAACAGCGGCAACAGCAGCAACAGCAGCAGCAACAGCAGCAACAACAACAATAAAGGAGAGTATCAATTTATAAGGTCCCGTGTCCTGGCTCGTCATTGTTTTTGTTGCTATTGCTGTTGTCCTTTACCTTCTCCTTTTGGTTAAACAACATGGAAAATGAGGTCTTTTGTTTCCTAAAATAAACGATGTTTGTTTGCGTTCTTCTGGGCCAAACTCCCACCATCGGGCTGCCCCGCAACGCACCACTCCCTCTTCGGTAAAGTTTACCAAGTCTCTTATGCAGGTGCTCTCATACATGACCTGGTCGAGTGTATAATGGTGCGAGTGGAAGTGGGAGTGGAAGTGGGGGTGACTGTGGAGACTATGGGAATGGTTAAGGGTTTGAGTAACTAATTTCAACTGTTTTCTCTGATTATTAGCCCAAATGCATTTGATTTTTGTATATATATAAATATATATTAAAGTATGTGTGTGTATGTGTATACACACAATTGTGTGTGTGTGTGTGCTTTGTATGCTTTCCTTTGGTACTTACATTTCATTTGTTGCTTTTACAAATTGCGGTTCACAAATTACCACTTCAACTTTTTGTTTACATTGCAATTTTTCAACAAACTTCCCCTTTAAAAAGTTACTACACACAACCTTTAGCCCGGCTCCTTCCCCACACTCTGTCGCATATTCGTCACTAACAAATTGCAAATAATTAGACAAAATAAGTGCAGTTCGTAAACTCATAATGAGCTGCCAAATCGTTGATTAAGTATCTGTCTTAAAGCTATTTTACAGCTCTTCAAATTCAACAAAGTTCAAGGTGGCAAATGTAACAAGAAACAGAAGAGAACGAAATATGTTTTAATGCATATAAAGTAATGTCTTATACACTTAATTAATCTAATTATGTTTTTACCTTTACTTTTCAAGTATTGTGCTGTATTCCTAAAGGTTTTTCTGGCAACTTAAAGCGTTCGTAATAAAGTGTGTGATAAGTCTGGTTAAGAGATGTTGCAGAAAGAGAAGAGAATAAAGAAATTAAAAACACACAAGATTTTACAAAATTAGAAAGAGAGAGAAATGTATATTAAAGAAATACATATCTTTTGTCAATGCTATATGATGCTTTAGATCCAAGCTTTGTAAATAACTTTGAGACTCTCCGAAAAGCCTCTGGATTGTTTCTTAGGCAGATAATATATCATATTATAGCCTATGGTATAGAATTCACACAATGTTGAAATTATATTACATAATGTATATATAAAATTCTTTTACATATTGTTCAAGTCAGTCCAACGCTTACCAAATTTCCTGCGCCTTAGCCAAATTTCCTTGTCACATAACTTTCTCCCTTCAATTCATTGGCCTAAACAATGGGAAAATGCATCTAAATAAAGTTCAATGCAGGAATATAGAAGTGCTAGGAGGCATCTTTTTTGGGATTGAATTATGTTAAGGAATATTTGTGGTGAAATATATTGGTACAGGAATGCAGCTCTCGGGACATCCTGAGAGGTATCTGTCCAGGGATCTATCTATAATGATATATACCTGTGTTAGTATATATTTTCATTTGCATATGCAGTTCTCCTTGTTACGATTTATCTGTGTTAGCACATAGACATACTAAGATAGTTCAGTGCAGGGATGTAGCTATTCTGGTACGTAAAAGTCAAGGGATGTATCTATCCAGGAATGTATCTATCCTTTCATTGTCGGCAGGGTTCTCTCCCGGCATGCATTATCCGAGATACAACTAAAATCTTTACTGGTAAATAAACTATATTGGAATATCTCGGAATTTCCGATGTTTCGAGAATGTAACTCTTTCAGGATGTATCCACGTTCACATGTATCCTATTTGCCCCAAAGGTAATGACATAGGGGATAAAACTACCTAGAGATGTATATATATGTGTGTTGGGAAATATATCTATATTGTAATATATGTGATATGAATTAAAATTATATTCAATGAGTTCTTTGTTTTCCCTTTTTTTTTTATTCTGGTTAACAAACAGAAATGGTGGTAAGCATGATTCCTTGGTAACTAACTTTTGAGATAAAAAAATTGATTTTACATTGAAAAAAAAGGAAAAAAAAGAAAGAAAAAAAGAGGAAAAAATATATTGGAAAAAAAAATGAAATATGTTGTAGGAATTATGATAAATATTGCAGTCGACCTGGTCTTAAAATTCATTCAGGGGTACACAAAAAGTAGAATTAAAAAAAAAAAAACAAAAAAAAACAGTATACAAACTTTGTCTTGATTCTGATAAAAATTCCAAATTTTCTAAGACTGCAATTAGAAGTTAAGAGTGTTGGCATTTTGGATTTTGGTAACGATATAACAGCAATCAAAGCGTGGATTAGTTTAACGATAAGGGGAAAAAGACGTTTATGATAGTAATAATATAGTTAATTAATGAATTGATTAAAACATTTTTAATACAACAAATAACAAACAATAACAACAAAAGGGAAAGAAAGACAAAAAGTTTAAAAGAGACAAGGTAACAAAAAAATACAAAAACAAACAAACAAACAAACGAAGAAAGAGAAAAGAGAAAACAAAAAACAAAAGTTTGTGCAATTATTTGTGGTATCCTGATTGGTTAATCAATCGGATCGGTGGGCAGATTAGAAACCAAAGAGCATTCCAACGGCGTCCCAAGCGATAAACCAAGAACCGCAGTCCGGCAGGTCCGGCCGGAAGCCAAGTGATATGGCCGAGGTGCTTAATTTGGATAATATAATAGCAAGATTATTGGAAGTGCGTACAGCCCGTCCTGGAAAGAATGTACAATTAAATGAGACGGAGATACGCGGCCTATGCTTAAAATCACGTGAAATATTTTTAGCTCAACCGATCTTACTTGAATTGGAGGCACCGTTAAAGATATGCGGTGATATACATGGACAATATTATGATCTATTGCGGCTATTTGAATATGGTGGCTATCCGCCAGAATCAAATTATTTATTTCTCGGTGATTATGTTGATCGGGGTAAACAATCGTTGGAAACAATCTGCCTGCTGCTCGCATATAAAATAAAATATTCGGAAAATTTCTTTCTGCTACGTGGAAACCATGAATGTGCCAGTATTAATCGTATATATGGTTTCTATGATGAATGCAAGCGACGCTATAGCATTAAATTATGGAAAACATTTACCGATTGCTTCAATTGTTTACCGGTTGTTGCAATTGTGGATGAAAAGATATTTTGCTGTCATGGCGGCTTAAGTCCCGATCTAACATCAATGGAACAAATTAAACGCATAATGCGACCCACAGATGTACCCGATCAGGGTTTATTATGTGATCTGCTATGGTCGGATCCGGATAAGGATACCATTGGTTGGGGTGAAAATGATCGTGGCGTTAGTTTCACATTTGGCGCTGAGGTTGTTGGTAAATTTTTACAAAAGCATGATCTAGATCTTATATGCCGTGCGCATCAAGTTGTCGAAGATGGTTATGAATTTTTTGCTAAACGACAATTGGTCACACTATTCTCAGCACCAAATTATTGCGGTGAATTTGATAATGCTGGCGCCATGATGTCCGTCGATGAGACCCTTATGTGCTCCTTCCAGATCCTTAAGCCTGTCGAGAAGCGTAAAAAATAATAATTATAATTATAAAAATTGCAGTACATCCTGTTACTGTTTTCATCTCCAAGTTGTTGCCATGTGACTAAAAACTAAAATGTATCCAAACTATATACTGAAAATAAGAATACCATTTCGACAAAAATCTGGAGGAAAAAAAACGAGAAAAAACCGAAATTACATATACATTTCTATGTGTATAATAAAGCTCTTATCAAATGCACACACATACACCCACGCGCGAACACACACAAACAATATTATCAACTGTCAGCTGTGCGTCATAACAAATTAACAAAATGCTAAAAAATTAATGAACAATAACAAAGCAGCAAAACATTCACAAAACTGAATGAAAACTCAAAAACATGCGTCTAACTTTTATGCCCAACTATGAATAGCCCTTTACCCAAACTCATACATATATACACACATCAGCTCATACACACAAACACACTTAGAGTCTAACTGAAAGCTTCATCCTGCTTTGTAGCTGGATAAAGTTTTGCTTTGAATAACTTTTGCCTTTATTATCAGATCTTTAAGCAATCTCGAGCAGAGCTTAATAATGAACTAATAATTATGTTACTTTTATGCAGAAATCGGTTGGAATTATTATCTACATTTGGCGGGGATGTGCGAGGAGCTGCAACTAAAATTTGTACTGCTTTGAGTATCGAAGGACCTACATATCTTCATCTAGAAATTGGTGTCTCTGCCTCTTATTGTTGCCTTGAGTCATGCTTTGCTAATGTATAGTTAAATAGATACAAGAAGAGAGAGGATACGATACTCAGGATAGGTAGATAGCTAGGCAGGCAGATTGATAGGCAGATTAATATAAGCACAAGCAGCGGAATGTATAAAAATATCTAAATCAATTCAGTTACTGATTTTATTCAAGAATATATATGCTTAAATGCTTACTGCTGACTGCTGCCTCTTATATGCATACGCATAACTGTAAATAGTCCCCATTTTCAGCCATTTTGTATGGAGTAAAGGAATTGTGAAAACGAAAACAAATGCAGGAAAAAAAATGCCGGCTAAACGTAACCTCAGAGCACGCAATGGCGCCAAAAACGCTTTATTATGCCAAAAGCGAGTAATAATAAATATAAAAACAAAAACAAATAAAGAAAAAAAAAGGAAAACAAAAAAACACAAGAAGAAGCAGAACGAAAAGCGGCGACAACAACAAATTAGATTATATGTAATGAGGTCATTTGCGCGTAAACAATCAGACAGACAGTGAAAGAGGAGAGACAGAGAGAGTGAGAGAGAGAGAAAGACAGCGTAAGTGGGAGAGCATAAGAGAGAGTATAAGAGAGAGAGCATGATACACATTCACATGTTTATCAACAAACTGGCAAATAAATAAATTATGTTGGCAAAGTTGTTAATAAATAATGAAGCAACGTCAAAAACGCAAAAGAAAACAAAAAAATTAAAATAAAAAAAAAACAAAAATAAAAGCAGAGAAAAAATCATCAGCAGCAGCAGATGCAGAAGAAAAAGAAGCAAATATTAAGCTCAAAACAAAAGCAAAATGGCGGCTTACTGAACGAAACTTTCATAGAAGATAGCAAGTGTAACACCAAGAGAGCAACACAAAGGAAGTGAGAGTGAACGAGAGAGAGAGAGAGATTGACATGGGAAAGGGAGCGGGTAAGGGTGAGAAACAGGAAGGTTTAGCTTGGGCCTAGGCAATTGATGCGCCTGCAGTTTTTGCATTGCCGAAATGCATTTGATTTACTTTTTTGATTATGCTTTGCCTTCAACACACACATACATATACATATATATATACATATATATATATATTTATATATATATATATATATACATATATATATATATATACATATATATATAAGGATACAAAAGTCATGCTGTAGGAGTAACAGAGATAAACGCCACACCCACTATTGCCAGCCATCTCGTTTTGGCACAGCTTTCCTTTTATTTGTTTGTTATCATTATCCTTTATGATTTGTTGTTGTTGTTGTTGTTCTTCCTCTTCTTCTACTTTGATTTTCTTTGTTTGCTTTAAAGCGGCAATCTAACGCGCATAATTTGCTGTTGCATAATAATTATATTAATTACAAATTATGCGCTTAATAAAATGGTCGAGCGATGCTTGAACAACGTTGCCGTTGCCCAAAACGTTGACAGCTGAAGGCAAAAACAATGCCGCACCGAACGATGCGAACGGTGGGCATTGCCCAAATGAATTTTGCATAAGCCTCAGCCAACCACAATGCAGCAACAACAACAACAACATAGTAGTAGTAGTAGCAGCAGCAGCAGCAGCAGCAGTAGCAGCAGCAGCAAGAGTCACATCATCAGCAGCAGGCGGCAGCTGTCACAGTCGCAGTCGCAGCCCGGACGCTGTCCCCCGACTCATGAGCCATAGTAAAAATTTTGTTCTCTCTCTAACTTTCTTTCTCATCTTCAACTCATTCACTCTCTCTCACACATACTCTCCACTCTCTTTGCGTCTCTGTATATCTATCTCTCTCTCGCTCTCTGTGTCATATGCTTGGCGCAGGGTGGTTGCGCATAAGCATGAGATAGCAACAACAGCAGCCTTAAACAATCAAGCATACTAAGTGCAACTGAACTGGGTATACAAAAAGACAGAAAGAGAGAGAGAGAGAGAGTGTGTAAGAGTGAGAGAGAGAAAGCAAGAGCGCCAAGGGTGCAAACCAATAACAGTCAGACTAATTTTGGGATTGGTTTATAATTGAAGAGTTTGCCATTGTGTTTGCTCTGGCAGCAGTCAGACATCAATGGGCAGCAGCAGCAACAGCAGCAGCAACAGCAGCAGTAGCAGCAGACAGCGGCCACCTCTTGCACTTTTTATATCCACCTCCGCAACCATCTCTGCCACCCACTCAAAAAACCCTATACAATAGCAAGTGAAACCTTTAAACTTCCCTGAATCGCCTACACCCTATATAACACCCCCCCCCCGCCCTCCTCCCATCACCTACCCACCGCTCCATTTGTCAAGCCAAAATATCTGCCGCTGCTCTTATATACTGACGCTGGTCACGGCGGCTCCTGAATGTTGTCTTATTGTTTTTCGTAGGCCTCCCCCAAGCGCCTGCTTATCATTTTAGAGTTTTACATAATTGGCACACGCACACACACATACACATATACACATACAGAACCATATACATAGGAATATATATATATTCAGATAGGTATATATATATATATGTATAAATGTTTGCGTGTCCACGTTTTGTGTCCATTTCTAAACTTTGAATGAGGGGGCGTGGTATACATATATATATATATATATATAAATATATATATATACATAGATTTTTATGCTAGTTTTTTGGCCGCGCCACATTCAAAAAGATAAATAAATATGAGTGCCCCACCCACTGACGGCGCTCTATAAATGGGCGGCTTGCCTGGGTGGTTGGCTATTGGCGTTTTGTTGTAGCATACTTTTCAGCTGTAATCAGTTTAAATGCTTAACAAAGCAACACACACACACACACACACACACACATACACGCACACATACACAGAGACATATTCATAGACAAAGAGCCAGAGTAAGCAAGAGACAGCGAAACAGTGAGTTGAACTAAGGGAGAGAGCATGTTTGAGCATAACATAACAAGGCATTGGAGAAAGCGAGAAAATGGCGCACCAGAGCGCTTGAGAGAACACACACATATTTATATAAACATACATATATATATATATATATATATATATGTATATGTATATATAACAACAACAGGAATGGCTGCCTCATACTTTTTAGTTGCTATTCATATTTGTTTTAATAATTGAAGAATTCTATAAATTTTTGATGCATAGACAAAAGAGTTGTGTGCCATGTCCGCTCTTTTTGTCTCTTCTTCTTTTGTTTATTTATATGTGTGTGTGTGTGTGTGTGTGTGTGTGTGTCTCATTCAGTTAAGACCCTTTCAATGTTGCCTTTTGCTTAAGTATAGGTCTGTGTATATATATACATATATATGTGTGTGTGTGTATGCCTTGTCTCTCGTTCAATTAAAGCTACATGACATAAAAGATTTCATAACAAGCCTCTGGCCCCACTCCATTCCCATTTCAACCCAGCACCAACCCACTTTAGCCCACTCTACACAGCAATCAAGTGTCTCCTACTTTCTCCTTAGTCGACCCAAAAGTTGCGCCACTTTTTACAGTTTGAGTTGTACGAATTGTTTCATGTTTCAAAAAGCTTTCGTTGTTTTTGTTTTTGTTTTCCTTTTTTGTATTTCGTTTTCTTCTTCTTATATTTGTTGTTTTTGCTGTTGTGCCAAAAGGGTTCATGCAGCCCAAAGTTTTGTACCTAAACTTTAATTAGGATGAAGTCATTGCCCTCATTTTTCTTCCATTTTTCATTTTTTGTTTTTTTTTTCTTATTATTATTTTTTATTTTGAACTTTAAATGTCATTCTTATGTTGGATGATAAAATACTCAATTATTAATACACCCAATTGAATGGGTGATAAATCGTGTTGTTGCCTGGAATATTTAACTAAGTTTTATCCTTACAGTTCCATAACTTATCCACTGAATCCTTGCTTCACAACAATTGCAACAATTCCCAAAGCATTTTATATACTATGATAATAATCTTCAGTGGTTAACTGCATTCCGTACTTTGCTCTATTATTATGTCCTTAACCTATTTTAAATTAATAAAAATGGGGAGTATTTGCTGTTTGCGTATGCATCTAAGAGGCAGCAATAAGCTTTAAGTAAAGTTATATATATATTCTTGAATAGAATGTGTAAATGAATTGATTTAGATATCTTCATACATTCATCTATATTAATCTGCCTATCAATCTGCCTGCCTAGCTATCTACCTATCCTATCTGCCTATTCTATCCCCTCTATCCTTATTTGTATACATTCTACATTATCAAACCGTGAATCTTAACAACTATTAGACCCAGAGACGCCCATTTAAATATGGAGATATGCAGATCCTTAGATACTTAACACAATTCAAATAATAGTTTCCACTCCTCGCTCACCCCCGCAAAATGTGGAAAATAATTTCAACTCATTTTTGCTTTAAAGGAACATACAGTTATTAGCTAAGGTTGCTAAAGATTTCTTACAGATGGAATAATAAGCCAAAAGTTATTTAAAGCCAAACTTTATCCAGCTGAAAGGCAGGGGAAAGGCCTTTCACAACTGCTTAAAGTGTGTTATTAAAAACTGAGTAAAGGGTTAGCTATAGTTGGGTATAAAAAATTACAATATATTTATTTATTTTTAATATTATCATAATTTATTTTAAGATTTACTAAGCTAAAAATTTAATTCATATAATCTTAAAGATATATCCAGAAATTATTAGTAAATATTTAATAAATTATTTTGGAATTTATGGGATTTATATTTTGGAATATATGAAAAGATTCATCTTCTTTTTTGCTATAGAATAATCTAAATATTATCCAAATATTTTCTAAATATTTTTTAAATATTTTCTAGCATAATTTTGTAAATATTTTCTAACGTAATTTTCTAAATATTTTTTTTAATTTTTTCCAATGTAATTTTCTGAATACTTTCACAAAGTAATTTTCTTGACATAAAAATCAAATTGATTTTCATTTCAGAAAAACATTTATTAAAAATCAATAATTATATATTTTTCTTACAGATGCACCATTCAATGGATCAACTGGACATGCTGGATCCGACGGGTTCAATGACAACATTAGCACCCATATCGGAGTCACCCCTAACGCCCACACACCAACACCTGCACGGTTCCTATCACAGCATGAATCACATGATGAGCCATCACCATCCGGGCACGTTAAGTGGCCATACGGCGGGTAAATATATATTTTGAGCATTATTTGTGAAGTGATTTCAATAGCAAGCAATTCATGCATTCAATGCTGATAATTAAGGTACATTTCATTCAGGGCATCATGGACACTCAGCGGTACATCATCCTGTTATAACGGCGGCCGTTGCAGCCGCTGGCCTGCATCCTGACACAGACACCGATCCTCGAGAGCTGGAAGCGTTTGCGGAACGCTTTAAGCAACGACGCATAAAGTTGGGTAAGCTTTGCATTTCCATTGGCATCAATTGAAACACTTATTGGCTAAAGAGAAACCCTTTTTTAATATATATAATCTTTGCTATACTTTTAGGTGTCACGCAAGCCGATGTGGGCAAGGCTCTGGCCAATCTCAAGTTACCTGGTGTCGGTGCGCTGTCGCAGAGCACAATCTGTCGTTTCGAGAGTCTGACGCTATCACATAACAATATGATCGCACTGAAGCCCATACTGCAGGCGTGGCTGGAGGAGGCTGAGGCGCAGGCGAAAAACAAAAGACGAGATCCGGATGCGCCCAGTGTGCTGCCGGCGGGCGAAAAGAAAAGGTAGAAAGTGTTTTGATTAAACGGTAATGAACCAAAATACCAACACAATTCCCAGCACTGCAACAACTTCACCTCCTTCATCTCATTCATACCATTCTGACCTCCCACTTTGCTGTCTCTCTCTCTCTCTCTCTCTCTCTCAAACTTCAAACTGTTACCACAAACCTATTCATATAACCTCCTAGCCACCAACACCCCCTAAACCGCACTTTATTGGCAGATTGTTGAATTGGCTACAAGCAAGCAAACCCACGCAACAGCAAAAAAAAAAAATATT
>JBAMBS010000776.1:0-180000 GCA_037044455.1 Zygothrica quintamaculata | reverse complement strand
TGCAATCCCAGTGGTTCCCCAAAACCTTAAACCTAGCAGCAGAACCTATTGATGCTTCCTTCAGTGCGTTATAGTGCTTAGTTCATAATTTTAATTAAAACCAAAAACCTTTTTCGTTTTTTTTTCTTTTTTGGCTATCTCCAAACATTTTTGTTAGATATGCAATTAGTCACATAAACACATACACATACACACACACATACACAGCTAAAATATTTTTTTCCTATTTATAAGTAAAGAAATGCAAATGAAAAAAAAAAACAAGAAAAAAATGTTAGCAACAACTGAAAATATTGCAACGAATTTAAAAATGTTGCCAAACTAAACTAAAAAATAAAAATAAAATTAAAAATTAAAAAAAAAACAAAAACAAAATATAAAAATCGTAAAGCAAAATGAAGAGAAACAAAAAAAAAATACCAATTGATTAATAACTAATAACTAACTATAAAATAATATTAAAATATTATAAAGAATTTTAATAAATATATTATATACATATATATATATATATATATATATATATATATATATATAATTTTTTTTTTTGTTATATTTTTAATTATTTAATTTAGCACATTTAATAGTTTTAACTAGACTTGTACATATGCAAAGTGAGAATGATATACATATATACATATATATGTATATACATATATATACTATATGCTATATGTATATATATAGCGTGCGTCTGAATGATTTTGAACGTGTAGCAGTTATTATAAAAAAAAACCAAAGCAAAAAGCGCAAAATTCAATAATAATTTTAAAATAAAAAATAGTTTTGTATTAAAAAATGAAGGAAAACTAAATGGCTAAAGAACCAAAAAAAAAAGAAAGGAAAAAATTGAAAATAACTAAAAACATTGCCGACAAATTAGTGCATAAAAAAAAAATATATATATATATATATATATATATATTTAGTTATATATATATATTTATATAAAATACACAAAAAAAAAACAATTTTTTTCAAGCGCATTAAAAAAATAATAATTAAATATAAAAAATATATAATTGTAATAATAATAATATGTAATTGATAAAGACAAAGCTCATAACTACATTTAAATTTAATTTTAGTAGTTTCTAGACACAAAATATTGTAGCATGAAAATCAATTGATAAGCGCAACGGGCGATAAGTAAATAAAATGCGGCTAAATAAGCTAAAAACTCAAATATAACAACAAAACAGTTTAAAAAAAAAAAACAGACAACAACAACAAACTATTAAAAACGAAAAAAAAAACATTAAAAAGCAAAATACGAAAACAAAAAAAGAAAAGAATATTTTAATTTTTGTACAAAAAAACGTGAAATATCTTTGAGAAATAAAACTGAATCAATCTCAATGAGAGCAAAGGATTTTCAGCAGCCACAACAAGTTAAAGGAAATACCATATTTCTGATCCTTAGATCCTAATTATTATATACGATTAATCCTTAAGCTGTTCTATAGAAGTTGGCTTTGGCTTATGGAACTCACGCATTGCCTACTTAGATTGATTCCATAACTTAATAAACAATATTCTCAAAATTCATTAAAAATGGCCATATCTATACCCAAATTCATAACGATATATATATATATATATATATATAGATATATATCAGTTATAGTTTCGATATTTGCATATTTTTGACATCTGTCATTAATATTAGCTACAGAAGCGAAGTGATTAACAATATCGACTGTGACTTATATAGAGCTCCAAAGGAATCGACTCAGATTTGCTTTATATATAGGTATAGGTATAGGTATAGGTATAGGTTGCATCGCTGCGATGCGTATTTATGTGTTTATTAAATGCGCTTTTGTTATGTGTCCAAGATGTTAATAGTTTTGGTTGCAATTGCCACACTTACCCAATGTACTGCCATGTCAACCATACACATGCCAGTGACTACCCAGGACATAATTGCCAGTGACGTGTTTTTTGAAATAACATCGCCGGAAGATCTGGAGTACACGTACAGGCTTCGGCCGGCTAAGGATTTTGGCGTAACATTTTCTCGAAAACTTGAGGGTGTACCTATGGTTTTAGCCGAACCAGCCGACGCTTGCCAGCACCTACAAAATGGCCGGGAGATGCGAGGCAGCATTGCGCTCATGAATAGAGGTGAATGTTCATTTCTTACCAAAACTTTGTATGCTGAGGCCGCCGGCGCTATTGGTGCTATCATCACAGATTTTAATAAAAATTCACCAGAATTTGACCATTATATTGAGATGATACACGACCAAACAGATCGAGATACAAAGATACCGGCCGGTTTTTTACTGGGAAAAAATGGCATGGTCATACGGACTACTCTATTACGTATGGATCGTGTACACGCGTTAATAAATATACCTGTAAACCTGACCTTTACCCCCCCATCAAATATCAATCATCCACCTTGGCTGGACTGGTAAAACGTCACCAGATTTCAATGGCGACAAAGTGTTTACTTAGTACAACTTTAAGTGGAGCTTCAGAACTTATTCTAATATAAGTACGACTGCAACTTTAAACTTAAAACTTGGAATGAAGACTCAACATCTTAAAACAAAACTATTTAATAAAATATTTTATAACATCTTTTTTATTTAAATTCAAATTTATCTTGTAAATTATTTTTCCTTTATTTTTGAGAATTTTTATGTACCTAAAATTGTATTTCGTTTTCAATAAATGTATTCTGATTATTCTTGAAGACTTAAAAAAGGTAATCAATTTTTGTAATTGTGGAATGTAGTCAGGATATAGCTGCAAATGTCTTGCACTTCTAAATTGCATTTCCGCCAAAACAAAATAACCTAATTTTGTCCTTAAATTTCGAATCCGATTAGTGAAGATAACTAACATTGTTATAGATAAGGTTTTCCGGCAACTTGAAAACTAAGGAAATAGAAAACTGAACTGAATTTAAATAGTTAAATTATTAAGTATTTCCTAACCTTAATGTAAATATAAATAAAATTGCTCAGGAAAACAGTTCAGCGTAACATTCTTTTGGGTTAACTGTATATCTGCGAGCAACTTAAGTTTTATATATATAATAATATATTCTATATATATATATATATATATATTATATATCAATAAAATTTGCAGTTATCTTCATATTATGTTTACAAAAAACTTTTTATGCAAAAATCTTTCCAATTAAACAGCTGCTCCTATGGCAACATGTTCTAACTGTTCTAAGCGTCAGTAACTTGACCTACTCTATAGCTTTATATTTTGATCTGATATAACTTGGCATTGGATATTATTGGATCCCAATGAGATAAACAACTACAAGAAATATAAGCCAACAAAGAAAACTTTAGTTGCTTAAAGTTATATATATATATTATATATAAAATGGTGAAAGTTTATCTTAGCGTCTGTTGGTGCTATACATGGATACATATGTGGTAGTAATAGTGGTGATAATTTTTGTAGTAGTAGTAGTAAGAATAGTAATAGTAGTTGTAGTAGTAGTAGTAGTAGTAGTAGTAGTAATAGTAGTAGGAGTATATTAATTCTTATAAGAAAAGAATACCGTTATATTATTTAAAGTTTGTATGCTTGTAGCGTCTTTTATTGAGCAATTTCATAATTGTCAAGAGAATAGACTGTGAAGACTATGGCTACCAGATGTTGTGAATTAGCGTTCTATTATGTAATATGATAACGGTTTATTGCTTGATGTGTTCAGTCGATAGAATTTAGACGACCTTATAGCGACCCTTATTAAAGACATGATGCGCTGAGCTAAGCTTAAGCAGTTCCTCCTTAATGAGTCGAGTTATTTCACGCTTAGCCTTCTGCACGGCCAATTCGCTGCAGCTCTCAATGGCCAAATATAGTTTACGCTCACCCTCAGGCGGACTCTTGCCTTGAGGAACATAGGTGCCGCGCACTGTTAAACCAGCCTCAGAGTATTCAGAAATTTGGGCAAGTGCCTCCTTGGAAGTAACCTTCCAGCGTGCCTGTTGCGGGAAATCATTAATCTCCAATTCTTCTTCGTATTTTGTAAAGGAATTGCTATTGGGACCCATGAGTGCACCAATCCCTTCCTCATCCTCCTTGGGTTGATAGTTAAGCTTATTGTTTAGCTTAGCTGCCAGCTGTTCAACCACTGTGCGTGCTGTTAGCATGGGTTGTGCGGGTGGAGCAGCTGCTTGACCCTTTATAATTGTGTCGCTGGGTGCAACGGGTACCTTTGTGTCAAGATTTCGATTAGTGCTTATCTTTGAAGCTAAACGTTTAGCTAGCTCCAATTTATCTGAACCAATGGCTGGAGCTGCTGCAAGCTGCTGTTGCGTTTGTTGCTGCTGCGGCGTTACCAACGGCGCTTGAGTTACTGCATTGTTGGTACTAACAACAGCATTGGTTGTAACGATTGTAGTACTGGGTATTGATGTATCCTTGACGGTACGTTTGGCAGCAAAGATTTGCTCGATCTGCTGATCAATGTCCTGTTCAATATCCTCCTCATCATCTGAATCTGCTAGACCAAGTGCTGCCTTCTGCAGCTTTTTGCTCTCTTTAACCGCATTAAATTCCTGTTCATCAAACTTAAAGCCTTTGCCACTGAATCCACCGCCAGTGTGCACTGTTTTGCCTTCAGACTCCTGTTGCGTCTTATAATCAGTCCACAATGTTTGCAGCTCTGGTGGCACTGGTGTGGCAGATAGATCCAAAGCGCGTATCACATCTCCAGCGTAACGTGACTGTTCTGGCGTAATAAAAGTGAATGCAGTACCCTTATTGCCAGCACGACCAGTACGTCCGCATCTATATGATTTGCCAAAACAATTATACGATAACAACTGATTGGATATGGAGTTAGCTTACCTGTGCACATAATCCTCATAATGATTGGGTACATCATAATTGACTACCAAGATGAGATCCTTGACATCAAGACCACGAGCTGCTACAGAGG
This sequence comes from Zygothrica quintamaculata, assembly GCA_037044455.1. Taxonomy (NCBI): domain Eukaryota; kingdom Metazoa; phylum Arthropoda; class Insecta; order Diptera; family Drosophilidae; genus Zygothrica; species Zygothrica quintamaculata. The sequence goes on along the minus strand of JBAMBS010000776.1, from coordinate 175,073 downwards.
TGGCTATTAGTAATCGCACCTTACCCGATTTAAAGTCAATAATGGTCGAATCCCGATCGAACTGATCAATGCCACCATGAAGGCTCATGCACGGATATGATGCCTTCATCAGATCACGCAGCAATATATCAGCATTCTCCTGTTTATCCACAAACACAATAATGCTACCAGTCTCCTGATAGATACCCAAAAGTTCCAGCAACTTAAAGAATTTTGAGTCATCGTTTAATATAACAACATTCTGCTCAACATCTTTGCAGACAACGGAACGACCACCGACAATAACCTCCACAGGCTTCTTAAGTATACGACGTGCCAATGCCTCCATTTGACGTGGAAATGTGGCACTGAACATAACAGTCTGTCTATCGGGACGTACATTGTCAATGATACGCATTACCTGCGGTTCAAAGCCCATATCGAACATGCGATCCGCCTCATCCAGTACAACATAGGTAACACGCCTCAGATTGGTAACACGTCCAGAGTTAGCCGCCAGCATATCGATCATCCGTCCAGGTGTACAAACAATAATCTCAGAGCCACGCTTCAGTTCGGCAATTTGCTCAGAGATGCCAGTGCCACCATAGACACACACCGGTCGTAGGCCCAAAGATCGACTAAACTTGCGTATATCCTTGCCAATTTGCATGCAAAGCTCACGTGTAGGTGCCATTATAATCGCAATAGCACCATCGCCATCCTCAAGCGTCGGCTGGTCCAGGATATGCCTAAACATTGGTAAAATAAATGCCAACGTCTTTCCACTGCCAGTTTTAGCAATACCTATTAAATCCCTCCCAGACATTATCGCCGGTATCGCCTGACACTGTATAGGTGTTGGTTTATCGAATGCCAATTTGCGCAGTACATCCATCTCCTTCTTGCTGACCCCACACTGTGCCCACGTCTGTAATCGATCCATGAGTAAGACACACACAAATTAGTTAATCAAAGGATCAAAGGACTGATACTTAACATTCGCTAAGAAAGATCAGTTAAGCTTAAGCCCTGCTTTATTGGTACTCTACATACCTTAATGGGCTTTGGACAACCCTTGCCCTTAACCTGTACACCCTCCAGATCGCTGCGATACTTATCCACTTCAGAATTAGTCATTCGTGCCAATTCAGGAACTTCTACATAAAAGTTTTTACGGAATGACGCATAGCTAACGGAGGAATGATCAATTTTCGCCAACTCTTTACGATGCTTCATGGCTAGGTTAACGGCCGTGTCGCGTATATCCTCTAGCTCATCTTCGCTGGAGTATTCTAGGCTGTCCATATTCTGTTCAATTAGTTCGCCCTTCTTTGTTGCTGTGGACTTCTTTTTGGCTACGCCTGTTAATATGACAACTCCCTGTGCCTTAGCTGGACTAACAAAATGATTGACACGACGCATTTCCTTATTAACCTCCTGCATGTATGCATCAAGTGGATCAACGTCATCCTCGGATTCAACAACTGTTACCGATTCGGTGTTGATTGCATTTTCTGTGTCATCGTTGGATTGCACATCCATAGCACTGGGCACAGGTATTTCCTCAGGGACCACAGTTGCCGCAGTCTCCACAGCTGCGGTATCTATCTGTACAGGATGTGTTGTTGACGGGTTGGGTGTCACTTCTTCTTTAATCACTGCTGGCTCCAAATTAGACGTCGCTGATGGTGATGTGATTGTTGATGTCGTTGCTGACGATGTTACAGTGGGTATAACTACGCCGGGTGTGCTCAATACCATGCCCAATACCTTACTAAACGTTGGTCGCTTGACTGGCGCAAAATTGGAATCGCCCACATCATCATCAAATCGTTTTCGAATAGTAAGAAATTTGGATGGCGGTGAGTCGGGCTCTTTTTTGCCAGTATCAGGTTCTATGGTTGGTGCTGGATTGCTATCATCCTCTTCGGATTCGTCTTCAAGGCTCCATTTTTTAGTTGTTTTGACCACTGGTGGTACTACCACAGCTTTGGCGTCTTTTTTGCCTGCTTCTTGTTCACGTTGTTTGCGCTCGGCACGCCATCGCTCAATACGCTCTCTTCGCTTGATCATCTCTTGTTCGAGACGACGTTGTTGCTCCTCTTTATCAATTTCCTCCTCTTCTTTTTCATCTGATGAGCTGCTACTAGATTCATCAGGTATTACTTGCGGCACAGGAAGTAAGGCACGGCGGTTTTCTGCTTCACGCTGTCGTTCCCGCTGCTCCCGCTCCCGCTCACGTTCCTTATCCCGTTCACGTTCACGCTCTTTTTCGCGTTCTCGCTGACGTTCACGTTCCTTATCTTTTTCCCGTTCCCGCTCTCTTTCCCTTTCCCTTTCCCTTTCCCGTTCCCGTTCCCGTTCCCGTTCGCGCTCCCGCTCCCGTTCCCGTTCCCTTTCACGTTCGCGCTCTCGTTCCTTATCCTTTTCTCGCTCCCGCTCTAGCAGCCGTCTAAAATGTCAAACATAATCAATAAATTGTTAAAAATATTTTACAGATTTGATACAACTTACTTGTCCTTCTCATATTCCTTGGATCTAGAGCGCTTGCGACGTTTCTCATCCCGACGTATGCCCATTGCGCGATCATTATCTTTCGGCAGTTCCTTAGGGCGTTTACGATCCTCACGGCCACTTCGGGAACTGCTGCTTAAATTTGCACCATTACGGGAGGACTTTCCATTATCATAATCACTGCGACCACTGCGACTTTCATAATATTTTTCGCGCTCTCGTTCTCTATCCCTATCACGCTCCCGCTCTCGATCTCTATCACGCCTGTGTAAAATTTGTTGACTTATATAAAAACTGTTTACATTTTAGTTACAATTGTAAAACTTACCCAGAACTTTTGGACATGGCCAACGACGCTCTCTCTTCTGTTGTGACTGTGTTGCGGCCTTCAGCAAAACGCCGGCAGCTTTTTAAATTAAATTCAACGCCTCAGATTAGATTACGATAAACTATTATTGGTTGATAGAAAATGCACAAAATCAAGTAAATGCTTTTTGTACACTTTTATCTCTTTACACGCGTTTTCTTAAAAAAAAAATTGCGTTAAACCTCTTTAAGTATTGTAATCGTTTACCTAACAGGGCTGAATAACATATATAGGGCTGTTTTAGAAGCTGTCAGGGCTGTTATACGATAGCCGTTGTTTGACAGGGGCTATATAACGTAAGTCAGGTTATTTCTCTATTACGTATTTATGATTTTAAAATATCCTATATGTCTATACCGAATAAAAATATGCAGCACATAAAAACTTATAAGACCTCATCACAAAATTAATAAAGTTTTTAATACCTTTAACTTATAAACGAAAACAGTTTTGTAACCATCAGCTTAAATCTATAACACATTTTGACTATAATTGGCAGCAGTGAGCACTATCGATCACTTGCTATCGATACTTTGGATGTAATCTCAACAATTGAATTAAATTTTGCTTACCGGGAAGTGCACGTGTTGGCAACAAGCAGTTTTAAAATAGTTTTTTGCGAATGCAAAGTTAAATAGTTAAAATATAATAATTGTTTTTAATTTGTTTCCGGGCAAAGATGTTGCCAGAAATAGAGATTATTGTAGGCACCTACACGGACTACCTGCTCGGCTATCAGTTTACACAGCAGGAGGATAAACAAGGCAAAGAAAAAATTCATTTAAAGCTAACATTTTCAGACAAATCTCATAATGGATCAATGAGAAGTTTAGCTGTGCAGGGACCCTGGGTAGCTAGCGGTGGTACTGATGATCGTATTTTTATTTACGATATGCGCACCCGCAAGCAATCACATATTCTTCACTCGCATACGGGGACGATCAATACCCTTGTGTTCTCATCTGATCTGACACATTTGCTTTCGGGCAGTGACGATGGCCGTATGATGGCCACACGCGTGGGTAGCTGGACTACGGACGGTGACTGGAAGAAATCGCATGCTGGCAATGCAATTAGGCACATCGCTTGTCATCCAAGCTGTCGTTTGGCGCTATCACTAGGTGGTGACATGATTTTGAATACTTGGGATTTGGTTAAGGGTCGCGTGGCATATAGAACGAAACTTAAGAACATACCAACACTGGGCAAAGAACCTGATTGTTTAGCCTGGTCTACAGATGGAACGTACTTCTCACTTAGTGGTCCAAATAATCTTGAGATTTGGGACATTGAATCTGCCAAAAGTGTACATCAAATGAAACTTCCAGCTAAACCAATTTGTGTTACTTGGTTAAGTGATGACAAGTGTCTGGTGGGTCTAGAAAATGGCAACATTACATGGATCTCGACAGATGACGACAAAAATGTACAGGTAAAACAAATAGTAATAATTATAAGGTTTCCAAATTGTTGCTACTCTTCATTTTTCCTACAGCCCACTCTGATTCCAGCACATGACACACGTGTGAAAGCTATATGCTACCTGAACGAAACATTGGTCAGCATCTCCAGGTGAGTCCCTATCTCCTTCACTGTATTTTATTTATAATTTGCCATAATTTTTTGCCTTGGCAGCATGGGTGAACTAAAGGTCTGGCGTTGTGACACAGATAAGAGAGTATTGGAACAAATTGCTACCACTAATATCAAATGCCGTCCCACTTGCTTGGCATTACTGGATATGAAGCAGTTTGATAAAGTGAAACAAAAGCCAAGTACTTCAATTATAGAAACGGAAGATCAAGAGGAGCCCATTAGAGAGGAGCAGCTGCCTCAAATTAAACCAAAGAGTTTTGTGTCAATTGAGTATGACCATGAGATTAAAGTGAATAAGGAAGCAGACCAGGAGAATTCTAGCGACGATGACAATATAGATAAAGTTGATGAAGAGAGTGAAGAAGTCGATAGTATGGATAGCGATGATAGCGATGATAGCGACAATAGTGAAGTTTACATTAAACAACCAAAACGTTTACCGCACTTTAAAGCTAAACAAAACATACAAAAGAAACGTAAAGGTGGTAAAGATTCAGACTCCGACAGCGAAAGTAAAGCAAAGCAAAATCAAACTAAAAATAGGAATCAGAAACGTAAGGCGGCGAAGGGCACGCAAAACCATAAAACAAAACAATCGAAAAAAACATAGATTAAAAATAAAATTTATTTTAAATGTTTTTAAATGTATATTTATTTAAAAATGGCCAGTTCACTATTAAAGTTTTGCATATTTTCAATTAAATAATAAATAATAACAGTTTATTGCTTATACATATCAGCTAAACATATCGATATGAATGGGTATGCAGTATATTCCATAGGAAGTTATCGAAATTCTTGGCCGCACGTTAAGTTAGCGCCAACCTCAAATTCATGGCTACCTCTTATAAATATAGAATCCCTCGAGCTAACGCACCCAACAATTTCAAATGAACGCTTAGTTTGGTTTTTTTTTTTTCGAAAATATTAAATAATATTTTATGCCTGTTAAAAAACATTCTGTATTATCTTTAAATTAAATTTCGTATCCGCAAATTTATTCCTTTTTACGATGTTCAATAATATTCTATTATACTGCAATTACTTTTTTGGAATGAAATCAAAAATGTGTTTACGCATTCAAATTGTTTATCGCTCATATATTTTATTACATTGTACATACTCAATTAATAATATTGATAACAATTGCTTTAACAATCTCCATTATGCATATAATTAGTACGAACCAAAAGCGGATAAAGCTTCTGGTAACTAAGCCATGGCTAAATCAGCTAAATGGTCCATTGTTAACAAGTAATATGATGCCAATAGGCAGCAAGCCAGCGCGTGCGTCTCTGACAACTCTCTATCTTTATCTGTATCAATCTGGGTTAAAATACATTGTGACACAGTTAGATTTAATTTTAAAATAGATGATAGAGGGAAGTCGCGGGTCGATGGAGAAAGGTACATTGGAAAAGGAGTACAGAAAAACAGATAAACTGGATACTGAATACAGAGTGCATTCTGCATACAAAGTGCATTCTGTTTCATCAATTGGCCAAAAAATAATGCAGCAATTTAACATAAATGCGTTCCAACAGCGGCCACATATGCTTCAATAGAAAATGCAAAATGCTTCGAAGCGGAGGGCACAGCGTGCACATGTATTCCGTTAGGGCATCCAGTACACGCAATATTAAGGGTCAGTTATTGCGCTCCATATGTATATAATAACCAACTTGATTATCCATATCTGGTGATTCAATACCCTCAATTGGATAACAACCATCACTACGCTTCTGGCAACTATGTGTCCAGGCCATTGGCTCATCAAATTTATCCAAATGTGCCAAATTTTGATACACATAAAGTAACGGATGATCAATATATGCATTGCATACATAACACCATACAGATAAATCACTAAAGCTCAATACCAATGGATGATTCAGGTTCCGACAGTGCTCCTCCATATGTTCATTAATATAACGACCACATCCAATTGTTGAACAGCTGAGACACAACCAATTCTCCACCGTTAAACCGCACTCATTGCACGCGCTACTCGTATTTATTGCTGTTTGTGTGGAATCAGAAAATATATATATATATTATTAAGTGATTTCCATATAAATATATAAATACACATGCCAAAAGTACAAGCAAATATAATATAAAGCAGATTTTACTTATAAGCAGCATAAATAAGCAAAAAAAAAAAAATAATTATATAAACATTCAATAAACAGAAACAAAAAGCGAGGAAAAAGGATAATAATAACATGGCATAGACAAGGATAGATAAATGCAGTTATAGTTGAACAGAGAGAGAGAGAGAGAGAGAGAAAGAGCGAGAAAGCTATTTACATCTGGAAAGTAGTAAAATAATTTTGGCTTACATTGTGGCGCCTTCTCCGGGCACAATTGACTCAAGTGTGGGCAGCTTTTGAGCGGGTAAATGGCAAACATTTCCTGCTGCTCTAGTGCCTATACCAAAATAGACGCAGCAGGTTTATAAGTATATATATATATATATATATATATATACATATGTATGTGTGTATGTGTGTGTTTGTTTTAGGAATGATAGAGTGATTAAGATAGAAAGAAAGAGAAAGCCGTGGGGGAATAAAATTAGTAAAATTTGTTGCTGTTGATATGCAACTGCATCTGCTGCTGCTAAGTAGTTAATCATACCTCCTTGTGCTCGGCGATAAATTCGGTAAGCGTTTTTACCTTGACTTTTGGCTTGCTGCCGCTGGGCCGCTCCAGAGCAGAGTTACTGGGTTCATTGATAGCTCCTCCAGCGGCACCCTGTGCATCATCACTTGAAATATTCATATGCTGTAATGTAGCAGCAAGAAAATCCTCGTTGTTATTCTCTCCAAGCGTTGATTGCGGCAACTTGCAGCTAAACACAAGAGATTTCCAATGCTCACGTTGTATTTTAAGACATTGTTGTAGCGTTTCCATACAACTTTGAAAGGCCACCGTTGGTCTTTGGAATGGTGTACCAAATTGTGGTGTCGGTACTGGATCACCCAGCAATGTCTTTGTACACATTGTCATTGCATATGAAATTGAATTAACATTGTAACCACCTTCCAAGCATACAATAATTCGTCCACCTGCTAAAGCAGATAACCAGTGTGTAAATAAACCATAACCCTCTGGTGTCACCTTGCAACCACCCAATGGATCACCAATAGCTGCATCAAAACCAGCCGAAATCAATACAAGCTGCGGATTATACTCATATGCTATGGGCATGATAAGCTGTTGGAATGCCAATGCATACTCCAGATCTCCCATTCCCTTCTGCAAAACAAAAGAAGAATAATATGCACAAATGATTTCAATTTATTTTGTAGCGAAATATAAGCTGTACTCACCTTGTTCCATGGTATATTAACATTGAAACCACGTCCACCATTTTTACCCACCACATCATAGTTGCCATCTGGTCCCTTGGGGAAAAAGGCGCCATGCTCGTAACGATGCACACTAACGTACAGCACCTTGGGATTTGATTCAAAAATGTGCTGTGTACCATTACCATGATGTACATCCCAATCAACGATTAAAATTCGTTCCAGGCCAAATTCACGTATTGCATATTGTGCCGCAATGGCAACATTATTGAAGATACAGAAACCGTGCGGTTGTTCAGGCTCCGCATGATGACCTGGTGGTCGCACATTGCAAATAGCGCTGCGTGCCTCACCGCGCATAATAGTATCCACTGCCTGGAGTACGGCTCCAGAGGCAAGTGTGGCGCACTCAAAGGTGCGCGGATGCAGGTACACTGAATTGTAGCTAGCGCCCACTTCTTGAAGCTCCACATCAGTGCGTCCTTGCAGTCTACGCACCGAATTGACATGGGAGCGCGTATGTGCCAGACACACCTCATCTGTGGTAGCTGCGCGCACCTTTAACTGTTGCATACGGCCAAGCAGCTGATAGTCCTTATGCATCTGATGTATCTGACGTATACGCATCGGTTGCTCCGGATGTGTATCATCATGCAAATTGAAATGTTGCAGCATCTGTTCATCAAACGCATAACAAACACGTATAGGTGGCACTGTTAACTGCGTTTCCGCACGCAGCAGGCTTAAGCGAGCCGCATTGCTGGCTACCACATCGGCAGGCAGCATTGCTGAGGTGCCACGTGTTGGATAACGTGCATTAGCTGCTGGCGGTGGTCCACCAAGCCAAATACGTTTAACACGATGCAGCCTCATTTCATCCGTTTCCACTTCATTGGCAGAATAGGTCGGCTGAAGCTGCAGGCAACGCCAATAGCGACGATGTACACAGATACAATTGAGCAAAGCGTCACGCAACTCCGTGCTAGGTATCTGAAGCGGTTCTACCAGTTGTGGACAAGGATCACCCAACAGAGCACGCAATGTCAATGCGGCTCCCTCGGATAATGATTCCACGCAATAGCCACCCTCCAGTACAACAGCTACACGACAATTGGCCAAACGCAACAGTGGATTGAGCAAATGTGGATAACAGGCGGGAGTAACCTCCATTTCGCCCTCAGGACAGCCTAACGCTGCATCATAGCCAGCCGAAACGATAATCAACTCTGGCTGATACTCCAAAGCAACAGGTAACAGAAGCTGTTGAAAAATTGCCATATAATCGCCATTTCCCATGCCCTTGGCATTAAGCGGCACATTAAAATTATAACCAGTGCCAGGACCATTGCCAATTGAATCATAATCCGACTCTTGTAAATTGGGCCAAAAGCTACCATGCTCATAACGATGTATCGAAAAATATAACACTCTGTAAACAAAACCACCAAATGAAATCTTTGAAAATTAATTGCAATGCAATGCAAACCCACCTGGGATCATCATAAAAGAAACGTTGTGTTCCCTGTCCATGATGCACATCGTAATCGATGATCAAAATGCGCTGCAGCTGATGTGCATCGAGTGCATGTTTCGCCGCCAAAGCAACATTATTAAAATAACAATAACCATTAAACTCTGCTTTCATTGCATGATGACCAGGTGGACGTATAATAGCCATACCATTCTGTGCGTTGCCCTTTAACAATTGATCCACCAACTCAATGGTCGACCCGCTGGCTAATAAGCTTAGATGAAAGGTGGACTGCATTCCAAGAAATATATACAAAAAAAAAATGATTACAAATTAATAATGAATATACGAGATAATATATTCAATAGATATCCATAATATATAAAACATTTATATAAAGAAATACATATATGTGAATCTGGGTTCTAGGTTCTATATGTAAATGGACTCAAAATACACGTTTCATAGAGTATATATATGGGCTCTATATGTAGGTGGAGTCTATACATCATCTAAATTTATAAGGCTTCCATATTTCACGATTATATCAATATATTGATTTTGAGTTAATGGTATTTTGCATAAATTCAAGAATGTGAATATTATATGTATTTATATATGATCATTATACATATATATATATATTTAAATTTAAGTACAAGGTCAGATATTTAATATATATCTTGATCTTGTTTACCGAGCATTTAATATAAAGATAAAGAGAGCGATAAGGAAATAGCCACATCTATTATAAAGATATTTATATGCATATATTACTGAACCTGCGGTTAAGCTATATGCTACATATTATATGTATAATGCATACAATTAAAATCAATATTTATAATACTTGAGCTCCGATGCCAAGTTCTAGATAACCTGTTCTAATCTATATAATATATTTATTTATAGTTGTTTTAATTATGGGAATGAATGTAAATTATTCGATGGGTATAGAATATGGAATGCAATTGTCTTCTAATTCTTACCGGATGTATAAAGATAGCGTCATAGTGGGAACAGAGCTCTTCTATAGCCTCCTCATTCTGTACACCTGATGTTTGTTCAAGGCACTCATAATGCTCCGAAGTATGTAATTGCAGGATTTCTGATTTGGTTGCCAAACGTGATGGTAACTGTAGGCAACGGTCTACCAGTTTTAATTCCCGACAACTATAAAATAATATATACAATATATTGTATTGGATGTATATTATATATTTAAATTAGATTTACCGTTCCAGTGTACGTGTAAAACGTTCTGGTCGCTCCTGATGCGTTTCATCCCAAAGGCAACGATGCTGGCTCATAGATTCATCATAGATAAGCGCTGTTGGGCCACGCTCCATACCTTTGGCATTAACAGCCTGTAGTTGGTAAAAATTGAATTCGTTTTAGGTTCTACTGATAAGCAATCATATAAAAATAATATAATAAAAATAATCACATTTTGAAAGATATCAGTTACACTCTCCTGCATAACAGTGGTACTGCTGTTTTGCGATTTAAGTTCTTGACGAGCGCGACGTTTTGCCTCGAGTAGTGCTGGACTCGGTTTGCGTGTTCCGCCAACGCTGCTACTTCCAATACTGTGTGTGCTCGGCGCCGCTGTAACCATTGACGTTGACGAGGTTGGCGTCAGCTTTGACTTAACCATCGCGCGAGTCTGTATTTTCGCCTGTTGTGCGCCGCGTCGTGTTACGATCGGTGAGCTCTGTGAGATTGTAAATACATTTTTGCATGATTGAGAGGAGACGGTTATAGAGTTCATTGAGAGCGACAGAGAGAATGAAAGAGGGAGAGAGTGTTATAGAAAAGAAATTGAGAATGAGAGAGAAAGAGAGCAATTTGATTTTCTTTGTTTATTTTTTAATTTTTTTTTTTTAAATTTTCGATTCCATTAATTAAAACCGGTTAAATAGTAACAACTAACGAATTCGCCTAGTCTTTTATTTCTAATTACAAAAAATTTATCTGTTTTTTTTTTTTTGATTTCAAAATTTTTATAAAAAAAAAATGCTTTCAACTACTTTTAAATAATAACATGTTTTCCTCATTGACAGCTTAAACATAGAATAATGCTTTAAATTATGACAAGTAAATGTATTCTTGATTATCTTGTATTAATTTTAATAATTATTAAGTTCTTCTTTAGAATCCTTGGAGAAAAAACTAAATTCAGTAAAAATTTAATTTCATAAAGAATTTCAATAAAAATATAAAAATAAATCCATTTAAATTGATGACAAATTTAGATTTGGCATTAAAATAAAAAATAAATATAATCACAATTTATTTTTTTAGTAAAATTAATAGTTTAATATTCTATGTTAAATTTTCTTTTTAATATTTTTTTTTTTTATATTTATGTCGACAATTAAAAAGAAAATAGTTATAAATTTTTAGGTTCCGCACCAATGAATCAATGTTCAGATAAGTAACTGGAGTTGAATAATATGATATTAAATTTGTTTTCTATTTTTTAATTCACAATGTTAATTTTAAGAAATTTTTTTTTTCTTTTTCTATATACCATCTATATTTAATATTATTTTTTTAATCTATATTTTTTATACAATTTTTTAATGTACAAAGCAAGTTGAATGCAACGTAAAAAACTGCATTTACTGCTATAAGAGAAACAATGCAAGAAACGACCAATGTGCAGTAATAGTGAAAAGTGTTGACTATGGCGGGGGAAGAGAACTCAAACGGCTGTGGTGAGTAATTAAGTAACTGTTTAAACAATCACCGCAACAACAAAACAACAACTGTATTACATACAAAATGCAATTAACTGCCACAAATTGATGTTAAATGAATGAAAATAAAAAAAAACCGTTGGGCACAAAATCAGCGCGTTAACTGAACGGATTTGCAATTTCGAATTTAGCTTGGCTGCTGAACAAGCTACTACACGTCGGCTGCGACGTTGGCAGAAATGAATTTAGCTTGCGTGCTGAACAAGCTTCAACACGTTGACTGCGACGTTGGCAGAATTGTGTGGGTGTTGTTGTTGTCTTTGGTTGTTGGCATTGCCGCATTTGGTGCGACACCAAAAAGGCGCGAGACGACGACGTCAACTCTGCACTTACCATTATTAATATTATCTCTGTTGGCTTGGAGAGCTTAGGCTGTAGTTGAAACTGGCAGTGGAGCCTAACGTTGATGTTGTTGTTGTATTTGTGGGCGTCTTTTATTTTACGATGCAGGCGGTTGTTTACCGCTGTTATTGTTTTTGCTTCTATTTTTTTTTTTTTTTATAAATCTTTCTCTTTTGCGTTATGTGTTGGCTCTTTCGGATTTTGCTCTTGTTTGTGGTGGGCGCAATAATGCGTGCGTGCGTGCTCTTGTGTTGGTATGTATATGTCTATGATTGTTAGTTTGTATTTGTGCGTGTGCTTGTTGTTTTGAATTGCTATGTAATACTTTTGTTGGCTTTTCTTGATGTTGCTGGTGGCGTTCCTATTGTTGCGTGATAAGCGCCTACGTATTTTCAGTCTATTTTTACAGTAATTATTATTGATTTGAATTTGAACTATAAATTTGTATCTTATAATTAGTTAGTTGGAGCTGTATCTCTTACAATTATTATTGCTTTTACTATTTTCTTTCTTGCTTGCTTTCACGATTCGTCTATTTTTCTGTTTTTTTTTAGCCGTATCTGTGTGTTTAGTCCGTCCTGTCCCCTCAGTCCCGTCTGTTCCGTTCTCCTGCCGTGGCTATCACGCTTCAGTTGATTTATATTTCTTCTTCTTGCCGTTTTAATTTTTTTTTTTAATTTTGTTGCTGCCGTTGTTGTTATAAGTAATACCTATGCTCTGTACACATGGTTTTGTGTTTGTTCGTTTCGTTGTTTTGGAAGTAAAAAAAAACATATACAAAAAATTATACACAAATTTATACGCCTTTTACTAGCGTTAAAAATACAAGAAAATTTGTTAATAATATTATTATTTTATACACACAATTTAAGACGAACACACACACACACACACACACGCACAAAGGGCCGAGCCGACGCTTTTAACTAAATGCAACAGAGATTCGCAACCGCACAGCTGACCAAAATTGGCGAAATGAAAATTAGAAGCAGAACCACAAACAAAACTAGAACCAGAATTTGTATACCCAGGCAAGCGATTAAATCAATGCGATTTGCTTGTTGGTATTCTTTTTCGCGCGGGCGAGCAGGCGGTCGGTCGGTCGGTCGGGTGTTTGGCGGCAGGCGGTAAAGTAATGTTTGTCTGCCGTCTTCTTATGTTATTGTTTTGCAGTTACAAGAAGTGTGTGACCGCATTGTTTTACCGCTGAAATGCATAAAATGCTACCGAAATACGTTTTTAAAATTTTTAATTTGTAAAAAAAAACCATTATAAGACTAAAATAAAACAAATGCTTTAGCTAAACAGAAATAATATAAATTTAATTTGCTTTGTACATTTACTTAGCAGTTTCTTTTATTAAGTAATTAAAGGTCTTCATACAAACAATATATATGTACACCTTTTCAATTAAATCCATGTAACTGTTTAATAAAAAAAAAAATTATAAATTGAAGGAGTCCTAATATAAAAATCAAATTTAATTGATATAGCCGATAATATATTAACATACATATGTACAATAATAAAAAAAATACCAAATTCTTTATTTGTTGCAAGCACTCTGCGAAAACAATAAAAATAAATAAAGTGTGGCAATAATGTTTTTTTTTTTGCAATAAGGCCACATTTGTTGCCTTACAACTCTGTTAATAACAGCTGTTCTTGCTGTCGACTATTTACGCATAAGAAGCAACAGGTTCAATCATAATTAATTAATTAAAAGCTGTGACTTTAGATTTTACTTATTAAATTAAAAAATTTTCAATGCAACAACAAAACGACATGCCATTCAGTTTTACAAGTGTTCCAATTAAGTGCGCAGACATCATTTTATGATGCTAAAACGGGTCCCTATTGTTTTGTCTATTGCAACCCAAGCTACTAGAATGCGGCGAAAACGTTGCCAGGAAATCTATGCAGCTTTCTCCCTGGTAAAATTCGCCAAAATAAGCAAACAAACTTATTTATCGATGGCACAAGAAAAAAACGAACATAGGAGTATATCAACAATTGTATGGATATCTCTAAAAACTTGCTTATAAATGCATGATTGTGCTAATACGCATGTTTGCTATCTATGAACTGATTAAGGCAGGACATGGGAAATTCCTTAATTGTATGCCGCAACAAATAATGTCAGGAGCTGAATCATCATGTAGTCAGCACCAGCTTGTTACGTACAATATGTAGCATGAAGTAAGGCCTCTTTTGCCCATACACATTGATACTAGCTAATTTATTAAAAATTCTAGCAACTTTGGCGTATCGCGTTCTATACTTACAGACGACTGAAGCAATGGCGGAAACCAGGAAATGACACATCATTTTTTCGCCAATCCAAGATGACTCCAGGCGTCCGATATGTTTGCTCCATTCATGCTACAGAAAATATCGCCTGGACTAGAAAATGAATTTAGCTTTGACTGAAAAGTATACTGTACGATGTTTGCGAAGACAATACCACAATCTTGAAATTGGTATATAAGTAGATTTTAACATTGCATTGTAATAAATAAAATGATGACACAGGCAATACTAAAGCTCTCCGTCTCTATCTTCACCTACTTCTGTTTCGGCAATATATCAACCAGTATTTACAAAACAAAAAATGAATGCCATTCATTGGCGACATACTTTGTTGTATCCGCATGGATGATGATGATGATAAAATGATGATTAAGAAGAAGGATGACGCAATATGCTTATACCCAAATTGCCACGAAAGTCACGCAGATATTTGGACACAAATTGATTTGGGTACTGTAAGGACTAAAATTAGCGCAAGCTGATGACTTCAATCAAATAAATTTGCTTCATTCCAACAAAACAAATACTGAACCCAAAATTGTATACTAATTAGGAACAATTAGCGCTGAAGGTCAAGATGGAGTTTTGACAAAGAGTTAAGGGCAGAAGAATATTAGATACTCTATTAACACATGGAATTTGAATTTGTAGATAATACTTAATGTGACAGCTAATGAGCAGAACATTTAATCGTTGGCAATTAATTAACTGTAGAAAATATAGTTTATTGGGATGTAAAATAGGCATAGTTTTTGTATTTAAAAATCTTAGATATTTATTCTAGGTTTAATTAAAATGAAAATTGATACATTTCTAATATTTTTACAAAGGTAACATTGGAGAGCTCCTATGAAATTTGCACAAGTTGAGAAATGGAAAATAGTCCAAATGTCAGTAATCTAATCGATAACGAACTTGTTGATTAGAAATGGAATGAAGGGGATGACCTAAATCGCTATAATATTTGTTAAATTAAGACTGAATAACTGAATACTGTGCAAATAAATTGGCTTTATAAGTGACGTCAACAATTGACAAGATTTTGGATAAGGATAAATGTGAAAGATGTATATTATGTTCTCTATATCAACAACTGATATAAATCACCCCAATTTCATCTTTTGTTATATATAACCGTTGCCACTGGCAAAGTGACTAACTTTGCTGAATGTGTGCTATGAAGTTTCACAAATTTTCTTTCTGTGGAAAATGCAATTCAATTGTACCAAAAAAAATAAAAAATATTTATATATATATATATATATGTGTCTATCTTTACATATGTTAATTAATCAATGGAGCTAGTAAAGTTGATTAATAAAGCTTAGTAGCAACAATTAGGTATTAATAGCGCAGAGTGTAAAGTAACTATGGCAACATCTAATTAGCGAATGATAAAAGTAAGGGAAGAGGGAAAAGATGCGTGTGAATTGTTAAGCCAACTGAAAATTTATCTAGATTTAATGCAACATAATTTATTGCCAGCTTATGATGATATTGGGAAAAACGAGGGAATTTTGAATACTAATATGTAACTTGACGTTGCAGTAGCTACCTAAACAATAATACATTAAAAATATTTTAATATATTTATATTTTTTATATCATCTATATTATGTTATAAAACTCATTTTTGATCTTCATCATGTAACTATCATCATAAATGTTTTGTATAAATAGGTACAGAGAATAGTTCCTATTAAATATGAAATCAACCATTTTTCGCACATCAATAAACAAAAGCCTTTTAATTGCAACAAAACATAATTTTGCTCAATATATCAAAAGAACTTCCAAGAAATTATTTTTTTTTATTGTTTTATTCGACAATTTTTTATTCTTTTTTTTTATAATATATTTAATATATTTTAGTTTTTTTTTTTTTTGTATATTTGCTTTTACATTTTTACTTTTTATCAATAAATATTATACAATTCACTTTGATTATAATATTATTATATACGCGTAATATATACTATATAGATATCTAAATTTGTATATAGATGCAATACACAATTTCCCTCATTGTTTAGTTGCCATTCACTCGGTTGGTAAATTTATTTTTTGTTGCCAGTTTGATTGGAACGTTGCAGCAAACAGATTATTTTACATTAAGTGTACATACATTTATATATATTTAATGTTATTTTAATTTCCTTATAATTTGCTAAAACTCATTTGTAGTTACACATTTATATATATGTTTTCTTTTTATTAGTTTGTGTTTTTCTTTGCTGTATTTTCTTTCTCTTTTTTTCTTAGAATCCTTAAACTTTGATTGTCTGTTAGCTGCAAGCGCGCTGCCTTCTCTTGCACATTGTTCAAAGACTCAAAAGTAAATCTATATTTTTATATTTTTTATTGCACGTTTATTTAATCATTACTATTTTATTATTATTTTTTTCCATCTGACAACAATTAATGTTAAATGGGTAAATATCTAATACAGAAAAAATTTCCCCAAAAGAAGAAAGTAAAAAACAAGGAAATATTAGCTATTAGGTCATAAACACATTTTGTTTACTTTTCATACATACATACATAAAAACATCAATAATATATTTTTTTGTTTAATATATATATTTATGTGTTATTCGTTGGTATAGTACATCTATATATAGTAAGTATACGCCACCAACATTAAGACAGTTGAAAATTAACAATTTTTTTTTTTATATTTCTATATTTGTCTATTTTCTGTTCTTTTTGGTATGCATCATTCTTTTTTTTTTTTTGCAAATTTTTATAATTCATTTTATTGTCAGCAATTCTCATTTCTCTTTACTCTTCTCTTTTATGTTTTCCTTTTAACAGTGCACAAAAAACGAAATTCCTTAAAAATCGGTAAGGTCTAATGATAAGTACATGCTTTATCTTTCACTCTTTCTTTAAATTTAATTTTTTTTTTTTTTTTTTACTTTCACATTTACATACACATGCACACAACTGGGGACGGACAGTGCAGTGTATGTGTATATGTATGTGACACACAACGTTTACATACGCTACAACAAAAAGTTTCTCTTTCTACCAACACAATTTTAGATCTTAACCCTAAAGGCAATTTTCTCGTTTTTTGTATATTTACTTTTTATATAGATATTTTTATGCAGTTATCGATAAACGATAGCTTTATTATACATCTAGACATTTAGACATATATATATATATATATATATATATATATATATTTATTATTCATGTTTTATACATTCAGTCAATTTATTGCAACAAAACAGTTTGTTATATAGGCTAAGCTTAAACATGTCTCAAAGAACTTCAAGCCAAGTTGTATTATTATTTTCTTTATATATATATATATACATATGTATATATACTATATTCATGTACCATAAATGGATTTTTAAATACATAAAAATTAAAAGCTCTTAGAAATATATTTTTATTACAAGTTCTTTTGTTTTTAAATTGTTTTGTTTAAAAAAAAAAGGTTTAATTAAAACCAAATTAGAGGAAAAAATTAAATACTATTGTAAAAGGAATATATATTAATTACTATTTATTGAGCTGTATCCAACATAGTCTAGTAAATATTGGACTAGGATATTCAAAATCCTTACGAGATTCAAGAATCAAAAGAGCAAAATTTGCAACTAACATTATTAAAAAAAAAATATTTTGTATATATATATATATATTTATATATATATATATATATATACATAAAACTAACTGCTTAGTTTTATAGGTGGCATGGTGTACAAAACTAAGCCTAAAATTATAACTTATAAATATAAAAAAAAATAGTTAATTATAACAGTAAACGACATGAAACGGACACACTGTCTCGAAAGATTCATAAAACGCTTTTAAAATGGCCAAAGGCTGTATAAAAAAATATAAATATATATATATATATATATATATATATATAAATAAATATATATATATATATATATATATATATTATTTATTTATGTGCGTGTGTGTCAATAGTTTATACAAGGTTTACACTAGTTGAATGTAACAACGCCAGCAGCGTTGCATTTTAATTTTGCATTTCATTTTTCGTTTGCTTAAAAACTAATTCTTTTTGTTACTATACATACATATATAAATAATAGTTATATTTTTTTTATTTCTAAACTTTATTAAATTTTGTAAGCAAAACTAAATCAAACATTAATATAAATTAAACATAAATATTAACAATTAATTTAAGAAAAACTGAACATTCAAAAACAGTTAAACAGTTAATTTTGTAACAAAGTGAACATTTAACAGTTAATTTTGGTAGGCGAAATTAAACATAACGTGCGATTTTTACATTTGTCTTCATACTTATAATTTATATTTTATTTCCAAAGATTCTTGTAGCTGCGTCGCTGCTGCTAGTTGTTGCTGCTACTGCTGTTTGTTGCTGTTGTCACATGCGTTTTGACTGCTTGGATACAACTGTTCAACCCATGTTGATGTATTTCAACTATTACCAATTGGTTGTTACTTGCTGTCGTTGTTGTAAGCTTTTCAAGTGCGACAGTTCAATGGGTAAATGTTTTTATCATGGTTGGTGTTAGCTGTTCAGCTTATACTTATAATTTTTCAAACAATTTTTTAATTTCCAAACATCGGATGTAGCTATGCTATATTGTTGGTGCTGTTGTCACCTATGTAATAACTACTTGTATTCATCTGTTCGACATCGACTGTTACTGTGACATCAACTTCTTATTGCTGTTTCTTTTCTTATTTGATGTTGCGCAGTTTAATGGGTGCATGTCGATTTCAATTTGATTGTGGCTGCCATTTATGCGGTTAGTGCTTTTAGTTCTAGTTAAACGTCGGCTGTTTAATTTACTTATAATTTTGTGTTGATTTCCAAATATCTGATGTAGCTGTGCTGCTATTGTCACTGTTGTTGCTACTGCTTGTTTTAAGTGTTGTTGGTGCTGTCGTCACCTTTGAAATAACTGCTTGTATTCATCTGTTAGACATCACCTGTTTTTGTGACATCAACTCTGTATTGCAGTTTAATGGGTGCAAGTGGATTTCAATTTGATTGTGGCTGCCATTTATGCGGTTAGTGCTTTTAGTTCTAGTTAAACGTCGGCTGTTTAATTTACTTATAATTTTGTGTTGATTTCCAAATATCTGATGTAGCTGTGCTGCTATTGTCACTGTTGTTGCTACTGCTTGTTTTAAGTGTTGTTGGTGCTGTCGTCACCTTTGAAATAACTGCTTGTATTCATCTGTTCGACATCAACTCCTTATTGATGTTTTTCTTTTTTGATGTTGCAGTTTAATGGGTGCAAGTGGATTTCAATTTGATTGTGGCTGCCATTTATGCGGTTAGTGCTTTTAGTTCTAGTTAAACGTCGGCTGTTTAATTTACTTATAATTTTGTGTTGATTTCCAAATATCTGATGTAGCTGTGCTGCTTTTGTCACTGTTGTGGCTACTGCTTGTTTTAAGTGTTGTTGGTGCTGTCGTCACCTGTGGAATTACTGCTTGTATTCATCTGTTAGACATCAACTGTTGATGTGACATCAACTCCTAATTGCTAATTTTAATAAAAATAAAATTTGCAAATGTCTGGTGCAACTGTGGTGTTATTGTTGCTCATGTATGGTGCTTGTTGTCAGTATTGGTGCTGTTAATAGCTAAGTGTATTTAATTGATTGATGCTGTGACCATTACTTTCAACTAGTTGTTTTAGTGTGAAAGTTCAATGGGTATGTGGATTTCAATTCAATATTCAATATTTCAATATTGTTGCCATTGATTGGTCTGTGTAGTTTCAAGGTATATCTTTAGTCTTTAACTTCTTATACCATGTTTTTATTTGCCAATTCGCTTCTGTGCCTTTGTTATCTTTAAGTGTGAAAGCTCAATGGGTAAGTGGATTTCAATTTTGGCAATATTGTTGCCATTGATTGGTTAGTGTAGTTTCAAGGTGTGTCTTTAGTATTCAAGTCCTTATTCCTGTTTTTTTTTTGTTGTAACTACTACTACTTCCAACTTGCTTCTGTGCCGCTGTTGTCTTTACCTATGTGGATTTCAATTTTTTAATTTTGGTGTTGCCGTTGATGTGGATTGTGTAGTTACAATGTGTTCAAGTCCTTATTCCTGTTTTTTTTTTTTGCCATTTAAGAGTTGTGCCGCTGTTGTGGATTTAAATTTTATCAATATTATTGTTAAAATGGTTAGTGTAGGTGCAAGGTGGGTTTAAAGTTTTTTTTTTATCATTGATGTTACCTTAATGTCTTTAATGTTTGCCGCGAGGCAGTCTAATGGGTATATGTGGATATCATGTGTCTTCTACAACTTCTGCATATTGTTTACCAATATTTTTTGATTTTATATTGTTTAGTTTGCCGTTAGAATTTGAGGATAATTGCTTGATCGTTATGACATCCTTTGGCTTTTGTTTTAACTGTTCATGCTGCTGGTGCTGCTTTTGCAACAGCAACATATGTGCCTGTGAGTCTTGTTCCAACTCCTTGCCTTGATCTTGCTCTATATCCTGGTCTGTGTCCGAGTGCTTTTGTTGTTTTTGTCTTTGCAGTATTGGTTGTTCTGGTATTATTTTGTTTATACTTAACATATTATTGCTGTTATCTATAGCAATATCCTCAGCATTATTATTATTATTTATAATATAATTGTTATTAATATTATTATTAATTTTACCATTGTTAGTTATATCAGAATTATCAGATTTTGTATCCAACTGCAGTACTTGTTTTGCTTTACTTTCCCACATCATTCGGTTCGCTTTTAGCTAGAATAAAAAAAAAATAAAAATGTTAAATTTATATTATTTGTCACAGGCTGCAATCTCTATAAGCCGTAATTATTTGCTTTTAGCTGTGGTTCTGTTTTGCAACAGTTGCATTACCAACCACCCAAAACTACCCAATCAGCTATATGACTAATCAATACCCCACACACACACACCACGCACACTCGCATTATGCATGCAAATAGCTGAACATTAAGTGAAATTGTGACAGCAACAATGCTACATAATGTTGCATACTCTTACTAATAGTTGCATATACTAAATCTATACTAAAGTAGTATCTATAAGCGTACTTTTAGCTCATTGAATTGCTTTATTGTAAAAGGTAGTAATTGCCACCTAATTGAAATTCTAAATGCCCTTTAAAATTATAAATCCTTTCAAGGACATGCAGCAAAAGCAATGCTTTTAACAGGTAAGCAAAAGAATTGTCCTGCATTATTCATTGAGAGAGTGTATTAGTATTAAGTGTTTAGTAAACTATTAACAAATGTACCGTACGTATGTACTTGTTGCAGAACACATTTGGTAATTAATTTTTAATTTAATTTTTAATTCTTTGACATGGGGGCAATTTTTATTACAATTTTGAGGTTAAGCGGACACAAAAAAGAGCATAACAAATACAAAAAAAAAAAATAAATAAATAAGCAATTAACTTTAAAAAATTACGCGGATAAAATAAAAATCGTTTGCCTTTTCAATTGATTATAATTGCCTTTGACGCCTTAACAGATCGACATACGCAGGATTATAGCTGTACAGGATAGATACACTATATAATTTATATATATATATATACATTTACATCTGTGTGTGTGCGTGTGTGTGTTGCTGTAGCCTTTAAGCTGCTCAAGTGTGGGAGCATGCAACACTGAACTCTTTTGTATCTGTGCAATGTTTGCTGTACTCTGTTGCTGGCATTTCAATTGAGGTTTGTATGTGTGCACATGTATCATATATGTAAGTACATGTGTATGTGTGTGTTTGTGCGCATGTGTGTGCGTTTGTGCGTATGCTTATAAGTGTATGGAGCTTAAATTGGCATTTATGGCACGATGCTTTCCATACAGAAAGACAAACACACACAGTTACAGTTACATACACAATTTGAACTGTCAGGTTGTGGAGCAAACAGAAATTGCACTAGTGACAGCTGAGCAGCACCATGACGGCAACAGCAGCAACAGCAACAACAGCAACAACAACAGCAAAAAAAAAAAAATCAAAGATGCCAGTCAAATGGAGTTGAACGCAATGCTATTTCATTTTTTCACCTGCTGTTGCAGCATGGCTAAAATGGAGCAGGAGGAAGTAGATGCAACAGCAACAGAAGCATCAACAGAAGCAACAAAAATAACAACAGTTGCTTGTCAGTCGCTTGCAATTTTAATTTATGAGCAGTCCTCGAGCAAATGTCATCCGTTTGTAGCGACGGTAATAAGCAGCTCAGGCAAAAAGGACACCACTTCACAAATACTACCCACATTTACCCCACACACCCAACTGCAAACGCTGTTGTCTTATACTCCCCCCCCCCACCACCTTCCTAACAGCCACAAACCCAAGCTACAAGCTGTAAGCTCCTAGTTCATACCACTCCACTTGACACACAACTTGACATGACTCGACTGAGCTGAGCTGCTTTAATTAATTAGCCGCTAATTTACCGCGCGCTGTGGCTACGACTTTGAATGTGGATGTGGATGTGGATGTGGCTGTGGCAAGCAGCTGTACAGAACTTCCACTTATTTCTAACTAAAAGGACTATGCCTCTGGCAGTTTCCACAAAGCCAAGCTATGTAACAGTAGATAACTACAGTGTCATGTTGAAGGCAAACTAAACTTTGCTTTAAGTTGCAACAACATTAATAAATATATATTTATATATTAATAATATTTAAATTTTAAATAAAATTGCTTTAGGTTATAATTGTTGTGGTAGGAACAATTTCAAATTAATTAAAAGTTTGCAGCACCCAAAAAAAAAAAGTTTCTAATTTTCAGCACAAAATTCAATTTGAAAGAAGAAAATTTGCCATTTGCTGCATACAAACATGAAATTATTATATATATATATATTTATATATATATATATATATATATGGAAGGGTTTAGAAAAGAAGGCGTGGTTAGGAAAGTAATGGTATATTTGGCTGGTGCCCCAAGGCATGTTGCATGCACAGAAATGGAATAGAAACTAAATGGTTATATACTCCTCATCGATACTATATGCTGCTGCCATATACAGTGGCAATTAAAGTTGCAGTTATTGTAGTTGCTGCAGCAGTTGCGAAAAGCAAAAAA
The DNA here is from genome assembly GCA_037044455.1 of Zygothrica quintamaculata. Lineage (NCBI taxonomy): Eukaryota > Metazoa > Arthropoda > Insecta > Diptera > Drosophilidae > Zygothrica > Zygothrica quintamaculata. The sequence goes on along the minus strand of JBAMBS010000776.1, from coordinate 151,345 downwards.
AAAAACAGTTGTTGCCGCAGGCAGCAGCAACATAGCTGCAAACAATAACAAAACAATCAACAAAATTGCCTGAAAAAATAATAATATACATATAGGGAATAAAAAATAAATAATTTGAATAAAAATAAAGAAAAAGAAAAATAATATATGCAAAAAAGAAAATAAAAGGCAAGTGCAAAAAAACAAAAGCAAACAAACAAACAAAAATATTAACGTATATATAAAATCAAATGTTATGTAAGGTCTATATTGTATCTATACGACGACTATTAGATACGCTTGGAATTTGAAGTTTTTGCTTAAAGTTTAGATTTGGTTGCTGTTGCCCTTTATGCCCTTTATGTCTGTGTCTTTATGTCATTTACATGCATTTTGAACTCGAAATAAGACTAAATAAATAAGCTAAAAAGAAAGAAAAAGGGGTGGGGGGGAGAGTGAGAGAGAGAGAGAGCGTGAGAGCGGAAAAGTTGTGTGTGGCTAGAAATATGGGCAGCATTGTTGAAATAAATGCCAAAAGGCAAAAGTGCAAAATATGGCAATGACAGAAGTTAACGGGTAGAAAGCAAAGAAAGAAAAAAAAAAGTATAAAAGCAAGAGCAACAAAAGGACTACAACTACATGGACATATAGTTAGTTGCTGGGCACAGACAAGAGTATGCTAGGGAACTCCCTGGGCTGGGTGAGAGGGGGAGGGTAAAGTTACAAGCACAAAAATGACTATGAAGAAGCCAGCAAACATACACAGGGAAAGAAAGAGTAAGATAGAAGTCGGATGTTGGGTGAGAGGGGGGGGGGATATGTTAACTGGAACAACAAAAGGGATGGGCTCCATGTTGTATGCTTTGGGTATATCCGGATTGGACATTGAAGTGATTGTGAATGGATTGTGGACTATGGTAGCATTGGATTGCGTATAGGGAATATAATATTATTGATACTATTATTGTAAGCATTTCACAATATCGTTTTGATTGAAGGACTGCCTGTCAATATATTTATAAATATGCTTTAATATCTAAACATGGAGCAGCTATTTCTATTTTCAACCATGTTCCAATTTTAACTAATGCTGTAACGCTGTCTATTTGGCTGTTTGTCTGATTTGTTTGATTTGCACATACCTTAGATGTATTATCCTGGACCCAGGCATCTGGCTTACCGTAATCTGGCGGATTCGCATACGGATCGTAGCCGAGTATAGAGAGCATCGGCGCCACGCTAGCCATCTCATGTACGACATCAATCGGTATTTGTCCCACCCATTTCGATAATGCTTCAAGATTAACTGGTTTTATCACTTGATCCGATGAACGTTCCACTCTATAAATACATTTATATATATATAATTATATTTTATTATAAATTTATATTGTAAGAAATTGACATTAAACTTACTTCGATAATGGTACACCATTTGGTTTATTTATAAATTCTTCATGATGCAAAACTGCATCGTTCCATGGCACATCTAAGAATTTAAGGATCTTACGCATCCATTCCTCTGGATGAAGCACCAATTGCTCATAGTAGACCTGTGCAATAAATAATAAATAAAACCTACATTAAATGCACATTTACTAATTAAAGAAAAAAAATCTAAAAACTAAATATTTATATAATTATAAATCGAATTTTAAAAAAACAAAAAATTAAATTAAAATTAAATAAAAAAATAAAATAAAAAAAATAAGAATAAAAAAATAAAATAATAAAATAATTAAGTTCAATTAAATAAATAACAATATATAATGCAACATTCTAATAAAATATTATATAAATAAATAATATATAAATATAATATATATACACAAATATATTGATACAGTCTATAGCAATTATTATTATATTACCAATAATATTTTTATTATTCTTTATTACTAAACCCATCAAAACTAAACTAACTAAAAACTAGCAATATAATACAAATTAATTATTTAACAATTACAAAAAAAAACTACCACAAAAAATTTAAATAAAAATAAAAAATAGAAGTAATAGAAAAATTTAGAAATATATATAATATAAATTATAATTACTATAACAATTACTCAATTACTAAAAAAATAATAAAAATAAAATAAAAATATAAAAAAAAATTTAAAATATATTTAATAATTAATCAATTAATAAAACAAAACAATGCATATTATTTAGATGTTAAATTGCTCAGAAGGAATTTATGAAAAAAAAAACCAACTTTAATTATACTATATATAATAAAAATATTCAAAATTAGTATTATTGTTTTTATCTGCACATTATATCTAGTTAGGTCTACGTACACAAACTACAGAAAATACATCTATCTACTATTTGTATAGGATACTTACCATCATGCAACGCTCCTTGCCAATATCCCTGCACTGTTCGTGCATCAGTTCGATGGCATGATTCCATTTCTGCATGCACTGTCTATAACTGGACAAGTCGAAGCCGGTGATTGTCACCTTGCGGGATATAATCGAATGAACCGTTGCTCGGCCATCGCGTACCATGAATAAGAATTTTGCCTGTAAGAAATTGAACATTGAATGTTGTTGTGTGTGTGTGTGTGTGTGTGTGTGTGTGTGTGTGTGTGTGTGTGTGTGTGTGTGTGTGTGTGTGTGTGTGTTTGGTTAAGGGAGGGATTTAACTTACATTTGGAAATAACTCGATAACATAGGAACCCATTTTTAGCGTTAAAGGATCCTTGTTACATAAACGTGGCGCTGGCTCGCCATGCTTTGCAATGATTTCCAAGCAAAATTGCGCTATGGCACTGTTCATGACCTCCTTGGTAATGCCAGCCTCCTGTAGACGTAGCGACTCCTTTTCGGACTTTAACCAATGTGAACGCAGCTGCAAAATGCGCGGAATGACGCGAGTCTCTTGCCCGCAGCTAAATGGATAAAACATACAAAGGCGCATCAGCAAAATCACAAATCCGGAAGGATAAAAGGAAAGGAAACGCAGGCTGAACTGTTCACAATGCATACATATACATGTATATACATGTACATGTACATGTACATGAACATGCACACATGTATGCATAAATGAATGTGAAAGCATGTTGCAAAAAGAGAGTGGCCCTACTACAACTAACTTCTACATTGGCTTCAACTGCTGTTGCTGCTGCAACTGCTACTGTTACTCGTGTTGCTACTGCTACTGTTGCTGCCTCTGAGCGCCTGCCACGTTGCAACATTGCCCTGTTGCAGTTGTTTTTGCAAAAAGTTTCCTAATGCAATTGGCTAAATGGCAGGCAATACGATTTGTACACCTCTCACATATACCGACAAACACGCATACGCATACTAACATTGCTGCATTGCGAAAAGTCCATAGCGCATAGCATTCCACCTACACACAAAGCAAAAGATTTTGGCGTTTTAATTAGTGAACTATGTTACCCCCAAAAATCACATCATTTCATTTGCCAAGTAAAAGCAATTAAAACGTTCCCAAAAAAAAGTACGCGATTTTAGCAGAGCACAACGTAAACTTAAACATCCTTTTGACTAATCAACTAATACATACAATATACACATATACATACACATATACATATACATATATATTATATATATATATATTTGGGCTACTTGAGGACCTAACATTAATAACGAAATTTTATATGAAAAAATATTGTAGCATGCTTTTTAGGGCACTTCTGCACGTGGTACAGCTGTTGACAACTCACTGTAAATAAATTCATTAATATATATATTGAAACAGCTGAGGCAACTGTACATTTTAGCAATTTAAGTGCCACATAAAAGATTTGTTACAGATATGCTGCAATACCAATTGACAGCCATACTTACATACAACTAAAATTTTTTTTTTTTGTATGAAAGTAATGCTGTTTCTATCTTGTATATATATTAAAGCTATTTAATTTTGGAAGCTGCAAGACGTACTAAAAGTAAGCTAAACATTGCAGTTCAGTTTCTGCAACATGCAATAAATTTATGTAAATATTTATATATACTCTATATGCTAACTCCACTACTAATTTCGTTTGTTAACTGAGACCTAATCGCTTTTGCATCCACACCTTGTTCCAATTTACTGCCAACTACCAGCATTCATCCATTCATTCATTCTGGGTGCTATTGGCGTTAGAGGCCACAATATTCCGGGTACTTGTTATTTGGTTTAACCCGTCGACTCAGACAAAATGCAGCAAACCTTTTACTGTGCACACACACACACACACACATATATATATATATATATTTATATATAAAATATAATCTTAAAGCGATTACATGCGCGTGGTTTATATGCAAATCGGACGCTTTGCAAACTGAACATGCAGCTAACGAGGCCAAAGCAGAAACACTGAAATATTCACATATATAGAAATGTGTGTGTATGTGTGTGTGTGTGTGTGTGTGTATATTTATGTAGGTATATTCTCCTTGTATAGATATTTCTATCTGCAGCAGTAGCTGTAGGTAGAGCTATATGGTAGTATAGAGCACACGATTCGGTATCTGGTGGCACAAATTTAACTAAATACAACTCTGCCCCTTACAGGGCGGAAGTAAGTTTTTAAATAGCGGAAATTGTGCTGTGCAGCCATCAGAAAAAGTGGCGCTAACTGCTATCAACAGCCAAAGAGTCCCCAAGTCCATAGCCCTGTAGCCTTGTAGTTTGGGAAGTTGGAAAGTCAGGAGTCTGGAGTGGGTTGTTGCAGGGGCGTTGGGAGAGAATACTGTACAAGCATGCAACGAACATCAGGCCACATGCCCCATGCCCTTAAGCTGAAAGTCATGAGTCAGAAGGCAAGTAGGGAGGGAGGAGGCTGCCAGGAAGGCAAGCAGGCAGTCAGGAAGGCAAGCAGGCAGTCAGGAATCAGAAGCCAGGAGCCAGCAGGCAGGCAGCAACCAGGACTCAGTTGCCATAAGTAAGGACCGTAAAAAAGCAAATTGTTAATAAAATAAGCAGGCATGCTACTACCTCACACTATACAAGCTACCTATCGTTATTTTCCGCCTATATATATATATATATATATATATATATATATGTTATATAACTCTCTCTCTTTCTCTCTCTTATTTATTTATCTCTGTTGCTCTCAGTTGATTACACATCTGGTGGGAACACAAAAGGATGTTGGCTGAGAAAAATTTCGTGGCTAATTACTCATGCGTAACGAAAACTTAATAACCTAATTCATGCTGTGACAGGGTCCAGAACACAACATTTTGACATACAAGCATATCACACACATACATACACAAGTCGATCCCAATAACAAATTCAGCCATCCATCATATTATCTAATAAACAGTTTTTGTTTTGCCATTTCTTACAATGAAACGGGCACAAATTCCTTGCTATCTATATATATATTTTTTTCAATTACATAAATGTATATATATATATATATATATGTATATATATTTCTATGTTATTAAAAATTCTTTTTTGCGAGTAGGAATAAAAAGAAAAAACTTTTGCAATCTAAAAAAAATTTAGAACAGAATGAATTTTAGCAACTGCGAGTGACGTGTTCACACAGCTGGATAGGCAAAGTGAAGCTAACGCTTGATGAAACAGGCATACATATTTATATATATATATTTTAATAAATGCATATCATTTATAGAGTTGCAGCGGTATATATAAAAATCCCTCTAAGGATTTAACTGCAACAATTTGGGAATTAAATATGAAAGGCAACTCCTAAATATATGTATGTAATATGTTTATATATATTGATCTGATATTTAATATTTATCGATTTGTATATTTTATTATATATATATATATATATATAAAAACATAACGTATTTATATATATAAAATATATATACAAATTTACTTTTAGGCCCGACTTTCTATGTCATTGCAAACTCTCTTTAGTTGCATACAAAGATTGGCAAATGATATATTGATATGATAATTGTATATAACCTTTATAGGGATAGAGTATATTGGGACTAATATGCAGTTGTTGAAATACTTCTATAAATTAAGCCTAACTATAACTGTTTGTATATAATAAATCGAATGATAATGAAAAAAAATAAATACAAAGACGCATGCTCCGAAAAGTATGCAATTCTTTTTGGTTTTTTTTTTCCTAACTACTTTATGAATATAAATATATTTAAATAGGATTATATTATATAGAGAGATATGTATAGTAAGAAGAGTAGTTGCTGAGCGTGGTGGTGTAGGAGGGGGTAGTTGGAAAGTTTGTTTTTTAAAAGCTTACCGCACATCGGGATGAGCATCCAACATGGCGCGCATTAAAGTCGTTCCAGATCTGGGTACGCCGCCTATGAATATTAATGGCATCTCACGGTTGTATGAATAGACGTGTTGATTGTCATCAGTGACATAATTCTGGGTTGCGTGGGCGTGGCATTAAGCAAAAAGTAAGAAAAAAAAAAGGGAGAAATATGAGAAAATTTTTTTTTATATATTAAATTAGAGAAAAGTTGCAGGCAAAAATTACGTGGCAGCATGATGATAATGATGATAATAATTATGTATACATGAGCTGATGACAGCTGCCAGTGGGCGTGTGGTCGGTGGTGGTGGTGATGTGGGTGTGGGATTGGTTGTTGGCCATAAGGTAGAGCTGGATTTACGTGGGTGTAAAATTCAACAGAAGCACGAAATACACACGCAGAGTGTTATAGTGCAGACAGGTGCGTGAGTGTGTGTGTGTGTGTGTGTGTGTGTATAGAAAGGACCCTTAACCTTTAGCATCAATCGCATTAATGTCAATTTAAAGGATTTAAAAAAAAGTAATGCGTTCAGCTTAATAAAGTAGAAAAAAAAAGAGTTGCAAATCAAATCAGTTTATGTAACAGTTTATCTAACAGTTTATCTAACTGCTTATCAACTAACATACACATATGTACATACACATACATATATATGTAACAAATATATAGTTGATAAGAATATGGCAAATGAAAGGCAAACAGAATGTGCCCTAAAAATGAATTGATAACAAGTGAAAGCAGACATATGTACATATATATAAATATATATAGGGATATATCTGATCGATTGTAATAAATTATAATTATTATTCAATTAGTCTTGGCATTTGGCCAACATCTTGTTGTTGATGCTGTTTTTAGAGACTGAACAATGTTTACAGATTGTTGTTTAGCCAAGCGTTAACCAACTGTATTGCCCTCAATAAGTTTACATGGCTTGTGGTTAGATTGGAGTATGCACTTCAAGTGAAATTAGGTATACACACACACACATTCAGATATATTTATATATATATATATATATCCTTTCTCATTTTTGCCTGCTTTTAACTAAGACTTGAAGCTGATTGCTTTTTGTTGCCTGCTGCCACAATTTGATTTATCATTGCAATTGTTTCTAAACGTTTCTAAATGTATAACCCGAGATGTACATAACATGCTGTGTGGGTGTTGTAATCATAATAATATAATAATAATAATATAATATAATACATACCTCCATATGTACCATTTGTGATGATGCATCATTGCTTGTATCCACCTTAAATAGGCAAGTTGGCCGCAATTCGGTGAATTTGAATAGGAACATTGTGATTACTATTATGCCGAATAGAACCCAAAGGGTAACCTTTTTATTACGATATGGTAGACGCATCCTGTACTATATATATAAATATATCTCTATATATATATATTTGAATCAAATGAGGTGTGTAAAATTGCTGTAACTGCTGTTGGAATTTAATTAAATGATTTAAAGGAACGTCCTGTTTAAAGTCACAATTTGAATAGAATTCGCCTTATTGATTGATTGACCAACTGATGTAAAACGTTATATATATGTATATATACAGAAATTAATCCTTGCTGCCTGACTATATGTGCTCGACTTGCTTGATTATGATTCGTTGACTGGTCTGTTTAGCTTAGGTTAGCAGGTTGGCAACTTACTTTCTGATTTCAATATGTAAATTGCTTTCTCGAGCTTCGTCCGACAGGCGCCTACGATTTGCTTTCCTTTGTTGTTGCTGTCGTTGTTGTTTATGGGCTATTGCTATTGCTTGTAGTGTTGTTTGTTGCTTGCCGTTGGTGGTGTGCACCACAATTGTTGCTAGATTTTTTGCTAGAATTGTTTGTGAATTGAATTATTATCGCTGTTGCCAGTGTTGTCGTTGTTTTAGCTTTGATTTCATTTTACGAATTGGTTGCTTCTATTTCAACTAGTGTAATTCTGTTGCTGTTGCCGCAATTATATTTGTATTTGTATTTTTGTTATGGTATTTTTTGTATTTGTTGCATATGTTGCTAATGCAAAGTGTTGCTATCGTATTTGAATATGTTGCATATGTTGTTAATGCAAAGTGTTGCTATCGTATTTGAATATGTTGCATATGTTGCTAATGCAAAATGTTGCTATTGTTTTTGCAAATGTTTTGTATTGTTGTAATGTTTATGCTGTTGCTTATGCTGATGGTTGCTTATATTGATGGTTGCTTATGTTGATGGTTGCTTATTCAATTGTTGTTCTCGTTTCTGTTTGTTTTTCTGTTTCTGCTGCTGCTCCTGCTGTTTACGACGTTGATTGCTTTGCATTTCCTCGCCTTTTTCTAACCAACAAAAAGCGGTCAGTCAGCAGGGTCCTTTCAGCAGCAAAATGCTGTAAACTTTCTTCTCTTTTTTTTGGTTGTTTTTTTTTTGGTTTTTTTTGTTGTTTTTTTTATTGTTTTTTTATTGTTTTTTTATTGTTTTTTTTTTTGGTTTTTTTTTTTTTTATTTTTTTTTTGGTGGCTTTTTTTTGGTTTTTTTTCTGTTTACTTATGTTTTTTTTTGTTTTTGTTGTAATTTGTTTTTTTTTTCTTATCTTGGGATAATCCTTTCGGATTGCTCCAATCCTAAATAGTATTCATTCTTTGGGTATGTGTTCTGTATGTGTTGCAATGTTAAATTCTCCTTATTAATCCGTACCGTGTTATTCTTGCTATAAAAGTTGCTCTTGTGTGTGTCTTCGTGTGAGTGGCCAGTGCGAAGTCTGCAAGTAAAAAAACAAGGCATCAGTCAAAAGCATATTTAAATACTAATTAACTTTATATATTAATTTTGATAAATTAGCAACTGAGTAAATAGTACTATATACATATGTACCATATACATATGTACCATATACATATGTACCATATACATATGTACCATATACATATGTACCATATACATATGTACCATATACATATGTACCATATACATATGTACCATATACATATGTACCATACTTATATGTACCATACTTATATGTACCATACCTATATGTACCATACCTATATGTACCATACCTATATGTACCATACCTATATGTACCATACCTATATGTACCATACCTATATGTACCATACCTATATGTACCATACCTATATGTACCATACCTATATGTACCATACCTATATGTACCATACCTATATGTACCATACCTATATGTACCATACCTATATGTACCATACCTATATGTACCATACTTATATGTACCATACTTATATGTACCATACTTATATGTACCATACTTATATGTACCATATCTATATACAGGACATATGTGCCATATCTATATACAGGACATATGTGCCATACATATACACAGGATATATGTACCGTATATATGCACAGGATATATGTACCGTGTATATTCACAGGATATATGTACCGTGTATATTCACAGGATATATGTTCACAGGATATATGTACCGTGTATATTCACAGGATATATGTACCGTGTATATTCACAGGATATATGTACCGTGTATATTCACAGGATATATGTACCGTGTATATTCACAGGATATATGTACCGCATATACACACAGGATATGTGTAGTAGCAGAAAAAAAAATATTTTTTTTTGATACTTACATGAATTTTAACACTTTTTACTTAAACTGTTTAACACTTTTAACTTAGACTATTTCACACATTTCAACTCTAAAAATATAAAAAATTAATTATAAAATTGTAAGAGGAAAAATAATTTAGATGTTACTTCGATGAAGCTCCTGAACCAACTGCCAGCTAGAGGTGCCTCAATTTGCCTACACACTTTTGCCTGGAAGCAAAGGTAACTTGATGAGTTCCAATTTACAAACTGTAATGTCAAAAAATGTCTTCCAGCTTCCAGTTAAGAACTTCTAGAACTTTCGAATTTCCAAATTTCCAGTTTTTCAACGCCAACTTCGACTTGAATTTCAATTACAATCCCAATTGTTATTATATTGTGTGTGCTATGCCAGTGGAGTGTGTACATATGTGTGTGTTTGAGTGTGTGTGAATTGATGACTCTTCTGCTACTGCTTCTACTTCTACTGCTGCTGCTGCTGCTGCTGCTGCTGCTGCTGATACTATTTGCTTAGTTGTTCACAAATAGCTGCCAGCCCAAAAACTTAATGAGCTGAAATGCCAAATAGACTGGAACCAATGTTAGTGATATGTACACATAATAGCACCAATTTCCAGTTATTTCCTCCGTCATAGCTGCAAGAAGTATCAAAAAAAAAAAAAGGTATAAAAATAAATAAATAAAATTAAAAGAGATATTAGAACAATGGCCAAAATGCAAATAAATACCGTAAATACAAACAGAAAACAAACCAAAAAAAAAATAAACAAATAAAATAGAGACAGCGAAAAAAATTATAAACAATTTAACATTTTTGATGACAGGCAAAAAGATGTAAGATAAAGCACACAAAATACATTGCACACACACACACACATATACAAACATATATATATATATATATATATACATACACATATGCAATCATTGATCACACAATCAACAAACAAATAAACAGTTGTCGTCAATGGAGTTGCAAACAACTTGAAATATTTAACAATGATATATTGTCTGTATGTTTGTTTGTTTGTTTTTTATCTTTATGTGTGTGTCTGTATGTGTGTATGTGTGTGTGTGTGTTAGTTTTGTGTGTAAATATAGTGGAAACATATTTATTATGTTTGCCAAAGATATTTGATTAGAAACATCTATAAATTTTCTTTCTATACATATAATATGACACATGTACGTGACTCGTGTCTCACGTCTTTATAAGCTGCTTACACAGCAGCAGCAGCATCAGCTGAAAGTAGCAGTAGCAACAGCAGTAACAGCAATCAACTGCAGCAATAGCAAAGTGCCAGCAGTTGTGCATTTGCTTGGCAAGGCAAGCTACTACTATATAGTAGCTATATAGTTGAGTGCATTATGTTGAAGCGACATATTCTTCACAGCAGCAACAGCTGTTGCCGTTGCTGTTGCCCACCCGTTGCCGTTGCCCGATTGGCCATGTTTTGACCTAACCCCCACTCCCCAACCCCAACTCCCCACTCCATACACAACTGCAATGTAAGACCACAGCAAAGTGAAAAGTGCTTGCACTTTAAGCTAAAAGGCCAAGCCTTAGGGCTTATTCTAGAAACATCTTAACTTGGCCCACAGTTGTCACTTCTAACAGCATTGTGCGAGCAATGCTTCAAATTTTTGTTGCAACAATCAGCAAATTGAACTTGCTGCAAACATTGTAGTAAACCAAAAAGAAAACAAACAATATTTCAAACAAGTTTATGCCATTAATATTTAATATATCATATTGACAAATGTACTTAACTGCAGTAACAGCTAACAACAACAGCTAACAGCTAACAGCTAACATGCAACAACAGCAATAAATTGTGATCTTAAGCTTGTTACTTGTCTAAGCTGTTAGTACCAAAGGTGTTGCATAACACAGACAAAAGTCTTAATTAAAGGCTTCAATTTTGGCAACAATAAAAGTAACAAACTTTAACCACAAAACTCTTAACGACTTTACGCTTGGTTTAAGCCCAGTTTACGACTTCGTTTGCCCTAAAAAAGAAAACTTTCTTCTCTTTCTTTCATACAAAGTAATACGATGAGACAATCTGTTAGCATAGCAACAGCTCTGGAAGACTTAAAAAAAACTTTGGTCATTCCAAATCAAGCTCGGATGCACATTATGTCCTTTACATGTTACACATAAGGAGCTAAAGGTAAGACTTCTAAAAGTATGCTAGAAACAGTTTCATCCCAGGATATGTGCATCCTTTTTGCTCTACTCAAAATTTCTTTTATTAAATGCAAGTTTAATTTTGGTTTAAATTTTATTTTACAGTCAAATGCTTTTGGTATAAATTAGATACAATTTCAGTATATATTAATACAATTCAATTTACTACATATATACATCAGTTAAGTATATACATATATAAAATATAATTTACTTTATATCTCATATGAGCGCCAAGCTTAATTGCTTAAGGGTTTCTTCAGTCAAAACTCTGCCTAATTCTTCTACCAACTGTAGAGCCAAGTCCTGTGGATACTTAGCACGCAAATAGCATGTGTTGCAGCTAATTTAAGAAAAATTATGTCCTTTTAGTATCCTTATACTAACAATTAGTAGCAGAAGCAGCTCATGTGAAAAAAAACAAAAATCATTTCCTCTAAGCAATAATGAACATATGCTGCTTGGATTGGACTTGGTCAACTAAGGTGTAAGGCTCAATTGCAAGGGCTTAAACAAAATTTAATTTTCTAGTAGTACCATTCCCAAAAACTAAATGTAATCCATTCTGTTGTCTCATGGCATCAGTTTGTTTGGCACAGCCTAAGAGGCTAAGCTTCTCTGAACTCTCCACTTCAAACCAAAATCTTCTTCAGAGTGTGTGAAAAAAATGCTTGAAAGTATCTATAAAATGCAGAAAGTGTAGATTAAAATGATTAGAGCGTCCTTTTTCATTAAAATAACATTTTTTAGGCAAATTTCAAGCATTTTGCTTACCTTTGGATAATATTATAAGTAGCCTACTTTGATTATAAAATTTCTAGTTTAAATGTCAAAGTTTCTCTATGAAATATATACATATATATATATATATATATATATATATGTATTATATTCTGCCAGTAATGATATCAAACGATATATATATATATATATATTTATGTTCTTTTGTTGTCATTCATTTTGTGTATTCAATTACAAGTTTGAACAGCTTTGATGACATTTTATATGCATTCAACTGGCAACAGCCACAGCTAAAAATAATAATGCGAAATGTGCACTTTCCATTGAGACATTCGAGTATATAGGTATATATATTTATGTATATATATATATATATATATATATATTGGTATATATATATATATATAGGTATTTTTCTAACTTCTTTTTTTTTTGGTATTTTTTATACCTTTCTTTACTTTTTGCTGTCATTTTCAATTCGTTCTCTTCTTTTCATTCTTTTTTTACATTGCATTTTGAAGTTGCATATATGTGAGTGAGTTCATTTTAAGGATTGTATCCTGGGACAGACTGCTGTCTACTTGTTGGACATTTTCAAATCATCTTGCAACTACCTTAAAAAAATATTTATATAAAAAAAAAATAATAACTTGAACTATGCGTTCCAGCCGCCCTTTTAATGTTATTAGAGACACACAGGCAAACATGACATAGACATGACAGCAGGTCTTTGGTCACATACAACACACAGACAAATATATTTTATATATATATATATATTTATATGTATGTATATATTTGTGTGCTATGCCATTTTCTGACGAAACTTTCAAAATAAAGTGAAAGAAAAAAAATTACTTTGGGCCATATTTTGCATACTAAAATGTGGCTCATATATACACACACACACATAAATATATATATATTTGTATATATATTTGTATTTGTATATCCTAGCTGAAAATGCAGCAATAGCTTTCCCACAGCGTCAACCTATACTTCTTTCTAACTTGTGAACCTACTTTATATAGGACGCACTTCTTCAGCCACACAGAAACGCCCAAAAAGGACACCAACAACAAAAACATAAACAAAAAAATATACTTATTTTTTTTTGAGTAAAGTTAGTAGACCAATGGTACCGTTGCTTGCTTTGATATTCCCTTCTATTTTATATACATATATAAACAACAAGAAAATATAAGTTGAATTTTTGTTTGAAGAGGTAACTTCAAGCACTCTGCAACCTACTGGCATTTCCGCTCTCATTGCTTTGCCCCTCTCTTTCTCACTCGCTCTAAAGACCGGCAACTTCATCTAGCAGCAACTACTATTCTTCAATAGGCTCTATGTTTGTTTGTGTGTGTGTTTGTGGGTGAATGGTAAACACGATGGAATCATACAAAAGGCAAAGTTGTTGCTGTTGTTGTTGCTGTTGGTGTTGCTGCCGTTGTTCGTCGTTGTTCGTTGTTCTTGTTGTTGGCAGTTCGCTCAAGTGTCAGACAAAGTCTTGTAAAAATTAATAAGCGTGTAAATTTTATTGTATTGCCAAACAGCAGTCCAAGCTTGCAAGCTCACACGCACATACACACACACTGATACACATACACCATCATAGAAGCACACACAAAGACACACACACACTTATGCACATGTTCATATTACATTTTATGTTTGTGAAGAGTTTTTACTTTATTTGATGGGTTTTCATCTAGCTGTTTTCATCTTTTTCCCAACTTTAGCTTAATGCCATCACATTTTGCTTAGCATTTTGCACAGTGTCCCTTAATTAGAATAAATAAATATTAAATTAGGTGCTCTTTTGTACTCTTAAATGCTTACAAAATTTGTTACATATATATATATTTATTTAAAATATATAAAATTAAATTTAAAAAATTATAACAATATATATATATATATATATATATGAAGAAGACTTTGTCAAAACTAAGTTAACTGAGAGAAGCACAGCACTTAAGCAAGTTCTTAAGGAAATTTTGAATCGAGTCCCACTTTATTTGTTAAAGCCAATGTTTAAACAACAAAAACGTTATAGCAATTGCTTTGCATTATTTTTATTAATTTAATTTTATTTATAAAATTTTATTTTATATTTAATTTTTAATATATTATATTTTCATATTTTTCATTCTTTATTTTATGTATTATTTATTATGTTTTATGTTTTATATATTTTATTTTATATATTTTATAATTATAATAAATTGTTAATAAGTTTTTCATTATTATTTATTGTCTATATGTATTACATAATTTTCCAATATAAATATATTATATATTATCTTATTTATATTTAATAATAATATTATAATAAGAATTATATGCATGCTAATAGGTGTAACTAGTCATAAGTATTTAAATATTTTAAATAAAATTTTGGTGTTCTTAAATAATAAATGTAAGTAAGAAATAAAATAAAATTAATAAAATAAAGTAACATAACATGAGTCGAAAATAGTAGATAAGAAATAACATTTACTTATTTTTATTTATATATTTTTGATTGTATAATCAAAAAATTAAAAGAGCAGCACAAAAATAAATTTAAACTGATTTAGATAAAGATATTAAGCAAAATATATTGTTAGTTTTTTAATTGCTTTAATTTAATGTGTTTTTTTGTTGGTTTTAAATACAATAAAGTAGGTGCAACAACAAAGCAATAAATAATTAGACTGTCTTAGAATTGAAATTCATTTAATTTAAATATGTTTTGCACCACTGTAACGCCATGCGCTAGCGTTAGTTCTCACGCTTGTTGCGCTCGCTCACTCGTTTGCTGCGTTGACGGGGATGTTTGCGACAGTTTAAAATGGAAGCTTTTGTTTTATATATATATATATATAAAATAAAAAAAAAAAATTAAAACAAAAAATAAGAATGGAAAAAAAATAGAAAAAAAATCTGCATAAATAATGTTGTGCTACGCTTGAGGCTGCAGCCGGGAAGTGTTGATGATTTGATGGTGAATACGGAATACCAAAACGAGCGACGGTACCCAGTAAAGTGCCTTAATGGCAGTCTAAAGACCTTGTTCTAAATTGCAGCTGGAGCGCTTTGAAGGCTTCCAGCGATGCAGCGAAGCGAAACATTGCTTTGGGCACTGGACTCTTGTTTTATATTACTACTTATGCTACAGCTACTAGTATAACTTCTTCATATATATATATATATATATGTATTTCCTATTATTATTGTATGTTTGTTTTGATGGTATTTTCATCATTATCATCATCATTATCATCTATAGATCTATGTTTCTGGATTTGAGTTTGCCTAAACTAAAATGCCGACTGGCTGGTTAATATTTAGCAACTGGCACAGCGACAGCTCATTTATCAGCACGTCTCTTATATTATAAATTACTTGGACAGTATGCACGACGTGCAGCAGCTGTTGCCAGAGTTACAACCACACTAACAGCCACAGCCACAGCCATAGCCACAGCCTCTCACACAACGCCCTCTTCTCTGCCTCTTTCTCGCACTGTGTTCCCTATAGCCATATCAGAGTTATCTGGCATGGCCAAACCTTCAGGGAATTCGCATTGCGATATGCAGTGGAGCGCAGTATGGCTAAAGCTCTACAGAACTCATAGAAACCAACAACATTAACAACAAACAACATTTACAGCAACAACAACAATGTTGCACTTGCACAGTGAAGCGTGCCGTAGTTACATTTTTTTTTTCATTTATTTTTTTTTTTTATTTTTTTTGTGAACAACTCACTTAAAGTGAAGAACTTGAATGTTCGAACCCAATGAATGTGTTAATTAAAACTTAACGTTTCAACGAATACACACCCAAGCCACAGGCATACATATAATATACATATATATATATATATATATTTACATATACATATGTGTATATAAAACCCATATTCAGTATTAAAATCCAAACTAAGAATAACATTTTCATCTTGATAATTCAATTATTTTAAGCTTCAACTTTCTTACTAAATTCTCACAATATTTTTTTTTTAACAGGTGCATTGAACTTTAAACATTAACAAATGCAATACAAAAAAAAAGAACAAAAAAAATATCAATAAAATAGATTTTAAAGAGAAAGATTAACTAATTAATAAGCTAACAAGCTTTAAGTACAGTGTTAACTAAATATAATGAATAAACTTAACAATCATAGAAAATTTGACCAGAAATTTACATTTAGTAAATAAAAGAATTGATTTGCATTAATTTTTCGCACTAAAAAGGCAAAAAAAAAAATTAATTAATGCAAACAATTCCATTTTTTCTTTTTTTGCTTTTGTTTTAAAATATTTGTTCTTGGAATTCGCAAAAGAAAAAAATTAAAAACAGGTTTATTAGCAAAAAATGAATGTTATATAAATTCTATAAAATAAACTCTTGAACTCTAAAATATTGCTAAATTTGTTTTTGCCGTTATACCTATTGAGGATTGACTCTAGGGTGTTACTAAGGAAGTTACATATATATATATATATACTGGAATATATCAAGTATATCAAGCCTTAGCAAAATCTAACACTACCAAATGGCACTAAAGAGCTACTAATTAGCGTTAAGTACAACACAAACTCTGTTTTAGCAATCTGTGTGATATATATATAGACACACTTTATATATATATATAAAGTAATGGCAATTTGTATGTAAATATATAGAAGGGGGTGAGAAGAAAAAAAAGAAACAAAAATCAATCAATTTTGCATGCAATTTCCATTCTACCAGCTGCCTGTCAACTGGTTAACAAATGTGCCTTGACTTGAGGCTGTCAACAGTTAAGGCATAATAAATTTGGCTTTGTATATTAAGTAAATGGTAGCAGCAACAGCAGAAGCAACAGCAGCAGCAGCAGCAGCAGCAGCAGCAGCAGTTAAATATTTTGCTGGTATTATAGAAATTGTTCACTGTGATAAAGTGTATAGAATAGAAGGCAATATAAATGTTGTTTATAGCTATTTGATATTGAGGTGACAGAGCGGTTAGCTTTAACACTTCATTTGGTTAAGTTTCATAACAATGAGCTTGAGTTAAATGCTTGCAATGAAACTTTTATATCAATGTCTGACATAAAATTGTTAATTAAAACAAAAAGTAATTAACACATTGACAACGCCTCATATATACACAACCAATACATGTACCAACACCAATACCAACTATCAATATCAATATCAATACTCGTATCAATAGCAGAAAGAGAAAAAAAAGAAAAAACTGGCACCAACACCGGCACCAGCAACGACACCGGCTACGGCTCCAGCTCCGGCAGCGACACTGTAAAGAACATGAAAACAAATGTTCAGAGTCAATGAACTTAAACCGGCAATATAACAACAAACACAACAACAAAAACAACAACAACAACAACAATGATATAGAACAAAGAGAACGGGATGGTACAAACTGTTGGATATGGATCGATCAAGCGATTGCCGGCATCAGAGTCAGCTATTTAATGGTGTATTGTTCATAGTCAATGCAATAAATGCATAACAAAAGAGAGGCCCAATTGGCAAAGGCCGAATGGATGCAACCCACAACAACAATATAAAAAAAAAATAAAAATAAAACAAAACAGAACAGAACAAAAAAAAAGAAAACGAAAAAACTTAACTTTGAAATTGTTTCAACAAACTAAAAATAAATAAATAAATATAAAGAAGAAGAAAAAAACAAAATAAAAAAATAAAAGAAAATAAACGTAAATATAAATAAAAATCTACTTCAAGCAAAATATTGAAACAAAAAAAAATATATATTTAAAATAAAAACAAAATAAAAATAAAAATGGCAAACTGTAAAATTGTGAAATGCATTGTATGCAAATTGGCTACAAAGTTTCCGTTGCTGGTTATACGGTATGCAAAATTTTCCGGAATGTACAATTTTTGTATTATGGGTTACGGGGTTAAGAGGGTGAACAGTTACCAGGGCATAGTATACTATATATATATATATATAAATATTGATAATCGTTCAGACATTGATTTTATTAAAGAAAATTTGCATTATTTGCATAAATATGTGCATTATCTCTATCATTCTATTAGATTTGTATATTATATATATTTATATATAAGCTTATGTCTGTGTGTGTGTGCATGTAGTCGCTTATCATCGAATAACTGTTTAATACCCTAAACGTTATTGTCATCGCTGTCATCGTGGAAAAGCAATACCTCTAATGGCATCCAAGTACTACGTGTTCCATTTAGTTGGCAATAAACGTTGCCATGAGAGCCCATTAAAAGTTTCACGTCGCGACAGCGACTACTATACAACCGACAACCGTACTACCAACCAGGACACAGTCAGGACACAGCCAGGACATATAGTCAGTAGTAAAAGCAAAACCAAAAACCAAAACCAGGACACCGTTCCAATAGAAAAAGCTATTTCAACAATTTGGCTCAATCGATGTTAGAGCCTTAATTTAGCCAAAAGCAATGACTACTCAGCCGTTTGACTGACTATCACGTTTTACTCATTTCTACCAATTTGTGCAGTTGCCAATGAAAATTGAAGTCTGGTTGACCAAAAGTCTACTAACTTATCTTAGCCAACTGACAAACTCGCAAGCATTAAATTTATCAAAGTTTGCAAATTGAGCCTAATTTATTTGAAATCTTTAATGAACTCCTAAAGCAACCTACATCAATATGAGTTATTGCAATTTGCCAAGCAGTTTCTTTTTACATTTTTAAGTCAGAGAAAACCCTCAAATTTGAAAAAAAAAAAAAAAATTTGTCTCTAACTCTATGGCCTGGTAAGACACTTAGAATCAGAATGGAAACAGCGGAAAAATTATTTTTTTTATTATAAAAAATTTACTAAAAATAAAAATAACAAAAACTGGTTGGGAAAACCACAAAATTTTAAACCTTAAACCTAACTGAACTGTAGCACAACTGTAAATTTATAATCAACATGAGAACATTTAAAGATAAGGTAAATGTTGCTCTCTGATGTGTAAGCTATAATCAGGGAGAGAGAGAGAAGAGGAAGCACATAGAGAACACTATGACATCAATAATTAACCCAAACCACAATCATAAAAACCCAAACCGAAATTGAGGCAGGCAAAGGCAAAATTTTTTTTCGAAACTTAAATAGAAACATTTTATTGAAAAAAAAAATAAAAGGAAAATATAACTTTACAAATAAAACACTTAAAAAATTAAGTAAATCATTTAAAACATAAATTTAAAATAATTTATAAAGAGCAACTTAATTAAAAGCAATTTAATTAAAAATTGAACAAGGGAAAAAACAATTTGAAAATAATTTAATAAAAAATATTTAAAAATTATTGATTATTACAGTAAAGTAAAAAACTGAAAACAAAAGAAAAATGTATAAAAAAAATTAAGTATAAAATAAATTATTAAATAATTCGCATAATAATTTTATCAATCGACAATTAATAAATAATTATGTACATACAATAAAATGAAGAAAAAAAATTAAATAAATTATTATATTTGTTGGGAAAAATAGCATCAATAAAAAATAAATCTAATATACTCAAATGAAAAAAAAAAAATATTAAATAATATTATTTAAGAAAAAAATATAAAATATTATAATTTAATAAATATTTATGGTAAAATAAAATAAATAATAATAATAAATAATTGAGTAAATAAAAATAATTAAAAAAAAATTCAATATATAAGAGCAAAGTAATTCAAATCAAATAAATTAATTAATAAAAGACGCTCATTAAATAAGTAAATTATTATAATATTATTTATAAAAGTATAATAAGTATAAATAAATATGTACAGTGAAACAACATATAAATAACAAAAATAATTAATATTTTATTTTATTTTCATGCTATAAAGCCGCTATTAAAACGTAAACAGTTAACCTTAATTGTTATTTAAACAGTAAAATAATATTTATATATGTTATTAGATCTATGTTAAAAGAGATAAATACTTAAAATAATGAGTATTGTTGCACCCTAAGGGTTAATCTAAAATAATGAGCATTTTCAACAAATTTTACCATTAATCTTTCTAGGTTAAATATAACTTTTCTAAGAATTGCACAAACATTTGAAGTCACATTTTATGGCAAACACCATAAAACATTCAAGATATGCGAGAATATGTACGTGCTCTAAACTTGAGTCTTTATTGAGTACAGCTAATAACGGTTAAGCTCAACACAATAATAATAAAAATAAAAATAATGAGAGTAAGAAACATATATACATATATATTAAGATATATACTCTAATTCTTTTATTGTTTATGATTTATTTTACATTTTTAAAATCAAATAGAAAAAAAATTTCATAGACATTTCATTAAGACACGAAAAAATATGTATATATATATATATTTTTATTTTATTGGTCTTTTTTTTAACAAATTTCGTGTATATACATAAATTAGGGCCATTAATGGAATTTTATAATATTCATTGTTGTTGCAGAGAAATTTATACAAATTGTTCTAAGGGTGCAAAGGTTGAACTTTTAGCTGTCTACTGGAAAGGGGCTTGTGATTATTTTAACCGATTGTTAATCATAAAATAGACATGACATAGACTCTCACTGGCAAGATGATAAACGACACACGTGTAGTTATTAAACTTGGAGGAGATTGACAAAGGGGCATATATTTATATATATATAGAGAGAGAGAGACAGAGAATTAGAAGAAGAGAGCAAGCGAAGGCAGCAAATTGAATCGAATAGCGTACAAATCGCAATTGAAGCTGTCTAAGTTCGTTAGGAGACTTCAAAATGTATAACATGTAAAACATATATATATATATATATCTATCTATATAATAAGTGTATGTATATATATAATGACGTATAGTTGGACATTCAATTTGCATGGCAATGAGCTGGCTTATTGAGTTATTCAGTTATTCAGACAGAGCCGACTGTTGCCTGTTGGCTGTCAAGTTGCAGCCTAATTTCATTTGGGAGATGGAAAATGTGTTGGTTTTGTTGCATGGGATACTTTGAACTATTTAAAGTAAAGTTAAAGTGACGTTGCACTTGCTGCATGTCACATGCCACATGCCACACGCCACAAGCCACATGATACATGCAACAGCGCAAATGTTGCTTTCTAAATGCAATACTATGTATAAATATAACAAGTGCCAACGAAAATATGTACATAAATAAAATAAACGCGAAATGAAATGGTTCTGAACACGGATATTAGGGGTACGACATCATGATGTTGATGAAGATGGAAATGGAAATGGAAATGGGAATTGTATATGAAGATGAAGATGAAATTGAAGTACACGTTGCTCCAACACTTTTTGAAGCTTTTGTCTTTCTTTTTGGGTTCCGACTTATTGTTGCTGCACGACACCAACAGCAACAGCAACTACAACAACAACAACGACAACACAGCTGGCTATGCAATTATTGAAGAGTTTTGAAGCTACCGACAACACCGAGACAAGATGCTGTCATAAAGGAACTGCATATAATATACTATAGTCTCATTATATATATATATATATATATATCTTGGTCTCTGTATGTCTTTATCTTTTCCTCTTTTTGAAGCTCTGTGTGTGACTTTTGTGCAACTGAGAAAAGTGCAACAAACTTTGACAAAATATAAAATAGAAATGTTGTTCCTCAAAGGGAACACCAGTTTGCAATGAGGTTGAGGTTGCGAGGGTGGGGCAAAGGGTTTGTGGATGACGAACAAATGAAGCGCCAGCAAGTGCATCAAGTTGAAGCGGGAGCAACTTTGAATCGTTACACATACAAACACATCCACAAGTACACAAACATACACGCATACATCACACATACATAACGTACACACACGTATATGCATAGAAGGTATAAAATAAAAAAACAAAAACAAAAAAAAACGTAGCGCACGCGAGAGGCGAGTGCATTGAAATTGAAGCACTCTCATTATGCGGTTCCAGGCACAACAGTGTTGCCAGCTTTTTGGAAGTTCAAAAAAAAAAAAAAAAAAAAAAATAGGCTACAAAAATTTATAGCGCCAAGTGGGGTACACTACAAGAGGATACTGAACTTTGTGCATACTTATATTTTGTAACTATTTGTAAGTGCACCAACGGAAAATGAAGTGCAGCTCTTCTGGTTTAAAAATATTTTAGTTTTACAGTTATATTACATACATATGATGTATGTATGTGTAGAATGAAGTGTAAAACAAAATGTGTGAAAATCTAATTGGAATTTAAATATTAGCCTTAAGCTTATAAGACGTTCTGCATAAATAGCCAAAGGGCATCATTAAGCGTATATTAATATATATAGAAAACAAAAAAAGGAAAAACCTGATAATGTAAATTCATTGTGGCAGCGTTGAAAAGTGGATATCGTAAAAAACAAATGAATGAAAATCAATTTATTCATTCTTCTTTCTTTTTCAAACACTCTTACAACGGACATAAACATTAAGCTACACTTCAGATTTTCAATTGAAAGAACTTTGAATGATAAGAAGTTTGTCTTGATTTTATGACAAACAGAAAAAAGTAGCTAGATCTGGCGGGAAAATGACAAACATGGCAGTAAATAAAAAAAAGAAAAGAAAAGAAAAAAACAAGCAACAACAGCAGCAGCAGCAGCAGAATCTGAAGACGACATCAGCAATGGAAAAAAAGAAGAGAAAAAAAAAAACAGAAAACTTGGTAAGAGTTTGTACGAGAAATGACGTAGTCTTGCCACCACAGCGTTTGGACTAGGTTCAGTAACCACATTAACATCTTTCAATATTCCCCTTTCTCTGGTAACGCATTGTTGTTCTTGTTGTTCTTGTCATCTTAGTTAAAGTAATTACTAATACCTTAAACAGTTTTCCTGCTGCTGTTGCTATTGTTGCCGTCAAAACATCAACAAATTATTGTCAATAGATAAGAGCAAAAAAATAACATTTAAGTACTACAAATTGATATATAAAATTAATATTTACTCATGCGGGTTATTGGCACATTTAATTGTGAGTTGCTCGCTCGCTTGATGCCTCCCTGCGTTGTAACACCAATACAATAACAATAACAACACGCGCAACGATAACAATGAAGATGTATTGACGTGTGGTTGTCGTATTAAAAGGCGCAGGAGTTAAATGAGTTGAATTAAAAAGAGTTGAGTTTGAGTTTTATTTTTATATATATTATATTTCTTCTTTCTTTTTTGTGTTATCACTTGGTTGCTCTTACTTTGATATTAGATCAATTTACATTGCATATGCACATTTATGCGTTTGTATACAAAGCACGGGCACATATAAACAAATGCAGCACACGTAATTAATGTTTGCAAGTGTTTGCGTTTACAAAAAAATAAAATGAATTAATCACAAAACACGTCCGACTTTTTGAGCCGCAAAAAATCTACTGAATAAATACGCACGCATTCAGGTTATTCGATTTCGTACCAATTGTTATATGCTTAATCGCTTTAATATCGACTACTTGTTAGCGTCAACAGCTGATATATTCTGCAGTTATGTGGCAGCGCTCTGCAGTTTATTTAACATATTTTCACAACATTTTATTATGCTACTTCAAAATGCTGCATTCATAAATTACAATACAAATTTATAAAACGTATATAAGCAATCATTAATTTATATAATTGTATTTTAAAATGTTCATTTACTTATTTAAATATCAGCTGTTTGTCCAAGTAAACGAGTAGATTTGCCAATCGAATTGGCGGCATATAGCTTTAGTGTTGCCAGATTGTGGAAAAAATGATGATATCGTTAAAATTTAAAATTTTCGTTACTGCCAACAGATGGCGTGATTCAAATTTCAATGGCGATTATGAATTAAGTTACGATTTCGTTTAAATTTTTAGTTTATCTTTCTGCTAACAGATGGCACAAGTAGCATTTAAGTGTTGGCGGCAATTGTGTAATTTTAAAGAAATTTAAATGTGTGAAACAAAATCTAAAATAATATATAATATATAATAATATCTATCATTATTCATAAGTACTTTATCTATAATAAGTTAATATAACTAACTTAAGAGTTACAAGTATCTAAAGCAATATCAAATACAATAAACTATAAGCAATTATTATTTTATTAATTTTATCACTCTTCATTGTGATGATTGCTTATGTTAATTTACAATCAGTTACTTATGTTAACTTATAATATCTTATCATATGAAGTACAAATTAAAAATTGCTACCATAAGTAAAGGAAAGTTAGTACACCTGTTATAACTGTAAAACTTAAGCACAGGTCTTAAATATAACTGTCTCGCATGATTTAAACGATCATTCGACTAAAACGTGATGTAAAAATTATAAGGAATTCCAGTCACACTTATTTTAGGCTACATTAATTGGATTCGATAAAAACTTGCTACAAAATAGTAAAAATAATAATGAAATAATCTAATTCAATTTATAATAATAGCTGATGTTTTAATTTATTTTTACTTAAATGACACTAAGAATATGTTTACATTCCTTTAATGATTTGATTCTTTAGTCGATTTGTTGTTGTTAACAAAATTATCTACGAAATTTAACATTTTTATCGTATCTTTTCAGTATAAACTGATAAAGCTATTGGTATTTATGATATATTTGTGAAGTTGACGATATACTGCAGTTCATCTTCGTATCAGTATTTCTTATCAACAAGTGCTTTAAATTCCTTTGTATTTTATATATAATGCACTCAGTGAATATTATACTAATTATTTTTTACTCTACCTAATGCATTCCATATTCATTGTAAACTATACACACTAAAAACTGTTCCCATTGCATAGAATGAGAAATGTTTGCTATAGCAACAATAATGTGTACCAACTATAAACTGTTCCCATGTGATACCTAATGCCACTGTCCTCATATATTTCTGTACCCAAGAGTAACTTGACACAGAAAACTCTTGCGATCGAACATTTTTTGCATCGTAAGTATAAATTCTTAACGGCTACGAGCAAATATATATTATATATATTTATATAGTGTGATAAATATGATGCGATGAGTAAAGAGATTAGGGCAACATTCGAGGGATTATATTTATTTACATCGATTCATACATTACAAAATTTTACAATATACAGATATATATATGTACATCTGTGTACATATATATCTACAGATATGATATTTATTTACAAGTTACTGCGAATATATTATAAATATAAATATAGTTTAATAAATAAAATGGCAAAAAATTAGCCAATCGAGCGTGGAGCTACCTTAGCCATTACTATGTCAATGAGGCCAAAATGATAAATACTGTTTTTAAATGTGTTAATGTTGCATCTTATTCTGTCTAACCACGGTCATAACGCTACCAATACGACGGCGATCATAAATTGGCTCCGGATCATCTAATGCACCAATTGCAGTAACAGCAGCAAATCCACCATCACCAGGATGATCAACCATCGCATGTCCAGCACTTTTAAGTTTATCGATAATCTCCTGTTTAACACCCGCTTCATAATCAACACGCATGGGTATTAACTGATGATGTAAACGTCCATCATTGACCGCTGATGAAATCATTTCATGGCGTATTAGATATTTCATTATAACCTATGAAATATTATAAAAAAAATATAATAAAAATTAAATATATTAAACAAATATTTCAATTATTAACTGTCTTTAGATACGTACAGTGGCAACGCTGGTTGTGATCTTGGTGCCGCCAGCAGCACCAACCAACATGCGTACATCACCATTGCCATCGACAACAATTGCTGGATTCATGGATGACATTGGCCGCTTATGTGGATATATATAATTAGCCGGAGAGGAGGGCACACCAAAGCTATTGATAACACCTGGTGTAGAGAAGTCATCCATTTCATCGTTAAGTATAATGCCTGTTTGTGCAGATGCAACCTTGGCGCCAAAGCTTATAAACAAATGCAAATAAATAGCATTATTTTATATGATTATTAGAATTAAAATATAAATATATATAAATATATATATATACTTACTAGGTATTTATGGTACTGGTAATGGATATGGCATCACCATTAGCTGCCAGCACATTCATATGTGCCGTACCATGATCGGGCTCCACAGTAAAGTTGGCACCATAATGCAAATAATCCTGTGATGTTTTATCATCTTGTATTTTACCGCGTACATTTTCAACCAAATCATTACCTAGCATTCTTTCCAATTGCTGTCGGATATCCTCACCCAAATCTGGATCATTCTCGTAATCACCAAGATTTGTGCGCTGGCCATAGGCATGCTTAAAGGTTTCAATAACACGTTGCCAATAGATGCCTTCATTATTTACATTCAATTCACTCATAACATTCAGTATAAAGGCCAAGACGGGTCCACTCGATGGTAACGGTGTTGTATATAGTGTATAACCACCAGTAACATTGGCCATTACATGACCATCACTCTCCCAGCGTACTCTATAAAATGTTATCATATGGATAAGTTGAGCAGGATTATTGTTTAATGTAATACTAACTTGTAATTCTTAAGATCATCCAAAGTTATAATGCCACCCAAATCGGTAATATCCTTGACAAATTTAACACCTGTCTCACCGCCATCATATAACTCTCCAGCACCATTATTTGCAATCCTTTCAAGTGTATCCGCTAACACTGGACGTTTCATATAATCATGTTCCACATAAGGTTCTCCATGTTCGTTGAGAAACATTTTGGATAGTCCCGGATCATTTTTAATTTGTATTATTTTTGATTTAATGGCAGCGGCTAGATAACGTGATACTACATGACCTTCACGGGCCATTTTAATGGATGGCTGAAACAGATGTTTCCATGGTAGACGTCCATATTTTTGATGCATTTCCCAATAACCAAGTATTTCACCGGGTACACCGCCTGCCATTGCCCCAGTGACCTCCTTTTGTCCCACAAACATATCCTTATGTGCTGCTGCTGGTGCTGATTCACGTGCAATAACTGTTTCAACTTTACGCTTATGACGCGTATATATTGTTGCCACAAAGCCACCACCAATGCCCATCGAATGTGGTAACATGATACCCTCGCAGAGTAACGTTGATATTGCAGCATCCACAGCAGATCCACCATCCTGCAGCATACTACCACCCACATCAGCACAACCAATACCATTGGATACTATTGCACCCGAAATAGAACGAGTGTCGCGTGATCGAAGTCCGAAGACTAGACCAAGTGTCAAACCAGTGACCATCAGAGCGGCAATTACAAGCCATAAAATAACTTTCTTACTCAGCAGCAACCTGCAAATAAAAGAAAATGCATTAAATAAATTGCTTATATAAAACACTTCATTCCATCGTCACATAAGCACACAAGCAAATTCCCATCCAAGTGCTTTCCCAAGTGTATTACTGGGATTTCATTGAGTGGTCAATTTGAAAGCCATCGGCCATCAGCCATTAGCCATCGGCCATCAGCAGCGATCAGCGATCGCTTCCGATCAAAAGCATTCGCACAACACGCGCCCACAATCAATTATATCACAACTTACCGAATAATTCAACGGACAGACAGACACACGCACACAGACAGACGAATACCCTATATATATGTATATTTATAAATATTTTTTTTTATTTTTTTTTTTCTTTTTTTTTTAGACACTATCAGCTTGACACTGTTATCCGAACTGACATTTATATTCGTATACTATGAAAAAGTCACGAAAGCAACGCTTACTTATTACAAAACTATATAAAAATATAAGAAGTTTAATTAAATAAAAAATAATATAATAAAAAAAAAACTAAAAATAAATAAAAAAATAATTATAAAAAAAATTAAGAAATGAAAACAAATTTAATTAAATATTAAAATAATATATATAAATTATAATGAATAAAAAAACTTAAAAAAAAAATAATAATAATAGAAAAATTCAAAATGAGAAGAATTATAATAAAACAAAAAATTTAAAATTAATAAAAAAAAAAAGACAAAATAAACTTATTTGTAAATTCAAATTGTAATCTATATAAAAGAAAATAAGTATAACAAAAATTAAATCAAAATAAATTATTTAATAAATAAAATAAAATATAATATAGTTAAATAAAATAAGCCACAATAAAAATTACGATAGTAAAATGCAATACAATATAAAATTTAAACAATAATTATAAATTGTAATCAAGTGGTATTAATTTAAAAAACAATTAAATTAGAAAAAACAACAACAATATAAAAAAGTATAAAATAATATAAAAAAGTATAAAATGAAATAATAAAAAATAATTATGAAGAAAAATAATTCAAATCAAATATTATTTAATAAAATTTAAATTAATTATAATATATTTAATATATTTAAAATTAAATTAATAGAAAATATATTAAATAGTATTCAAATGTTAAAACAGAAATCTATTCGAAAATATTACAAATAATCATATTTATTGTAATAGTTTTTTATTTTTTTTAATATTTTTACAAATTTCATACATTCCTACAATTAAATTAAATAAAATTTTAATAAAATTAAATATATATATAAATATATATATATATATATAGCATTTAATAATAAATTGCAGTGGCAATAAAAATAAAATAAAAAATGCTATTAAAAATTACAATGTAATAATTCTATTGATAAAAAAAATATTGTGTTTGTTTTTATTATGGTCGATTAGTCCACGTAATCCCTGATATAAACCCTATACAGTATTAAGAAACAACCTTTGATTGCCGGAAATGCAATATCGTGAATGAATCAGATTCTTTATTTCTCCAATTATTTCTATTGAAAATTCCAGAAATACTGTTAAGTCTGCTTTTTTTTGGAAATTCCAAGCTAAAAAAATAACCAACTACATTGTAAATAAACCAAAAAAAAAAACCAAAATAAAATTATTTATTAACTGCACAAAATGTAAGTAAAGCTAGAAAAAAATTGCAATATCATAGCTGAAGCTTTAATTTTTATGGCAAACACTTCAAAAACCTATACAATGATATTTCAAAATAAAAATATTTAGCACTGTCTGGGAAATATAGCTAGTCATTCCGGGCCAGCAAGAGCAACTAAGAACCAAATGAAACCGATTATAAGTAATATATATATACATATATATAAACATAAATATTGAAGGGTCTTATCATATGGTAAGCTCGTTAATACGTACTGAATAAAAGATAATGTTAGTAATAAAAGAATAAAAAATAAAATATAAGTTTTAGCCATAAAACTTGACAGTTTCATTAACAAGCAATTTTCTATAATTAACGCTGAGTTTTTAGCATTAACTTAGAAGGGAAAAGAATTTTAATATAAGTAATCAACAAGTAATGACAGCTTAAGCAATTGAAGAATTGAAGTACTTGCTTTAATTATCATTATAATATTTCTTATAAATTAACTCTCTGTATATATATACATATATATATATATATATATATATATAAACATATATTATACAAATTATTTGTATATTGCCTAACGAAAGAAATTAAAATCAAATACTAAAAGTCATCATAAAATAATATTGTTTTTTTTTATATAGTACAAGTGCCTAAATATATATATTTATTTGCAGAAATTTTAACTTGATTCAGTAGCTAAAAGTTTGGTCATAGTTATCACTTGATTGGCATAATAATATATAACATATGGATATATACAACAAGGTGCGTATCTAATCACATGAGATTCAAACAAGTGGAACCACTTACGATAGGGATTCAAAGTAATTTCATTAAGAATACAAAAATAATAATATACAATTATACTATAGAAATGATTTAGCACATTTTGTTGTTATTAATTTTATGACGATTCTAATCAAATGAAATCAAATCAAATTAAATCAATTTTATTCAAATTATAGAAATTAAATGAAATTGCAGATTATAATGCAGATAAAAAATGTTCTACTTAAAAGTTTGACGTGAATTGCTTTATTGTCTTCTTTAGTTTAATGCAAATATTTAACACAAATTTAATAATAATATTAGTGACGGTTGTTGACTGCGTCACAAAAAAAAAAAAAAATTATTTAGTTTTTAATTTTGTATTTCCATTTGTTATGTAAAAGAGAAAAAATACTTGTTTTTTTTATAACCGTATAAAACAAACAATCCGGGAATTTACGTTAAAGGTCTAATGGTTTCCATTGAGTATTGGGTTTAACGCCATAGAAAGGTAAGCGTGTGCTCAAAGGTACAAGCCTACACACTTACACACACAAGCACATATACGTATATATACATCAAATAAATAGTAGACTTGTAGTAATTAACTTGTTTATGATATTATTTTTTATCATTTCATAAAACGTGTACAATAGGAATTTAGCAATGTTTTTTTTTCTTTGTGAGTTTTTGCTGCCAATTTAACGACACTTGATTATTTGTAAATGTTTTCTAATCTAAAAAGAAAGAAACATTTTGAAGTTATTTCGTTTTGTTTTTTTTTTTTTTTTTGAATTTGCAAATTGATATCGTAAAAAAACACAATTCAAGCCCCCAAGGCAGAAGGTTAAAGTCCACAAGCAATGAAAATAATACCAAAATTTACGAATATAATAAAAATTAGCTTTATAAACTGAAACGCTATTAATATATATATATATATATATATATATATACATAAATATATAATTTATAAATAATATCAATACAGTCAACTCTCTGCGTTGTAAATAAAAATCTGTTTTGGATTCACTGAACTGTGTAATTAGTTGGTTGCCAAACAAATGTCAGGTTTAAATCTAGCTTTGCTTTTGTATATAATATATATATATATATATATATATATATGTATATATGTATATATATATTGTTTTTTTTATTATTATTATATATTGTTGTTTGTATAATTATTAAGTGTTTTATTTTTTCGTGGTTTTTTTGCATTTCTAATTTATTCAAATGTTTCGGATTTTTTTTTATTATTGTGTGCATAATTGTGACTTAATTGTGAGTTACGTGCAATAAGGTCAATGTCGACATTAAAAGAGTATAAACAAAAATATACACACACACATATATATATATATATATATATATATTTATACGTATTGATATATAATGGTGAAAAAATTTTCATTGTGATTACACGAATCACAATAATATATAATTAATATTTTCAACACGTACAGGGGAAATTCTAAACAAAAATTACAGTAATTATTATTATTGCATTTATACAATTTTGCAGCAAAAGTAAAAGTGTAAAGTTGCACAAAATGTTGTGAGATAAATAGAATCTCGATTATAATAATAACAACTGTATATCTATATATAATTGTTCTACATGACAAGAATACATTTGTTTAAACATATATATATATATATATATATATATATATATATATATATGTCATATATTGTACGTTTTATTGTTCAGCTAATGTTTATTACATGTACGTTTATAATTGTATCATAAAGCAATTGCTTTTTTCTTAAATTGTTTATTTCGTTTTTGCTTATCTTAATCTTATCGAAGTCTTAATGTATCCATAAATAGCTTTATATTTCTAGCAGTTTAACGGTACAATGATCCAAGTTTTATTTTTTCACCTATGTTGCAATCATATCGTAAAATTACTATGGTTCAATCATAAACTTAATTAGTCGCCATTAGTACAAATTTTTCGGATAAATTTTATAGAACAAAAAAAAATACAGGAAGGAGGATTAACAATTTTCTTAAAAAAAAAAAAAATATTAAACAGAATCAGCTACCTGTGTTGGCGTCTTCTTTGAAGAATTAATTGAAAATTTATGATTACCTTTAACATTAAACATTCAATGAACAAAGCATTTATTTATTTATTTATTTATTTATTGTCCACTATTAGCAGTCGACCAGAAATTTAAATAAAAATTAAATTACAAAATAATATAAAATTAAAGTTAAAACTAAATGAAAATTTAAATTTAAAATTTAAAATTTTAATTTAAAATGTATACAACATTTGTTGCAAGAAATGGGAAAACCCAATTAGATCAACAGTATTAGTAAAAGTGTTAGGAATTGTTGGTTAAAAAGTTAAGAATAAGATATTTGTTAGTTTCTAAGGGTAATACTGCGCTGATGACACTGTAAAGTTTGTTATAGTCAGCGCAGAGTACCCTGAAAGGATCGTGCAGTGAGTAATTAGTATTACACATGTTAGGGGATAATGGGTAATAGTTACGCGAAAATCTAAAGGGAACACAAATGTTAATATTACTTAGTTAAATACTGGAATCTACCAAACCTAAAAGTAATTTGTGAAGGAACATAACTCCAAGCATAGTACGATGATTAGTAAGGGATGGAAGGTTAATAAGCAAAAGTCTACTTGCGTACGAAGGAAGATCCGTACCAGGGTACGGCAATATATTATCAGTTCTATATGGTACCTATAAAAAAAAATATAATCTTATATGTTAGATATATAATATATACATATAAATATATATATATATATATATATATATAACTGATATACCCTGCACTATTACAACTTACAATAAATGGGTATAACAATGCGACATTATTTTGATTAAATGTAATATTTTTTTTTTTCTATATAGAATGCAAACGATTCTGAAGGTCTGTTCTTCTGATTTCTATTGTATTCTTTTTGTTTTCTTTTTTTTTTTGTGGTGAGACAGTTGATATGATGGCATAAGTTGATAAGCAAAGTTCTGTTTTACAATCGAGTCAGAAATAATTAATATTGGGTAGACTCTGAAAGGTGAGCTTTATAATTGAATTAAATTACTTTGTTTAAGTTCCTCATATATAATAAGCATATTAATCAATAAATAAATATTAAAAAAAATTGTTGTTTTTATAGTTGTTTATAGCTTATCTAACAATAACAGTAGCAAGAATTTATACATATGAATATATATATTATATATATACCTGATCTACATTAACTTTGAATGCTAAAGTGTAAAATATTTTAAAGAAAATAAAACTAAAAGAAAATAAAATTACTTATAATTATATATTATTATTATAATAATATGAAAACCTAATAAATACTATTAAAGTAAAATATATATATATATTATTGAATACGTAAAAAATATTACTATAGTAATATTTATATGAAAAACAAATAAATAAAATATTTTAAATATTTATGTGAATAATGAGTGCAAATATAATGTAAACTATAACAAAAATAATGTAAAAGGCAATAAAAATATAAATGTAATAAATATTTTTGAAAATAAAATGCTAAAGCATTCAACGATAATTCACAATAAAAAGTTGCACTTACTTCATTTTAACAGCCTTCAAGGGAACTTAAAAAAATATATATATAAACTTAGCGACGGGTTTAGATTTTTAACAAAAAACCAAAACAAAAAAACTTATTTATTTAAATAGATCACGTTTAATCATTGACCGATTAATATATACCCAATATATATATATATATATTTATATATATATATATATATATATATAGGTAAATCAAAAACAAAAGCTTTGAAAATCAAGTGTAAAATAAGTTGATTATAAGTTAGAGTCGCGTTGCAGGAGCTAGAGAAATAGGTGCTTTAACGCGAAATCTCTCAATTACTGGAAGCCGTGTCCAAGCAGCAAACTGAGCACCTGTCGCGTTTTATTTCGACTGATGTCGTTTGGTATAGCATTGGGCCGCATCTCGACTATGTTTCAATTCCACTGTTTTTTTTTTTTATTTTTTTTTTTTATAAAATAAGTTGTTGATGTTGTTGTGTGCGACGATTTTATATACATACTTTACTTAATTAACTGTTCTTTATCGAAAAGTGACTCTAACAAAAACTCTCACATACAATTTAGCACACTCAAAACATTTACACACTCACACAGACAAACACTGAGTATAGCTCATTGCGTTGCGCTCAGTGTTAAAGCATTAGTCAAACTATGAATTTGCGGAATAGGCAAAATTAGCTGTAAGCTAAGCGTAAAAGTTACCTGCACAAACACACACACACACACACACACACACACATTAATATACTGATGTATGTGTATAAGGTATATGCAAAAATAGACTTATGATATAAATAGCGACAAAACTTAAGTCACGCTTAACGAAACCAAAGCTTTACTCAATCGAGTGTGCCAATTCTAACCAAACGCTTAAGCTTTACATTAATATATAAATATACCATAAAATATATATATATATATTTATTCATAAACTTATAAAATATAAAATATATACTATTAAAACTTTTATCTTAACTTTACATAGCATTAACTGTAGATCTAATAAATTTAATTTTTAAATGGACAAAAGTTTAAATTTAGGTCAATACTTTTCTATGAAAAATAGAAATTTGTAAACAGCTCTATTCTTTCATACAAACTGTTCCTTTTAACTCATTTGTAACGAAATAAGGCAGAGTAAAACAGAAAAGTTGCTTTCAAACGTTTACACATACACATACACATACACATACACATACACATATAAACCAGCTGAGTCTAGAAAGCTTACATACCATAGCAAAGGCAGTTGCACCTGAGCGTAAGTAAAGCCGAACTTAAACTTGAAGCACGATCAGCTGTAAAATTTTTTTTTTTTTGCGTTTGAGTTTTTATGAACAGCTGTGTTCATTTATTTAAATAATTAAGAAAAATCTTTATATTTTTAAATTATTAAAGTATTAATAATTTAAAATAATTTTTATTGACGGTTTATCACAAAAATTTATTTAGTCTGCAGGAAAATAATGGTTTTTTGATGCCAGGCAAACTGTTCACTTAACCGCCAACTAGTTAAAATTGTTCCAATTGCAAAGCGAAGAATGTTGTATGTATTATTGTTTAGAGTGTTATTTGTTCATTGTTCATTGTTCCTTGTTCATTGTAAATTGTTCATTGTTCATTGTTTAGTGTTTATTAATGTTAATATATTGTGTTTGTCATTGGTGTTTTAATTGTTGTGTGTGTTGTGTTAATAATAATCGATGCATAGCTTAACGCCAACGTCCCATCGGTCCAGCTACCTTAACAGTATATTTCATGCTACGCCTTTTAGCTTTTTGCAGCTGTTGCTCTTGCTCAATCATTTTGATTGCTGCAGGCCCCAGAGCAACATATGGCATATTTGGATCTGCTACGGTATGTTCTGGCAATGAACCCTTCGCCAAACGTGAAAAATTTGGTAATGGCGCATTCTTTTTCTCATGCGCCAGGTCAGTATAGCCCAATTTGCGTCGCTGCTGTGGTGTTATTTTACTGCAATGGCATAACTGATGGATATGCAAAGCCCGTTCCAGATCAAAAACGCGATCACAATATTTACATTGCTTTCCAGCAATTGTAATTGTGGTGCCACTCTCACGGGTACGTCGTCCACGAAAACGTACCTTAAAATCATCATCATGTGTGCGTCGATGTGCACCAAGTAATGATTTAATATTGAATGTAGCGCCACATGAGCTGCAGCTGTAAGTTGGTCTATGCATATGTTTAATGCTAATCTGACTTCGTCGATTTATATTGCCGCCAAGCTGTTCATATTCTTCTTGCATAACGTTACGCATTGAGCGTGATAATTTAATATCATCATCCTCTTCATCCTCTTCCAGGAAGTTGCGTGGTGTTAAGCCGTTACGGCGAGGCGATTGTAAAAGATCTGCAAACGCCATGAATAAATATAACAAAAATTATTTTACGAGTGTGTACGAACTTCCGCAAAAGATTTTCAAAAAAGAAAAAAAAAAAATTGAAAAATTTTTTGAAATTCTGAATTGACTTGTTTCTTCTAACGTCCTATATATATTTGTGAGTAAATTTACACATACTGTTGATTGTTCCCCCTTTTTGACGTCCAATATTGTTTAATTCATCGTCTTTAAATTTTTGATGCGATGACTTTTTGCCATGGTTGTGTCGAGCTGGATGATCATCGCCAAAGCTATCACTAGAGCGTTGGCCATATCGTCCCTTAGACCGTGATTCGTAGTTTGATTCCGATAAATAGGTTAATTTACGCTCAACTGCTGTGCGTGCTTGTTCAGCGTCTGTATCTAAATTTTCATATGGTTGAGATTTAGAATAACGCTGATATTGAGTACTTTTATTGTGTTTCATTTTGATATCTTATTGTGTTTATTATAATCGTTGTGACCAACAAAGTTCATTAAATATACGTTCTGTTTTGTAAAAAATATTTTCTTGTATTATTTTACTTCCCTACGTGTAAAATATAAACTCAACTTAGCCAAAATTGAAATAGAAGTCAATGCATACACAATTCAATTTTAAACTTTAAAATAGTTTCAGTGTTGAGCAACGCGATAAATTCATTTTATATTCGGTATGTCAAAATCAGATTAAATTGTATCTGGTATTTTTATTTTTTTTTTAACTACCATATTTTATAAAAATAAACAATATTTTCCTGTATTTAATGTTATATTTAAGATTATACATTTAAAAGTCGAAATAAATTTTTAAGGCTCAATGAAACTACATATATGCGTTCTTATCGATATATGCGTCGTGCATTGCTCATACGTAACTCTTGTTGCGTTGGCGGTGCTCCATTTTGCGTTTACGTTGTCTTGTTATTTACGTACTTATTACTTACGGCTGGCCGCGTGCATTTTTTTTGGCTGCCAACAATAAAATAATTGCAAACCGCGCAAAGTTAACTAAAGCTTGCGTTTATAATAACAGTTTCAAATAAAAACTTTAAATACGAATAGTAGTATTATTGTAATTGTTGGTGCTCTGGCATTTAGAATATGAGTGATACGCGTGAACAAATTTTGGAACAAATAAAAGTACAAGGCGATCTCGTGCGTCAATTGAAAGCAGCGAAGGAGTCTAAGGAAAAGGTCAGTACAAGGCACATACGTACATATAAATATGTATGCAAAGTATAAAATTTGCAGTATGTTTATACATACATACGTACACAAATGCAGAGTCTATATATATAAATTGCTAAATATATATATATATATATATATATTTATATATATACGCTAAAGTGTGTATGTGCGATTGTCATACATTTTTAACCCTAATATTTGCACATTCTCATTTGTACCCTGTTGCACCCCCATTGAGTATGTACACGTTGTAATTTTAATTATATATTGCATCATCTCTATTTTTTATATATATATATATGTATGTATGTAATTACGTATGCTACATACGTAATTACTCACTAAAAACATATCCACACAATATCCCGCACGCATCAACACATACTTCTGTTACGTTGGTAGCTTCATTACTCTATTTTAAATTACAAAAATAAAAAATTGGTAATACTTTGTAATTAGATTGCATGCATATTATAGAGAGCTTATTCGACAGTAGCAACAACAATAAAACATAACTTTCACATTTTGAGTATTGTTGTTTTTTTGTGCCTGTGTTGTTGATGGCATTCACTCTCAAACGTACTGTAAATCACTAATGGTTGGTCTCTCAGCTAGTCAGTCAGCCTTCAATTAAAGCACTATGAGCTTTTTTTTTTTGGACCATCAAATCGTGCTCTCAAACTTCAATTGCACTGTTTTTGCCCCCTGTTTTTTAAGTCTTGAATGCTGTTGTTATTATTGTTGTTGTTGCCATTGTGTTGTCTTGTACCCATGACCGACTGACTGGCTAAGCAAGAGGCAAAGCATTGTTGATGCTGCTGCTAACTGCTGTTACTATTACTGTTTCTGCTGAAACCGGCTTAGCAACAAATGTCGCTGACTCAGGTGTCTATGTGGGTGCGCGTGTGTGTGTGTGTATGATAAATAATGATTGCATATTTAAAACGTTCAATGTATTCAAGAGCACAAGAATCAGCTGATTTTATGCATTAATAACTGTTGTACAATTTTAATAATTCATCGATATATCGATATTTAAAAACTAGGCTTATTAATATATATGTTATATGGAATTAATCCAATTCCAATAAGAAAAATTGCATAGTCAATATTGAAGACCAATTACTTTAATATAAAAAATTTATTTTTAATTTTATATACATCACTCTTCTGGTCATTTTAATATTAAACAATAATGAATTAGTTCCATATTTTTAAATAATTTTTTTTTTTTGACATATGAGATATGAGTTTTTTTTTTTTTTTTTTAATATATATATGTATGTATGTTTTGAATGTCCTTGAACTTCTTTGCTTACGTGACAAGTCCGGCGCGGCGTCTCTTTTATCAGTGTTTCATTTATAGTTTCAATTTTGAAGTGTTCAAAAGTGTTAAGTGATTGATAATATGTTTCATGTCTAAAAACCATGGAAAAAAAAAAACGTTAAACAGGTCATGATCGGCGGTCAATAGAACGCAAGAGTTGAATTTTATATTCAGTTTTATAAGTAGATTTTTTTTGTTTATATTGCGCACACACACACACAGAGACATACTCATTTACTAACACACATACACGCATTTGGTTTTTTGTAAAAGTTTAACATTTTCACTAACCTTAATTAGTTAACAAATGACAGAGTTGAAAAAGAGAAAATGTAAAAAAAAAATGCAACTCTAATCAGTTTTTTTTATTGTTGTTGTTGTTTATTAGGTTTAAAAAAAAAATTAAATATTAAGCAAAAAGTTGTTGCAATCAGTAAAAAGAAAAGTTAATTAAAATCGAAAGTGAAATTCAAAATGTTGCGTTCAATTGGCCGCCAGTGGCGCTGTAGTGCTGCGTTTCAGTGCCCTTGTATAAGCCCTGCCTGCCAGCAGTTGCTGCTGGCGTCATCTAGCGAACAGCGTCTGATGTCAACAACCGTTGGACAAAATTTGAAAGCACAACAGCAACAACAACAATTACAAGAACAACAACAACAACAAGAAATACAGAAGGTTAGCATCTAAGTGCACTATTAACAATTATTAAAAAAAAAATAACAAAATTTAACTATTATTTTTTTCCATCTGTTTTTATTAATTTTAGATTGATGAAGAGGTATCGCGTCTACTTGCACTAAAGACCAAACTTGGTGGTGATGCGGCGCCCACCAATCAAAAGTTTACCCTTAAAACGCCCAAGGGCACACGCGACTATGCGCCACAGCAGATGACACTACGTCAAGGTGTCCTTGATAAGATAATACAGGTGTTTAAGCGTCATGGTGGCGAGGCCATTGACACGCCTGTGTTTGAGCTAAAGGTAAGGATGATATACAGGCGGCAATATTAAAGAGCGGTAAATAACTTTTACTTTCACTAAAATTTTGCAGGAGGTGCTAACGGGCAAATATGGTGAAGATTCCAAACTTATTTATGATCTGAAAGATCAAGGCGGTG
This sequence comes from Zygothrica quintamaculata, assembly GCA_037044455.1. NCBI lineage: Eukaryota > Metazoa > Arthropoda > Insecta > Diptera > Drosophilidae > Zygothrica > Zygothrica quintamaculata. The sequence goes on along the minus strand of JBAMBS010000776.1, from coordinate 111,342 downwards.
AAATATTATCGATGCGTTATGATTTGACCGTTCCATTGGCACGCTATTTGGCGATGAATAAGATTTCGGGTCTTAAACGCTATCACATAGCCAAAGTCTATCGTCGCGATAATCCAGCGATGACCCGTGGACGCTATCGTGAATTCTATCAATGTGATTTTGATATTGCTGGCACTTATGATCCCATGCTAGCAGATGCTGAGTGCGTCAAGATTGTCTCCGAAGTACTGGACACGCTTGATATTGGAGATTATGTGATTAAGCTAAATCATCGCCAGTTATTGGATGGCATGTTTGAAGCATGTGGTGTACCAGCAGCAAATTTTCGCGCAATTTGCTCAGCGGTCGACAAATTGGATAAGGTAAACATACTATATACAATATCCTTAATATACAAATATTAAATGTAAAATCTATTTTATGCAGTCACCCTGGGAAGATGTGCGCAAGGAAATGGTAGATGAGAAGGGTTTGGATACCGATACAGCTGATCGGATTGGCGAGTATGTGCGTCTTAGTGGTGGAGCTGAGCTTGTTGAAAAACTATTGAGTGATCCAAAACTTAAAGCAGTACCAAATGCAGTAAAGGGACTTGAAGGCATGCAGTTGCTGCTGAAATACTGTGCACTCTTTGGACTAGAGAAACGCATTAGTTTCGACTTAAGTCTTGCTCGTGGCCTCGACTATTATACGGGTGTTATCTACGAAGGTGTACTAAAAGCAGAGCCAGGATCAGTTGTTGGTTCACCTGCTAAAACGGCACAGCCAGTACAGAATGGAGAGCAAGCGGAACAGGGTGGTACAGTTGGCTCTGTGGCGGGTGGTGGTAGATATGACAATTTGGTTGGCATGTTTGATCCACGTGGCAAGGTTGTACCATGTGTGGGCGTCTCAATTGGTGTTGAACGTATCTTTGCTGTATTGGAGGCGAAATTTGCTGCCAGTAATGTTAAATTGCGCACCAACGATGTTGAGGTCTATGTTGCGTCTGCCCACAAGGGTTTGCATGAACAGCGGCTACGTGTGCTCAATCAGCTCTGGGATGCTGGCATCAAGGTAAATTAAAAAGTTATCAATTAATATCAGTAAATTAATATATTTTTTTTTAATTTAATTATATATAGGCGGAGCATTCATACAAGCTGAATCCAAAACTTTTGGTTCAGTTGCAACATTGTGAGGAACATCAAATACCATTGGCCATTGTTCTAGGTGATGCTGAACTGGCACAGGGAATTGTTAAACTGCGTGAAGTTACCACGCGGCAGGAGTCCAATGTAACGCTTGCCGATCTACCCAATGAGATACGTCGTCGCCTAGACCAACAATAAATGCTTTCAGTGTTCCAGAATCCTCGCTACGTTCGGATATTACTATGACGTTTATAAACGATGAATACTTTGCCTAGTTAAATTATATGAACTCATCAATAGCTCTTTTTTTTTAATATTATTATTATTATATAACTGTTTTTTTTTACGTTTTGTATTTGCTCTCGTCTCATAGAGACACCATGTGCTACTTAAATATAAATATATAAAAAATAAAGCCTAACATTTAGTTGTACGAATAAGTAAGAGCAAACTTATACCAAAACTGGAGACTAAAAACACAAATAAAATAAATAAACTGCAAACGCATTTAAACATAAAAAACGCAAAATAATAATTGCATTTAAAAAAAAAAAAAAATAGAAAGAAAAAAGACAAAACAAAATGCGCTGTTAATATTAATTTCGTTTTTCTATTCTGGCAGCTGATATTTTGGGGATTTATATTTCAGTTTTTTAAAAACACTTTCATCTTTAATTTGATGTCGTAAGAGCTCGATATATGCCTTTTTTAAGGATATTTTTATATATAATATTTATATATATATTGTGTTAAAATATATCTATATATTTAATTAAATAATTATTTTAAAGTATATTTAAATGTTGGCATGTAACGCATGAAAGCAATTCTTTTTTGGTCTTGTTATATTTTATATTATTTACAGAATCCATTCCCAGTTTCCACTTCTTCTATATATGAATGCGTATATGTGTTTGTGTGCTTCTATTATATTTTTATAAACATTTTCTATATGTTATTCATTCTTGCATTTCACTTAAATTATTTGGCTATATCTTACGATATTATACAATTTACACAAATTTAGTTATATCATAAGGTATAGGTATTACATTCAAAGATAAATAATGATAGTAATATTTAATTCTTGGTCATATATTTAAACCTATTTAAAAATAAACTATAAAGTTTTTTTTTCAATTTTATACGTTTTATAAATTTTTATTTATGTTTGAATTAAAGAATTTATTTATATAGACTTTAATCAATATTATTTGTTTTATTTATATATTTTGTATATTATTTATTTATACTTAAATTTATATAAATATTAATGTATAATTTTTTATATATAATTTATTTTTAAAAACAGTCTAAAAACAGTTTAATTTATTTTTATTTTATAATATATAAGTTAGTTTTATATATATAATTTATTATAATTTACTTATTTTTATTTTATTATATACATTTTATTCACATTTACAATATATTATTTACTCATATTTTATAATATATAATTTATTTATATTGAATTTATTTATATATTTTTTATTTAGATAGAATTATTGTATTATTTTTTATTTATATATGATTGTACATATTTTAATCAATTGTTTTATATTGTTTATTTACTCTATTATATATATACACTGTATTATATATAACTTATTCACTTTTTTCATATATTAATTATTAATATTTTATTTTATTATATTATATTTTATTTTATAACTTTTATTAATATATTATATAATTAATATATAAATTTTATTTTTAATTTATATGTATATTATTTATTTATGTTTTATAATATATTATTTATTCACATTTTATTAAGTATATATTAATAGAATTTAATTATATATTATTTATTATATTATATTTATCATTTAAATTGTGTTATTTATATTTAAATATATTTTATATTATTAAACTATTTATATATTTGATTATACACTATTTATACATATTAAATAATATATTATTTATTTTTAGTAAGGGATTATTTTTTTTTAGTTCAATTTTAAATTTTTATTTTATTTATTTTACGATTAGAATAAGTGAAAGATGAGATTTTCAGACAGGAGTTTAAGCCTTTTGAATAAACCAATTTTGTATTATATTAAATCATAACATAATTAATTTAAAAAAAAATGATTAAAAATTAATCATAACATAATCAAATTGCATTTTAATTAAATAAAATTAAAAAAAATATAAACATTAGTTTATTAATTAAATAATAAAACAAGTTAATGAAAAATGTTATTAAAATAAATAAAAAAATTTTTTTACAAAATAAACAATAATAATAAATTATTAAAACGATCGTAACAAAAATATATATACAAATAATTTAACAAGAATATGATTTATTATATTGTAGACACAACAGGAATATAAACATAATCGACAGCAACAACATCAACAATACCAACAACAACTGATCAATTCGGAAACCTTTCAAAATGCCAGAAACATTGCCAGCAACGGCAACTGTTACCGCCAGCAGCATAGATTGCACCGTGGCGGTGCTTAAGGTTCCATCACCCACAATGCAAATGCCCCAGGCATGCAATCTCCAGAGTTTGGGCATTATCATGGAACCGAATAATATCAATATCGAGCTTAATCCTGCAGCAACAACATCTGACTTTAAGGTTAGTATATAATTAATATATTATTGACATGCCTTGAAGTTACTTTGCTGTAATTATGAGTCCATAGGATTTCAATCAACTCGTCCATAAATGTTAACAAAAACCCTATTGATTATATATCATTTTTTATATCTAATATATTTGAATATAGTTGCTATTGTTGTTTTAATCATGCTCCAGATTTTGTAGTATATTGTTGGGCTTAGCCGTGCATTAGCTCATTAAAGATCGGAGTTTTGTTAATAATAAAGGTAAAACAATTTTGTCAAAATTGACAATCTATTTATTATGTGGCGTTTTAACTGATTTTGTTGATTAAAAGCCACAGTTAAAATGTCAATCTACGAGTACTGAAAGGTCACCCATATCACCTTACGAACTTTTTTTACTTCTCTTCAGCTTGTTTTCCTGCAGCTTATTTTGCTATAGCTTTTATTTTCCTGCTTAGTTTTTCCTTGCTGCTTGTTTCCCTTTATCATGTATTCTTACTTATCATTTGTTACCCCTTTGATTTATACTTTTTCATCTATTCTGTGGTTCACTGTATTCTCTTACCTCTCCTACTTGACACATCTCTATTCCAATGATATTAACTAGTAGAGAGAGTCAGGATCTCTTATGTTACGATTGAACAAATTCATTAAAAGGGATTTCCATTTTTTTTATTATTAACTTTGATTATAAACGGAATTAAAATATATATGTGCATTTATTGGAAATATTTTTAATATGCTTAAATAAATACAGTTATACGTTTCGTATATATATTTCGCCTTTGGCATTCCTGTTTTTTTTTTTATTTTTAAAGGTTAAATATGGTTATGCAAACATATAATGTTGTCATTGAGTTGTGTTGAGTTTGTTTGAGGATATATTCAATCTATTTAAAAGGGTATGTGATTATCGTGCTTTATATATCTGGTTGTGCTTCTAATGAATCGAAATGTGTATATTTCCCTTACTCATTCCCCTATTTATTCCGTCTGTTGTGTAATTTAATTATGCACACAAAAATGTCAAACGGTCGCGGCTGCTCCTCGCAACGTTTTTACACTCGAATTGAGTTCTGCCCCTTCACTGATGGCTCGTCCTGGCTATTTCTATAGCTATAACTGCTACTGATGCGGATGCGGATGCGTATGCGGATGCTGCTCCTGTGGTCGACGCAATTTTTTATGCTTCAGTGCGTGCAATTTAGCTGTGGAGACGGGGATAAATACCAAAACCATATGCCGACTCATTCAAATGACCTAGGCCCCAGGATGTGTTGCTGATTTTGACAGGCAGGCGACAGAGACGCTGCCACTGACAGCGATGCCAACGCCGATGCTTACGTTAATGTTAACGTTGACGTAGATGTTCAAGTTGATGTTAAAAGCGCACATTCAGGCTAATACAGTTTTAGTTTGAATTTCATTAAAATTCGCTTGGAAAAATTTATTGTTTTTTTTTTGGTATTGTTTTGCTGTTTTTTTTTCTCTTGAAATGCCGTTGTTCTTGTGTCATCCTTTACTTCCATCGTTGTCTTTGTCCTTAAAATGTCACTGATATTCACAGTGGGCACAGTGGTTCAATTATATATATTACATGATTAAATAATTTCACTGCACTTTTGACCATGGTAAATCCTTCATTGTAAATTGTTGATTTTTCAAATTATATTTATATAATTAATAATTTTTTATTTTTTTAAATAAATAGTTTTTAATTAATTAAATACAATTTTTAGCATATAAAAACAAATTTAAATTAAATTTAAAATAAACTAATAAAAATAATAATATGTAATATTAATATGTATTATTTTTTTTTAAATTTTCAATCAATTTCAACTTATTATTTATGTTAAATTTATAAAACAAAAGAAAATTTAAAATCAAAAATGAGAAAGAAAAGAACAAAGTTAATATTTTATAATTTATAATAATAAAATTATTATTTTTTTTTTTATTTTTGTCATCAGTTAATATTAAAATATTATAATTTTATTTAATAATATTTTTATTGAGTTAAGTATGGACAATTACTTTTTATAAATAATAAAATTTTATTTAAGAAACTTCGTAATTTATTATTTAATTTTATATTAAAAATAAATTAATCAAGTTAAATTAAACTAAAAAAAAAATTAATATTATATAAAAATTAAAAGAAAGCATATTAATAATATAATTTAGGTTAAATTTTTTTTTTTTTTTTAATAATTATATTAATATTTATTTTAATTATTACATTAATAATTTTTTATTTCAACATTAATACTTCGTATAATTAAGTTGTATTTTTTATTTTATTTTTTAGCAGTTTTATTTGTTTAAATAAATAAAATTCAAATAAAGAAATAATTTAACCTGTTTTTATTATTTAAAAAAACAACGAAATTTTATTAAAAGTTTGCAATATAAAATATTTTGGAACAACATTTGCCCACTGTGCAATGGAATTGCTGCTGTCACATTTACCCTGTGCTGGTGGTGGGATTGGGTTATTATGGGTCTGCCCCTCATACTTGACGTTCTATTGCAGTTTAACTCTAGCTCAATGAGTGCGTGTGTGTGTGTGTGTGTGTGTGTGTGTGTGTGTTGTGCAGTGATTTGTTGTAGGGCTGCAGGGTGCACTTCAAATGCGCAGCTTGTTTGTCAGCACCAGCCATAGAGTCCCGGTATGGTAAAGGTAGAGGGTGAGGGGTGTTGTGTCAGCGGCACAGTCAACCAACGAGTTGGCCTGATATCTTTCAATGCTTCTAATTTACGGATTAATGAAGGCGCAACTTTACATATTGAAATTTTCTGGTTGTTCCGTCGGCGATCGTGGGAAGCGATTAGTTTGCTATAACCGTGACATTGTCAGTAGCTGTGGCAATGACTGTGCCTGTGGCTGTGGCAGTGGCAGTGGCAATAACAGTGGCTGTTGCAGTAGCAGTTTATGCGGCTATTGCGGAGGCGACACATTTGACTGGCTGACTTCAATTGTGACCCACCCTACCTTACTTTAAATACTACTATATGTCTGATCGGGTCTGGCACTGATTGATTGCCTCATAAATTTGTGATTTGCTAAGCTTGATTTTTCCATCTTTTTATTTTTATATTTATTCCTTCCCCCTCCCCCCACCCTTTCTCGGCCTGTCTAAAAATGTAACAAAGCACAAACCTAATTTGTTTGTACATATTTATGTATGTGTTATATATAGCGCTTCAGGTCGTTGAGTTTTTAGTATGCGGGGGGGATAGAACATTTCTTTTTTTGGGGGTTGTGTCGTGTGAAAATGTATGTTTGCTGCAACATACGTTGTCGTAGGTTGTGGCATAAGCACAATTTGCATATTTTCAAGTGGACACCACACACACACACACACACACTCAAACACACACAGAAACGAAATGAGTTGTAAATGTAAAGAACTCGCTCTCAATAGGTAGGCAGGGGTACGATGGGGTTAAATTCCCTTAGAAGGTTAATTGGTTTTTCGAAAATCTCAACATGCTGTATGCTAATTTCGAGCTTTACAAGGATCATTGTCATATTCCTTGCGACGGTAAAGAAGAAGATGAAGCAACTCAGACTAAGAATGATAAAAAGATTTTATGGAATAATATAATGAACCCAAAGGATATTGTATACTCTATGTGATGAAAGACATCAAATTTGGAATGTCTCTTTATGATATGTGCTATAAAGAGTAACAAAAAGCTAGGTAAATTATAGAGTATACCCTTGTCGTATAGTATTCAAAAGCTTTACCTGTTATGTTCATATTGTTACTGCTAAAGAAAGCGGCTTTAGATCTTCCATCTTTGTTGCAGATTTTAGCTACTGGTAAGAGCTATGAATTTTCCAATTCACAGTTCAACACCTCTAAAGAAAAACGAAAAAGAATATACAAAAAGAAAATAAGGAGAAAAAAGAATATAATGAAAACGGAAGTCAGTTGCTTAGTGCAAACACTAATAATATTAATAATGTTAATCGCGATGAAATGAATCTGCCAATCCGATTTCAACTCATAAATACGTAACGCACTCGCTTAGATCACTTCAATGCCCATTGATCTATATCTTTGCCATACGCCATGCAAGTTAAACAGAGATAGAGAGAAGCAGCGAGAGCGAAAGAGAGCGTAAGAGTGTGTGCATTTCAGTCGCGGGACACGCGTCGACAGTTGCTTATCTCGGGTGACCAGCACGCCACGTGCGTTTGGCAATCCCAATTCCAATCCCAATCCCATTCATGGGTTATAGTTTTTGGCACGTATGTATGTGTTTGTGTGTGTGTGTGTGTGTGTGTGACCACCAGTAAAAACAGCGGGTTACGAGTAAGGGGAAACTGACGCAGAGAGTCTAACAAATTTGCGTGCAATCGTTTGCGTTTGTATTTTTAATGACTTTTTCGTTTCAGTTCTGTTGGCATTGCATTTAATTCGATTATGGACCCTTTTGCCCAGTCTGCCTTAGGGTAGCTTTAAAAGTAATTGAAATGAAACCGTAAGTGGAGCACTGTGCATTTCCCAGGCATACATATAAACATACATACATGTATGTATGTATATGTACAAATTCTATGTACATGTATGTATGTATGTATGTATGTGTATGTGTATGTGTGTGTGCGTCGATGTACAACTAATGTGGGTGTTAACGGTGTGTTAAGTGATTTTGCTCTTTTGTAAAATCGAACAAAAATTGCAAAAAGGCATTTACGATAACTATCGATGCCGTTGTCAGCGCACGTTTTGCCCATATTTCAAAATGTTCAACTTAAAACTTTTCATACGCGTTTTTAAAAACTTTTACGTGAGTTTTTGAAGAGTATCGACTTACGTTTCCTTTACGTTATGTATTTTACTTTGATATGCTAGTTTTTAGTGATATCCATTTAGTACTTGAGCAACTGGCAGCACTAATGAAAAAAAAAAATAATACTATAAAGAAAAAATGATGTATATATATATATATATTTATATATATAACTATTTTGACTATGTCATATTTTTCTATGCCAACTATTTAAGTAAAGTTATCCCTTAAAAATGCCTGCAGGCTTTAACTCAGCGAAGTATCAAATTGTCTCCGCTGTGCAGCTTTTAACATTAGTTTCATATCGTAAACAAACAATAGATGGCGCTTAACTGACAAAGGCAGATAGCTTTGATGCTGCAAAGTTAGGCGACATTTTTAAACAGTGAAGCTGCAGTATGAATATATTAAAAAAAAACTTTTGATATTAATGCTTTTAGCAACATATCTTAATTTTGTACATGTTTGTATGTGTTTGTGTGACTGTGTGTATATAAGGTATTTATTTTGTTAACCCTTTCTTATTAAGTCCCTTATCAACCCGTGCTATGTCCGGTTGTTGCTAATGAAAACTAAAAACTTCAATTACCAAAAGCAAAATAATGCGTTTTTAAACCCAAAAATGTAAGAAGAGTAACAAGAAATTGTGATAGATGAGGGTATGGCAATGTTTTCTCTTTTCACTTCTTTTTTTTTCTTCTATTTGTTGTTGTTTTTTTTACGGGCCACTTGTTTGTCCTTTGGGCAGGGCTGCTTATAAACAAAGAGTTAAACGAAAAGCACAACAAATACACCAAAGAAAATGGCAATAAATCAGTGTAAGCAACACACACAAACACACACACACACAAATTATATACATATATATATATAAAACCCAAATAGTAAAGTAATGCAAAGCAACAACAATAAGAGTACGAAAGGGTTTCGATTGTTATGTTTGCTGGTTGGTCTTTCCATGAAATTTCCCAATGGGGTGATTATTTAAAATTGTGCAACGCATAAATAGCAGGACCAAAAGTAGACATTCTGGCAGCAGCTGTGTACTCGCATTGGTGTGTGTGTGTGTGTGTGTGAGTGTGCCTGTGTGTGTGATATAATTGCTGGCAAAAGTTTTTGTTATCAACATTTTTATAAGCAAACAGACTTCGATGTTTGAAAACGATATTTAGTTGTTATCGTTGATAATTTAAGACGCAAAAAAGATCTTTAAATAATTTTTATATATAATTATTTTAATTAAAAAACAATTGTAAATAAAAAATGAGCAAATATTTTAATTCAAACAAAAATATTCAAATTTTTAAGAATACCCCAATATATATGTGTATCGATATTTTGACAAATACTATTGATTGTATCTCACATCTCTACATATATACATACGCACAAAAGGCGCGCTTTCATTTAACATCTTAATAGATTCGGTGTATACAGTAGGCTATAGAAAAATGTCAGCAAATATAAAATCAGGCGATAATACAGCAACTTCGACAAAAGAAAATGAAAGCAAGGCAGCAACTGCTCTAACTAGGCTCGTCGATGAGATGGGCTATCCAGAGAAAGAGGCTCGCCAGGCGCTGGCATGCTCCGGCAACAATGTGGAACTTGCCATACAATATTTGGTTGATGGCGATGCTGGTGCTGATGGTGATGATCATGCTAGTGATGAGGTGTTACGTCATCGCATACGTCGCCGCTATAAGAAACTGCGCAATTGTCTAATGGATAATCCGGGATTAACCAATGTCGCTGTGACGGGATTAATGAAAAATCCGAAATCTGTTGAATCTCTACGGGATGTGGTTAGTAATCACAGTGTCCAGTTTATAGAATCAATGCTAGAATCATCATCGGATGAGGATTAATAAGTTATAGAATCAACAATAAGTTTAGCTACTAAGTTTTTCTTATTTTTTTTTTTTTTGTTTATCATAAATAAATTTAACCCAAAGGTAACTTGTGCTCTCTGCGTTGTTTTTTGTTTTTGTTTTTTTTTTTTTTTTGCCTGGCGCCGGTCAAGCAACCCTTTGTGCGTGTTTCTTTTTACTTTTTAGCTTTTCTTTTTATTTTTACTTTTTTTTGTGTTTTCTTTTTTTGTATTTGTATTTTGGGCACTGTCGAGCGTGTCAACCCTTTCGGCTTGATGATTAATGATCGGTTTTTTTTTTCTCCTTTACTTTTATTTTACTTGCTGCTGTTTTGTACTGATTTCAATTTGGCGCTAGCATTTTACTCTTACGGTAAAAGTACTTTAACTTCGTCATATGGAATGGCATTATATAATAATATAAGACTATATTTAAAATATATTTAAAAATAGTTTTTCTATTAGTTGCTTCAATTGTTAAGAGACTTTTCTCTTACTTTTTTTTAAATTTCGGTTTTACTATTTTTTTTTTAAAAAAAAACTGTGTTTAACGTAGCTAAATTGCTGATTTTCTCGGGTTCTAATGGACCAATTCCCAAAATTCGACAATATCTAAAAAATAGAATATATATACCTAATAATAATTACCAATAGTTTCATTTAAACAATTGTTTTTTAATATATTTTTTTAAAAAAAAAGTCACAAAAGTCATGGGGAAAAATAATTATTTTCGGGTTCTTTGGCATAATTAAGAGTGACCACCATTTTTTTTTTATAAAATGATTATTTCTAAACAGCAATAAATTATTTTTTTTAAAATTTGCATTACACACTGAAAGATAATGGCTTCTAAACGGTGTGTTGCAGATCTGCAACACTGCGCTATAAGGGGTTAAGCTTAGAAAGATATAGCATTTTAAGATTATACTCTAAAAGCAGTGCATGTGGATTAATATGTAATTGAAATTTAAGGGCATACAATATTCGTTATGTTTGTATTAAAAATTACTTACCACTTTTCTTGCTGCTGTTGAAAATTCTAATTAATTTTGACTTGCAACCGTTTGCACTGTCAACCGCAGCTACGCCGCTGACATTACCTCTGCCTATGTCCTATGACTGTATATGTGTATGTGACTGTTCCGTTGCCGTTGCCGTTGCCATTGCCATTGCCGTTGTCAACGCTTATCGGGCATTTGATCGGCGTTGCGGCATACCGCAAAATGCGACAGCAACAGCGGCAACCCTTGACGCGCGTAGGCGTCACCCTATCATTTATCATGGCTTGCAAATGCTGCTGCTATTGCTGCTACTGCTGCTGTTGCTACTTCTGCTGCTGCTACTTCTGCTGCTGCTGCTGCTTAAAAGTAGCCGTAACTGAGCTAAGCCAAAGGCAATTTTAAAATGCATATAGCGCCCATTCGCCCCCTTTTCACAGTCACAGTTAATAAATTACGTATTGAAATTGGATAGTGTTCTTTGTGGCTGATGCTACTGCTGCTGCTATTACTTATGCTGCTGCTACTGATTTTGATGCTATAGCTACTTGATGCTCAACGCACAATGAAACGCAATTAGAAGCGTTGAATAAAAAGTATGAATGAATGAATTGAAAAGAAAAGAAAAACACACGCGCAACGCTCTGATCGTTATTCCCTTTTGTGCACTCGTTTACATATTATTAACAAGAGTAATCAATATGTTGACGATATGATGCTGTACATGCATACTACATATGTATGAGTGTGTATACATATAATGATTGCATACACATATACACACACACACACACATACATACACGCACATAAAATTGTGTATGCAAATTAATTGGCAAGCTAAAGACGTCGAAAAGGAGCAACCACGGCAGAAGCTCAATTTCCGAAATTAGTTGCTGACAGCCATATTGAAATGTGAAAACAATAACAGTTATCAATGTGTCGCTTAAGGCATGCATATGTTCACATAAACATACACAAACATATATATACAATATACATGTGTATGTGTGTGTTTTTATAATCATATAACAACCAGTGTTACCCAACTGATTCCTTAAATATTTAATTAAAAGGATTGCACTGTTATAATATTTATCAAAGGGAACAGAAAAATTAAAAAATTAAAATTATTTATTAGTTATTATTTATTTATTTTATATATTATAATATATTTCAGAATACATTTATAGTATTATTAATTTATTAAATTATTATATTTTATTTATTTTTTAAATTATAATTATTTAATTTATTTATTGAAAAATAAATAGTTAAAATTGACTAAATTGTTTTTTTATTAAAAGAAAATAAAATAAATAAAATATAAATAAATATTTAGTATTTATTTAATATGATTGAAGAAATGAAAAATTTAAAATTCTAAAATGAAAATAATAAAAATAATTTGTAAACCTCTTTTTTGGCCTACAATATTTTATTGTTATATTTTCACTTATATTATTCCTAATTTTTTTATTTATAATATATCTTAGAATGCATCTATAGTTTTTTTAATTATTTAAATTATTATCTATTTATTTTTAAAATTATTATTATTTAAATTATTTATTATTGAATATAAATTGACTACATTTTTTTTTATTAAAAGAAAATAAAATAAAAAAAAATGAATAAATTTTTAGTATTTATTTAATATGATAAAAGAAAAATTAAATATATAAATTTATAAAAAAAAAAAATAATAAAAATAATTTGTACACTTTTTTTGGCCTGGGAAATATTATTATTATATTTTCACTTATATCATTCCTATTATTTATTTATATTTTAATTATAATATATCTCAAAATGCATCTATAGTTTTGTTATTTTTTTTTTAATTATTTTTTATATTATTCTTATTTAAATTATTTTTTTTTTTTAAATTAATAGGTAAAATTAACTTTTTTTTTCATTAAAAGTGAATAAAAAAAAATTAAAAAATAGATAATTTTTTTAGTTTTTTTTGCAAAAATATAATAAAAAATTAAAAATTTAAATGTATAAATTTATAAAATAAAAATAATTTCTACATCTCATTTTTTGGCCTGTAAATTTTTTAATTTCTTCTGTATCATTCTTATTATTGTGGACATGAGTGTATAAATAATTCTAATGAATATATATATATATATATTTTAATTTGTTAAATTCATGAGACTTGAGGTAAAATAATATTTTGAAAATTTGCGAAAAATCAATGAAAAAAAAAAGAAATCAATAAACAGTTTTTGGGTTAAGGAAAACTATTTAAAATAGTATAAGGCATAAATTTCCAATAATCAGTTTCCGTACACAAAACAAAATTGGAACAAAAATACAATAAAAATACGAAAAAAATATATGTATATATATATATATAAATCAAATCTTGCATAACAAATTGCACATTGATACGTTGCAAGAAATGCATAAGGTATTTTTCCGATAAGCTATAAAATCGAAATGGGAAAATTAAAAAGAAAAAAAATAATAGTAGAAAATCTCATAACAAATAGAATAAACAAAAGTTGGAAATTTACATATTTATGTGGAGCGTTGAGAACCGCATCGTTTGCTACAGTTTTTTATTTGCAGAAATTCTTAATTTTTTGTTGAAGGGAATGAAAATTGGGAAATGGGAACAAGCCTCTCGTCCTTGTGCGAGTTTTGGCCAGCAGCTGCTATTGTTGAGCTCTGCCAATTAATAGATGAAAATGGATTTGTATAAGAAATATGCGTTGCCATTTGCATGCATAGCATCAGCAGTAGCAGCAGCAACAACAACAGCAACAACAACAACAACACCAACAGTAGCATCAGTGGCAACAATAATGCGTGCCACTGACAAGCCCCGACCAGAGACAATTAGGCAATTATTTGCGCAAAGGATCAAAACCAAAACAAAAAGCATTTGCCAGTAACCATACCCTCTACATATTACACTCTCATTCTTACCCTTACACACTCATACTCAGTCTCACTCTCTCATGCTCTCGCTGTCTCTCTTTCTCTGAATCTAATATGTACTATCTGTCAGTTGCTAAGTTTATGCCTTGTGTGGGAAAGCACACACTGTGGCAAAAATTCCATAACGTTGCCTTATTGTTGTTGCATTTCGCGGTAGTATGAGATTTTCGTTTCGTTTCATTTCGTTCCGTTTTGTTTTGTTTTAAGCTTGCCTTTAATTGAACATAAGCAATTAGCGTGCAATTTGTTTCGCTCACAAAAAACAACAACAAGAGAAAAGAAAAATATTAAATTCTATGCATATAAAGTAAAGTGCTAACGGTTAACATAGCACATCTTCATCAACCCAATATCCTCATATATATATATATATATATGTATATACAGATTTAGACGCTTCACGTGTGCCACGTGTTTTGGGCAACCAAAACGCACTTGAGTAGAATTAATTTTAAATGCTACGCTGCACGCGTCTAAGTGATTATGCGAAAGCCAAAGCCAAAGCAAGCAGTACCAATGCTTGTACCAGTATCAGTACCATTAACATTAACAGTACCGCTACCAGTACCAGTACCAGTACCATATTATCATGTACCAATGGCATGGCTAGCCGCTAGCGTACCTTGCTATATTAGAGTAAAGCGCAAATCATTCTGTTAACATCCACCTAAGCAATTGCTTGCTCGCTTCGCATGTTTAATTATAATTAAAAAGCTTTGGCTCATCTCTAATACTAATTCTTCCCCCTCCCCATACAAGCCCACACACACACACACAGAGTTGAGTATAACCTGGTACCATAAACATTAAAATGGTTAATTGAGTGCTTAGTGGACGGCTTGTAGTCGACCTGCAACAGCAACAGCAACAGCCTCAGGATCTTCAACTCATCTGCCTTGGCTATTGTCAGTGCAGTGGCAATGCTATACACTCCATAATATTAATTATTTTAATTGAAATGTTCATTATTTTACATCTAATTTAGCGTTGGATGCGTGTGCGTGTGTGCTCCCAACCCTCAATATCCAACCATTTCGCTTCCCCTCCCCACCTCCCTTCATCCCACACAACCCTCAATTTGATTAAAACCAAAAACCAACTTCGGACCACTCGTCCTCGTGTACAACTCTCATATGCTTTTAAGCTTTCACTTTGAGGTCGCTTTGCACAGTGGTGCAATTCATCATTTTGCATATGTTAGACAATTTCTATTGCTCTCAATTTATAATTAATTATAAATTTAATTTGTTTTAATAATAATAATAATAATAATAATAATAATAATGATATTATGTTGCTCTGTTTTAATGGACCTTTCCTTTTCTCTCTTAGGGAAAACGTTTAACACAATTATCTAATGACTTAAGTATAGCTGATTTTTTAAGAATATATATATATATATATATTGTAAGCTCTATATATTATATTAGCTTGATTCCATAAGCCTCTCTATATATCTCTCTTTTTATATTTTGCTGTGCCTAAAGCATAGCTTCTTTTGCTTCTCTTTTCCATGGACCCAAAACATTTTATCAAATTATTTAACTAAAAGTAAATTTGTTGATCGTTCTCTCTCTCTCTTTCTCTCTCTCACTTCTATCTTTTTACATTCTTTCTCTCTCTTTCTTTTTCTATATAAATTACATTTGACTTTTCTGTAAAATTGTCACATTTCGAGCTCAAATATGTTGACTTTTCAAGCGTTTTGGTGACACTGTGGGCTCTGCCTATTCTTGGTTACATTAATATATATATAATATATATATATATTTTTTTGTTTTTAATTTTTTTTTTATTTGGGGTTGCTGCATTTGGCGCGGGGTTTATTATAAATTTTTAATTGGCTTTTTATGTATGAATAATGCTGCTCTTTGCCAGCAGTCGTCCTGTCAAAGGGATGCAGCCCAGGGGGTTGCGGTGGATTTCTAGCTTCATATACATGCTCATTTACTCTATACACATATATATATATATATATATGTGTGTGTGTTTGCGTATATCTTGGGTGCGTTTGCTATGCTTATCCTAAGTAGTTTGAGCCTATTATTTATGCAACCAATTCATTATGTGGTTGTCCTTCTACCTTCTACCTTCTACCTTCTGCCTTCTATTATGCTTTATTATAATTTTATTATTATTCTTTTTTTTATTTTGAATTTTGAATTTGATTCTTTTTTTTTTGCAACAAATTTGTTATGGATTCTGCTTGTAGAAGGGGTTGTTGCACTGCAGGATGTTTATATTCAATGAAAAGTATCCTTCAAATTGCTTGGTTAACCGACAAAACAAAAACAAAAATCAAATCCGTTCGAGGTGCAAAATAATAAATGACTAACTGCCAGCAACAGTAACAACAACCAACAACAACAACAACAACAATAAAATTAATATGAAGAAGAAAAGGAAGTGCAAGCAACCCTATCACTGATAGAAAAAAAAAAGAAAATTACATTTTTGTCAACTCATTAGAAACGTGATGATAAAAAGTGTTGCATGCTGGCCATTTAGTGCTTTGAAAAGGGTTTGTCATTTAATTAAAATAAAATAAAAAAAATAGAAAAATAGAAAAAACAGAAAATAAAAGTAAAATATAAAAATAGAAAAATAGAAAAAGAAAGGTAAAAAGAAAAAAAAATGATCTGACAAGTATATGAAAGGCATAAAAATAATAAAAGAAAGAAAATTGCAAATTATTTTACATAATAAACCAAACTAAGCTCCACCTACATGAACTATGTTTGTAGGTTTGTCCCTTGTTAAGTTAACTGTATTAACAGTACGCGCCTACGCACAGGTGTGCTTTAACAGTTTACTGTTAACTAACTGTTAACCTGTTAGCTGCTACTACCCTCGGTTGGCCGGCACCTGCGATAGGCGGCTGGCAGTCAAAATCCAACCGTTTGGTATCCAATGACAGCACAGCCCCAAAGCAAAAGCAACACATACAAAAAAAAAAGTAAAAAAAATAAAAATCAAAATAAAATAGAAACCCTCACCATAGCATATAAAGAGGAGCTTGCTAGTATATAAATATATATGTATATGTATATGTGTATGTGTGTGTGTGTGTGTGGGTGTGTGTATATGTGCGCAAGAGCCAAAACAACCCTCGAACAAAGAGCAGAAGAGCAGCATTAAAATGCCAACAACAAATGCCGGTCTCAATAGCAAACAGCAGCTGATAAGCTAGTGAGAGCGAGAGAGAGAGAGAGAGATTCAGAGCGTATGCTTGCCCAACCACCTAACAGTTTGTAGTTGTAGCTGTAGCAGCAGCAGCAGCAGCAGTAGCAGTAGCAGTAGCAGTAGCAGCAGCAGCAGCAGCAACTTAACAACAACAACAACAATAACAGTTTGCCGCTTTTCGGTTTTTTTCATTCATGCAGCCTCGTCGCATTCGTCAAGTGAACTTCGGCGCTGGCGGTTGTGTGTGCGCTGCAGCAGCAACAGTAAGCAACAAAATTTTTGTAGGCAATAGCAGCAATTAGCAAGCAACAAGAATTTACGTTACGTGAAAATTTGAATTTGAATTGAAATTGTTTATTGAAATTTTTGATTTCGCGTCAGTGTGTGTGTGTGTGTGCAAAAGTGCAAAACGCATTGTTTTATTATAGTATTAGTATACGTTTTTTTTTTTGTAAATCAACATAAATTTATATGTAAGTGTGTGCGCTGTGTTTATATATATACATCTATACATCTATATATATATATATATATATAAATAATATATATTTATTTGTGCTAAAAGTAACAACATCTGTGTCTGGAGAGTTTTGTGTGCAGCAATTTATTAAAAAGAAAAAAGAAATAAAAATAATAATAAATTTCAAAGAAGAATAACAGAAAAATAAAAAAATAAATTAAATTAAAATTAAAACAACAAAAATATTGTATATTAAACAAGAACAACAACAACAACAAGAACAACAACAACAGAAATAAAAAAAAAAAGAAATAAGTTGCAAATTTACGAGCTAACTAATTGAGTCGAGTTCAGTTCACAGTTTGCAGCAGTTGTTCGTGTGTGTGTTTTGTGTTGTTGCAGGTGTCGGCCATCAATTGGTTCTCGCCCTCGCTAAAGCTAAAGCTATCGCCCACATTCTCTTACCGCTCGCATTCGCACGTGTGTTGTGTTGTATTGTGCTGTCTTGTGTTGTGTGTTGTATTTGTTGACTGATCTTGCCTCGCCTTTAGCAGCATCTTTATCTGCTGATGCTGCTGCTGCTGTTGCTGTTCTTCTTGTTCTTCTTTAACAGCAACAACAACAATAGCTACAACGACAACAACAACAATTTGCCATCTGTACTAATTCAATCAACGGTAAATCACGCGCGCAACTAACTAACGGCTCTCTCTCTCTCTCTCTCTCTCTCTCTGTCTCTCTCGCTCACAACACACACACACACACATAGAAGAGAATCGCAAAAAGACTCTTTTGCTCTCTGTGTATCGCCTTCAACGAAAATCAACAGCCAATGCTCAACGGGGGGGCTGCAGGTGTGCAGGCGGTCAAGCAAGCAAACAATTGAAGCAGCAACAATTTTAATGCGTTTAGTACGACTATTAAAATTCGCACTCAATTAGCAGTGAACAATAACAATAACAATAACAACAACAACAACAATAATATTCATAACATAAACAAAACAAAACAAGGAAAAGCAACAACAAACAAACAACAACAACAATAATAATAATAATAACAACAACCACATTCCTTAGTGCAAATCATACAACAAATAACATTAAATAAATAAAAGAAGCAGAAGAATAAGAAGAAGAAAAAGAAACAACAAGCATTAAATATATATATATATAAAAGCCTCTCTACAAGCAGAACCAAGAACCAAGGAGAAACGAGCACATAACACAAAAGAAAAGAAAAGAAAAGAAAAGAAAAGAAAATATAACCAAACAACCCCCTCCCTGGCAACAGAAGCAACAATTTTCTGCATATGTAAGTCGAAACTTTTGTGCTGCGATCCTTTTAATTAGTTTACTTTTAGTTTTTGCGGCTGTTGTTTATTTTTGCCATTTGTTTTAATTAACGTCGTCGTCGTCGTCGTCGTCGTCGTCGTCGTCGTTGCTTTTGCTGTTGCATTTGGCAGGCCAGAAGAAGCAACCGAGAGCCAAGAACAACAAAATGAAACGCAAATCTTTTCCGTTAATTGCCTGAGTTTCAAGTTTCGTTGTGTTTCTTTTTTTATATTTATTTTTTTTCGCCAAAATAGCAAAAACAACAATAGCAATATGAATAGCCAATTCTTCTTTCTCTCTCTCTCTCTCTCTCTCTCTCTCTCTTTCTGCCACTGCCTCTGTGTGTGTATGTGTATGTGTATATAGACGTGCAATTTGAGTTACATAAAATCAATCCAAAAGAAATACAAAAAAACAAAAATAATAATAAAAATTAAAAGAAAAATAAATAATTATATGGAAACATATACAAATAGTATAGATTAAATTCCACAAATTGAATCAAATTATAAATCATTTCAAATCCATATATATATATATATATATATATATACAATTTATAATCTAAATAAACCATTTGCTTATTCTCAACTTAAACAGAAACAATAATAAAGAATTAATAAAAACAAAACCATAGAAAACAAGCTGATCATATTATTAAATGTATCCAAATGCACAACAAATTGCAAACAGTCAACAGGCAAAGCAAAAAGTGATAACAGTTTACCAGATAGGCTTAGGCCTTAGCTTAGGCGCTTAGCAGAGACTTGAACCGCCACTGTTCACATAAAGCTGAAGAACTTAATTGAATTATATATCAATAGATTTAAATCTATAAATTATTATATATATTTGTTGAATTTTCAATTAATTTAAATACTATTTTAATCTGGTTGAATGTAAAATGTTAAGCTGCTGTTCACTTTTAACATAATGTTAAATGCTGCTGTTAATCTGCAAGTTTTCTGCAAGGCGTTGCTTATTTGAAGTGTTTAGTTTATAAATTAAGTCTACATTCTGTTACTTTCTTTCACTTTTTATGTGTAGCTACAATTTTTATGTCTAATCTAGTTAACTAAGTTTGAGTTTAAAGCCAGCCCAAAATGATCTTGGCCAATTTTATTCATTTTTATTTTCTTTTTCGTTAAGTCGCTTAAAATTTGCTGTCATCATTTTTATACACTTCAACAAATTGCGTTGGTGTTTTGTCTCTTTTATTTTTGCCCTGTTGTTGTCTTTTCTTCTACAATAATTGTTGCTGTTGTAGCTATAGTCTCTCTTGTTGTTGCTGTTGTTGTTGTTGTTGTTGTTGTTGTTGTTGTTGTTGTCAGTCAACCAACCCATTAATGCCAAATGCGTGTCTGTCAAGTTTTAACTTAGACTCTGGGCGTCTCGTTTGTTTTTGGAGCGTGTAAGGTGGAGGTGCAAATATAATAACAATAACAACAACAGCATAAGAATTGTAATAAAACAGCATGAGAGAGAGAGAGAGAGAGAGAGAGATAGATAGAAAGAGAGAGCATGTGTGAGCAAAACGAAATTGCTGCTTGCATTGTAGTGCATTGGCTCTGTTAACGTTGTTTCGTCTCGAGTCACTCGCAACTCACGTTGCATTAATTAACATTTAAACAATAATTAAATTATTCATACAAATGTGGCAAATGTAAGCAAAGACGTATGTATGTGATACACAGCGGTGCGTTGGCAAAAGGTAAAACGGCAACAAAAACAAAAAAAAAAAATAAAAAGAAGTTAAAAAGGGGGCGTGACGATCACTAAAGGAGGCACCTTCATCATCAACTCCATCGCTGATGCGTCCGCCGATTGCGTCTGGCAGCAACAGCCTATTAGTATAGCTTATTGCCCTGGCTACCATACCATGATACCCTCCTGTCTCCTGCCTGTGCCAAAGTCTTTGCCGTGCATCTTCTACTTGCCAACGTTACCATTGCTCATCTGCTCCTGTGGCAGCGTATGATCTTATCGGTAGCAAGGCGCGCACGCGCACCTCACGGCTCGCACAGTAGCAACAAACGCAAACGTAAACGCAAACAACAGACAAAGACACAGTCTCAGACGCACCTACATATGCTTAAACACACACACACACACATATACAAACATATATATATATATATATATATATATATATATATATAGCTTAAACACCCGCATGTCTTATGTTGCCAGTTAAAATATAACACTGAACAGCTAAACAGAATTCATGCATTTCATTCAAGTGTTGCTTGTGGCATACACAAAGTTAATATATATTTGAGAATTTGTATCTTTTATAGCATAATTAAATATACACATATATATATATATACATTAATTTGTAGCTTTTATAGTATAAATCATAAAATATATATATAAGAGAATTTGCAGTAAAAGATAATTTGGAAACTTTTTAAATAAAAGTAACTTTGAGCTGTGTTTGCTATAAAAGAAATTTAAAGCATTTTTATCTTATCTTTTGTGCTATAAAAGATACTTTTGGCATGTAGTTTTTCACTATAAATCTATTTTAGAATTTATATTTTATGTGCTATAAAACACAGTTTGAAATCAAAAGTATCTTTGAGCTGAGTTTTTGCAATTAAAAATTTGCATTTTATCTATGAGAAATTGAATCTAATCTTGTGCGCTATAAAAGATACTTTTTTCATGTATTCATTACTTAATGATAAACTTTACATTTTATGCCATAAAAGATACAATGATATCTGTTCAGAAAAAGTATCTTTAAGTTGTATTTTCCATAAAAGAAATTAGCAACATTTAAAGTTTATCTTTTGTGTTAATATAGATACTTTTGAAATGTATCTTTTGTGTGTAAATATGTACAAGAATTTATATATCTGTTGCTATAAAAGATACTTTGAAATGAATAGTAAGTTAGAGCTGTATTTTCTTTATATAAAAGTTACTTTTTAAATGTATCTTTTACTGTTCTTTTATGACATAAAAGATAGTTTGAAATGTGTTAAAGCAAAGTATCTTTTATAAGTTTATGTTTTATGCTATAAAAGTTACTATATAAATATATATTTTTCTCCACGAAAACTTTGCTTTTCTATGCTTGACAAGTTACCTTGATATCTGTTAAGAAAAGCTATCTTTTTGTTATCTTTTCTTCAGAAGAAAATGAAATACTTGAAGGAGTATAAATTTCTAGCTTATCTTTTGTGCTATAAAAGATACTTTTAGAAATGCATCTATTAGCTTTAACTTAAGATTAATTAAAGGCTTTTCCACTTGCAAAATAAAAGATACAAGTTGAAGCTTGCAGATACTTTCATAAGCCATTCCACAAATGAAATCCTTCGCTTAATCAAATTAATTCTTTGTTGTTTAGTGTAATTGCCACACATTGTGTTGCAGTCTTTTAATGCTAACAACTTGCTTAGGCCAACAACTCTCTCTCCCTCTCTCTCTCTCTCTCTCTCTCTCTCTCTCTGTCGTTACTCTTACCTTCTGTCCTGCTGTAATCCTTTAATTTATGACACTCGACTGAATCAACTAGAACTTGCTACAACTTTTGGTATGCCCCAAAAGGAGAGGACACTGCTACAGCCGCCTGACAACAATTTGCAAATATTTTATTAATAAATGGCATTGCTGCTGCTGATGCCGGTACCGGTGCCGGTGGTGGTGGTGCCACATGCCGAGAAGATGCCGCTGCAACAGTCAGCGTCCAGCTTATAGATCTGTAGTCAAACTTGTTAACCAGAGAGCAGCAGGGAAACCCTGTCTTCAGCTTCAGTTTGCAGTTTTAGGTTGAACCTCGATTTTGGCTTTGCCGTCTCCAGTTGCAACTACGTTGACGCTGCTGTTGTTGCCGCTGTGGTTACTTTTGTTGTTGCTGTTGTTGTTGTTGTTGTTGTTGTTGTTGTTGTTGTTGTTGGCATTGCCGTCTTCGTCTTTGTCTCCTTACTGGCTTAATGCAGTGAAGCATGCAACAACTTTGCAGCTAAATTAAATTAAAATAAAAGTGCGCTAAGGTTGCGCACAATGTTATAGCACGCACGAAAAGTGCCAACTTGCAACTTGCAACTTGCAACTTGCAACTGGCAACGGTAACAATTTTTTATTATTTATTTATTTATTTCTTTCTTGCTTTTTGTTACTTTCAACTGGGTAACTGAGCAATACTTGGGAGCAATACTTGGGATCAGCAACTGCTGCTACCATTGGGTAAACAGTCAAGAACAGCAGCAGCAGCAGCAGCAGCAACAGCAGCAGCAGCACTCTGATTCTGCATTACAAATGCTGCAGGCCAGTTCTGTGGGCAGCAGCAACAACAGTTGTTGTCTGTATGTGTGTGTGTGTGTGTGTGTGTGTGTGTTGGCTGGCAAATTGAAATCGAAAAAGAAAACTCGTTAATTAAAAAGTTAACATGTTGGCCGGGTTACCAACCCGGCCTAGAGTTTTTAACCAACAGCAAACGTTTCCCATTCAGTTGAGCGGCAAAACTTGGCTTGTTGCTGCAATTGGTTTTATTAATAATTAAGAGGCAACGTCAGCGGTCATCATTATGTATATATATATATATGTGTGTGTGTGTGTGTGTATATATATATATATTGCCGGCGACAGGAATTGTGCTGCTGCTTTACTTCAATTGCCGCAGCTTTACCACAGCTTATACCACATATACATACATATATATACACATATATACATATATATATAAATATATATACATATATATATATATATATATTGCTGACAACTCAGCATTACACGTAACATGCAAACGCTGCATCGCCTTGCCTTGCGTTGCGTTGCGTTGCGTCTCTTTGCGGCTTGCAACTACCACAATACAGAGTAAGAGTGCTGGCCAGCACAAACCAGTAGCACCATGCCAATCCAATTCATACTCATAACCATACTCTTCCCTTTACATAACTCTTCCTTTCTCTACCCCCCCTCTCAGTCTCTCTCCCTCACTCACTATGCGTGTTGTTTGTCAAAAAGGAAGTTGCGTCGCGCCAAAATGAAAAATGAAGTGCGCACTGCCTCCTCGCACATAATATGTTTTTATTATAATTTCATTTTAAAGGAAAAAATAAATAAAAAAGAAAACAGAACTGCAACCGAAAGTATATTTTATTATGTTTTATTTTCTACTTATATAGCCATTATTATTTTCGATCTGCATCTATATAAGATCTCTGACTGATCTTAAGTGAAATGTTATCATATGTATTAAACAGTTCAAAATTTCATTAACTTCTACTGCTGCTGCTGCTGCTTCTTTTACCTCGCTCACTATCTGGCTCTCTTCCTCCATCTCTCTCCCTTTCTCTCTCTGTTATAGCCTTCTCACTCTGTCCTGCTCTAAGGCATAATGCGTGCAATGCAGCGCTGCAGCAGCCCAAAAAACCAAAGCAAGTTCATAGCTGCTGCCGCGCGTCCTTTTGCTCTTCTTTTTTTGTTGTTGTTTTTATTTTCGTTTTCGTTGTTGTTGTTGTTGTTGCTTTTTTTGTGGTCGTTTTCTTTATAATTGGTTTGAAATTAATTTGCCAATTACACGATCTCACATTTAATTGGCTTACCCCGGCGGCAACGGCGAGCAACAACACAACAGCAACACAACAGCAACAACGACGACGACGAGGTTGATAATGATAATGTTCTTGCATGATAATGATGTTAATGATGATGATGATGATGCTGATGCTGATGCTGATGATGATGATGCTGATTATGGTTGTTTACTTGGCTGGTTGCTTGGTCGATCGTCTTGATCTTGCCCTCTCCCTCGCTCTCCATCGCTCTCCGTCTCTCTCTCTCTCTCTCTGCTTGCTTCTTTGATTCTGTTGCCCTTTTTTGTATCTTTTTTCTGTCGCTTCTCTCTGTGGTTTTTGGGTTCAATGCTGAAAGCAAAAGCATGAAGCCAAAACTTAAAACTCAAACTCCCCAATGGCGCAGCATCTTTTTTGTTTTTTTGTTTTTTTTTTCAAAGATGCTGTTCATTATCATTATCATTCTCATGATGATGATGATGATATTTAGTATCATTATTATGATTGTCAACATCATTGCAAGAATTTGCGATCATATCGACAAACATCATCATTAGCAGCACCAACCGCTGCCCCTAAACATTGTCGCTTTCAATTTGAGTAAATGAAGCAAACAGTGCGTGCGACATTCGCTTTATGTGCCGACAATCAGTTCTATCCCCTCTCTCTTTCTAATTTACTAACTCTATCTCGCTTTAACTTACTCATATATATATCGCTGATCAGTTGCTTATCAATTTGCAATATGCATTTTTGCATAATACGCCAGCCTCTCATACTAAATTGTATGTCATTCGATCCGCAAAAGGGTAGAAGAGCTCAGATTCAAAACTGGCAACGGGCAACAGGCAACGGGCAACGGGTAACAGGCAACGGGCAACGGGCAACGGGCAACTTGCAACTGGCAACGGGCAGCTTGCAACTTGGCACTGGCAACTGGGAACAGCAATGGCAACGCGTTAATTGGGTTGAACGTACCGCGAATCTTTTGTTGAATCCGTATATATATAAATATATATTTTATTTATATATATATATATATATATATATATATATATGAAAAACCAGTTTTGGGTTTTAAGTTTTTCAGCATAGTTTTTTTTATAATTTTTTTTTTATTTTATTTTTTTTTTTTTTGATTTTTTTTTTTAGTTTTCAGTTCTCAGTTTTCAGTTGGCCGCGCACAACGCAGCAATTTTAACTAAAGCCTAAACACTTTTAGTTAAAATGCCAATTAAAATATTTTTTTTTCTCTCCTTTTCTTCTTCTTTTTTGTGACTTACTATTGTTGTTGTTGTTGTTGTCTTATGGCTCATGATCGATGAGGTAGTAAACTAAACCAAAACCAACTCTCTGCCACTGGCTCAGTGTCTCTGAGGCTGTCGCAAATAAATGCAGATGTCAATTAGAGCCTCATTAAAAAATGCGCAAAAGCGCAAACTTTCAACTTACAATTTGAGAACGTAGCAGCCACACAACACACAAACACACACAAACACACACACACACACACACACACATACATACATACATACCAATATATATAGAACTGTGCCTTTTGCCAGTTTGAAATTCAGTGACCCAAGTCTCGGTCTAGTGACTGAGTTTCTTTTTTAGACCCAATCCTCTTGACTTGATTCTTTGTACATGAGCATCACTTGCACTTTTGTTTGAGATCTTTTGGATCTTGAAGTCAACAGCAGCAGCAGCAGCAGGCAGTAGACGCATACCGTCGATCAGTGTGCACAGTGGTGCAACATACATTTACATTTTGATAACAAAATTTTAGTGTAAAAAAAATACAAACAAATTTCAACTTGAAAATTTGCTTAAAAATTTTACATAAATTTTTATGTTTTATTTGAATTTTATTATATTTATGTATATATTGGTACCACTGTGCCTTGGCACAGACACCACTGTGTCCAGTGAAGAGACATCGCTGAGTGAAGGTGATTTAAAAATTTTGTCACATTTTCAGTACAAAAGATTTTGGTATTTTTTAATGAGCTCTCGGGGATTCTCAGGCAGCACCAGCACCAGTTCCAGTTCCAGGACAAATCTTGGCAGTCAGTTTGCGGCTCTGGTTTCTTGTTTTTAGTTTATTCTTCTTCATTTTTTTTTAGTTTTTTATTTTGTGTTTTTTTTTGATTTTTTGTTATTTTTTTTTTTTAGTTTTTTCTTTTTCATTTTATTTTTGTGCTCCCAAAGCGGTTTCTTGGTATGCTGCCTGCAAAAGTGCAAATTTTGTTGCATGTTCGCGATTCTAGAGGATTTTTTTTTTTTTTTTATATATATGTTTTCTTCTCTCTTTCTCTGTGTGTGTGTGTATGTGTGTGTTGTAGTGTGTGTGTAGTGTGTGTGTGTGCCGCTTCTTTCTCATTTATATTTTGTTTCTTCTTGTATTTAAATTGTTAATGTGATGCTTATTGTTGTTGTTGTTGTTGCTGCTGTTGTTGCTGCAGTTTCTGTTGCTGTTGCTGTTGCCTTTGGGGAATTAGCACTGCTTTGTTGTTATTGCAACTTGTTAAAATTCCGCAATGCGTCCAAGCGGCATTGCCTATATGTTCATGTTCATAAATTCAACACGCCAAGCGGCCTATGTTTGCCTTTTTATCATCATTAACACACACACACACACACACACACACATAGCATACACACACAGCACACAAATTCTAAATTTTAAGGCATAAAACATTTCATTTTTATTCTATTCTATTTCTTTTGATATTAGGCATAAGAAATTAAATTTGCTCCATTTCTTTTAAAAAATAAAATTTCAAATAAATAAAAATAAAAATATGAATAAAATATTTATGTATATATATAATATAATAACTAAATAATAGATTTTAATATAATTATTTTAATCGTAATATAATATGAACATTTTAAACTAACTAAGAAAATAAAATCAATTATATGTTAATAATTTTTATTATATATTTAAAGAAAAAAAAAACTTGAAAACAAAAATAAAATTTAAATAACGAAAAGAAAACAAAATAATTTATTATAAATATTAGAATTGAGCTTAAAGCTAAAAACTAAAATGGAAAAAATATAGCATACATTTTTCTAAAATAATTTTAAATTAAAAAACAAAAAAAAATAAAAAATAATAAATAATAAAAATTAAGAAAGAATAAAAAATAATAAATAATAAGGAAAGAAATAGTATTTAAATTATAACAAGAAAAAAAACTTAAGTAAAATTAATATAATAATTATGATAAATAGTAATAATAATAATAATAAATAAAGAAATAAAAATGAATATAAAAATAATAACAAATAAATAATAATAAAGAATAAAATAATAATAAATAAATGCTTACAGAACATTAACTATAATATTAAAATTTCTAATGATAAATAAAACTAAAAAATTAGTAAGAATTATTTAGTTAAAAAACAAGTAAGAAGTGTATAGTCGAGTGTACCCGACTACGAGAGCCCCTTTGCCTACACATACAGCCATACACACACATACTCATACATACACACAGTTCTGCACGTACTTAGCCATTGCGCGCACCCCCACGCTCTATAGCGCGGTATTTAATGTTGTATAACTTCCGTGTTTATTGTTCAATTTTAACGAAATTCACAACGTAGATGAAAAATGGTCTACTTAATATGTGTGCGAAAAAGAAATTTGATCGGTTGAAAATTGTGTCTTATAATCGATTTGCGGGGGTCAGGGAAGGAAATTCAAAAATCAAAAACAAACTCGTATAACCTACGAACAGACGGACAGACAGACAGACGGAGAGGGCTAGATGAATTCGTCTTGTCGTCCTGATTCAGAATATATATACTTTATGGGGTCTTCGATGATTATTTCTATGTGTTACATACTTTTGGATTTTGCACATTTCCAATAGCTCCGCTTTGCTTCTTTTTTACAAAAAGGCAAAGGGGCTAAAAATAAGAAAAATTATGACATACAAAAAAGTAAAAAAAAAATGAAAACAAATTTTTTGTATGAACCAAAAACAAAGATTTCAAATTTTTATATATTTTCAAAAATTTTAGTTGCTTTTCTGCATAAGATTTTCTTTATTTTCTTTAACTTTTCATAAGTAATAACTGTTAGTGGTCTACTGTACTGTATTCAGTGCAATCGAAAGGGTTTTCTTTTAGGGTATTTGAGTACATTTGGTATATTTTTATGGTACAAAATGTGAGTTGTTGTTGTTGCTTTTTTTATAGGCAAAATTTATAGTGAAGAATTGCGTAAAGGAAAATAATTGGTTATAAAGGAAAATGACAACAGTTGCTGTTGTTCAGCAGCTGTTTAAAACTCTGTTAGGTAAGAGCGTTGTAAACGCTGCGTATGCGCAATAAAGAAACAAACAATCAGCAACAACAACAACAACAACAGCTGCAACAACAACGAACGTGCAGCGTAATTAATTAACGTATTAAAATCGTATGCAACAATAATTATAAAGCCAAAAGGCAATTATGCAAAAAAAAAAAATAAATAAAAAAAGCAAAAAAAAGTACAGAAAAAAAATAAAAACGAGGCAAACGAAGAAGAGAAGAAGAAAAAAAAGGCATCACAAACGAAGCCACGCAATGCGGATGCAATTGTTGCTTCTTGTTTGTGTTGTTTGTTGGTTGGTTGTTGCGGTTGCCGTTGTTAATTTTGTTGCTGCTATTGTTGTTGTTGCTGTTGTTGCAACGCATTAAATTAAGTTGCCAAAGCGCGCAAAAAATGGAAATTACATGCAACTCGCACACACACACACACACACGCACACACACAGCAATACAGTCAACCAACCAACACACACACTCATTAGAATTAATTGACTTTCCATAATTGAGAAAACAATGCGGTGGCGTTGACGACGACGACGACGATGACGACGACGACGACGACGACGACGACGACGGCGACGACGACTCCGGACGTCAGCGTTAGCGTCGACGTCGTCTAACTGCCTACCTGCTGCCTACTTATGGTAACTACTTATATAGGATATTATAGACATTGTAATCAAATTGGAAACATCTCAAAGTATTCTACCTAAAACTCAGCAAAAAAATAAAAAATTTAAGCAACATTTTTACAGCAGTTTATATACTTCTTGATCGATAAAAATGATCATTATTTTAATATACAAAAAATAAGAAAAAAATTTGTACTATATAAAATATATATATAAATATTTATATATATATATATATATATATGATAATTATTATATTAATATTGATGATTTCACTGTTGACTTTCTAAGAAATGTTGACTATTTCCGATAGCTTTCCTACCCAAAAATGATTCAACACAGACAGAGAGAAAGAGAGCGTCGAATGGCGAATGCCACAACACACACACACACACACACACACACACACACACAAACACTAATAAAGTATTATTAAGTCATTTATTATATATCTTAAATATTATGAGTGCAATTATTAGAGTATAAATTGTACATTTAAAAGAAAATTTTCACTTTTTTATGGACTGCATTAAAATAAATGAACGAAACGAAATGCAAATAAAATGCATTAAATTTGCTCAAGTTGCATTAAGATGGGGCAATCAACCGACTGCCAGTTAAAAGTCAACAATTTTAATTGAGTTTTTTTTTTTATGTTTTGTTTATTTATTTTTATTTTTAGTTTTTAATCTTGAATTAGCATTAGCAACAACTAGAATTCAATTAGTTAAAATGTGTCAGAAAAATACCCTGTAAAATTAAATTTGAAACAACTTTCAGTTAAGTGAAAGAAAGTTTAAGAAATTCTTAACAAAATAAATATAATAATAATAAAATACAATAAAAAATAAATAAATCAAGTTAAAATAGAAAAAAATTTCATTTAATTTCAATCATAAATAAAATAATAGAAACTTAAATTGAATTTACTTAAAAAATATTATAAAAATAATAAATTTTAAAATTACTTAAATTTAATTATAAAATAAATAAAATATATGAAAATTATTAATTTATTTATTTACTATTTTAATTATGTAATATGTACATATTATTGTTATATTATTTAATATTTTAATAATTATAGTAAAATCAATATAATAAAAACTTCAACTTTAATAAATTAAAAAATATAAAAATTAATAAATACAAAGCTGATAACATAAACTACTTAAATTAAATAAATGAATCGCCACAATATACTTGAATAACTTAAATAATAAAATATAGAAGACATATATATAAATAAATAAAATATAAATTTATTAAAAGAAAAGTAAAATTGCGTTAATAATTTAAATTAATAATAAAATAAATAATTAAATTATAATATTTTGAAAAATAAATAACTTTAAAAAGTAAACTTAATTTAAAGAAAAAATTGCAAGTAAATAGAAATTAATAAAAAAAAGATAATAATAATTTTAAATAAAATAATGTTAAACAATAATTAAATAAAATTAAAATTAAGTTAAATTTAAAACTTCATTAAAAAAATATGGATTGTAAAATATATTTTTAAATAAATTATATAATATATAATATACAAATATAAATATATATATATATATATATATATATATATATATATAGGAATAATTTAAATTAATTAAAATAATAATATAAAAATTATACTAATTTTCTAGTACTTATTATATATATATATATATATATATGTTTCCACATCTTTTCTTATTTTTTAAGTCTAAAGATTTTCTAAATCTTCTGTGCATTGCTAAGAATTTACAGGGTATAAAAGAAACTAGAATTTGATGCATCATTTACTGTTATTAATGTTGTGTCAAGTCTTTTGTTATATTGCTGTGGGTGGCTGACTTTGCTTTGATTTGAATATGCTTCGTTCTTCGGTGCTGGGTGTGTGTCTTTGCTAAGTAAAACACATAAATTAAATTTTAATATATATATATATATACAATTGTATATATAAATATATATATGCATATATTTGTATTGTTATGCATGGCCAACAGAAATTTAGTGAAAATGCATTTAGCGAAGCGCGTAATTCAATTTTATTTTATGCAACTGCAGCTGCAACTGTTTCGAATGCAGCAACAACAGCAACAACAACAAGAATTCATAATAATAACAATAATAATAGTACTAACAATAACAATAACAATGGCTAAAAATTAGCAACAATTGCACTAACAACAATTGCCACAAATTGTTTAACGCGCCGACGGTTGCTCTTAAATTTGATTGCTTTAATTAAGCAACAACAGCAACAAAATATGGCAGCAAAACAAGTCTAAAGTGTTGCAAATAAATAATAATACGACACAATGATACCCATTAAAGATTTGACAAGCTGAAAGCTATAATTAACTTTAAATATTTAATTTTAAAATATTATTTTTTTTTTCATTTATTGCTTAAAATTAAAAAAAAATCAAGCTTATCATTTTATTGTTAATGGTGTATAATAAATAAAATAATTATTTGTTGATATATATGAAATTTAAATTTAACTAAATTATATATATATGCTTATATTAATACAAAATACCCATTAGAAATACTATTGATTACAGAGTATATTTAAATTAATTTATCATTTGGTTGCCCATTTGGTGTCCCGTCAAAGGCAGCGACGGCCAACACGTCGGCGATCATTTTAATTAGACCATTTCTGGGCGCTGCCAGTGAACACAACAACAATAACAATAACAACAGCAACAACCAGTATAGTTGTTGCCAATAGACAATAACAACAACAACAATGACAACAACAACAATTACATTTTTTATATATTTTAATTAAGCCTATTTAAAACAAGCAACAATGTTGCAAGTCATTAAAGTTTTAGACACAGCAACTAAGACTTGTGTCATTAACAAGATGAATGATAACTAATTGAATTTGTCAAGTGAATATATGTATGTATTACCAATTTATATATATATATATATATACATTCACTTGTCCAATTGAATTGGAGTTTCAATTTTGAAACTTAGTTACAGAATATTATTATAAAATTGATTGAAAAATTAAAGCTGTGGCTTGAAAAGTAATTGATATATAATTAAAAATTAGTAACGCTTTAATTAACTTACAATTAAGTCAAATTTGAACAAGATTTAATTATAAAATAATCCATTAAAATATTTTATATGGAACTCTTTAACAATTTTGTATTGATGATGCAATTTTTTATAATAGTTTTTTTTTCCTTTTTTTTTGTAAAAATTGTTTTTTTATATAAAAAAAAAAATAAATATTATATTATTTAATTGCTGTTTATAATTTGTAATCAAGTTAATTAGTTGCTTAGATTAGAAATATTTATATTAAAAGCTGACTAGTCGTATACTTAATATTAAAATGCAGAGATAATCAGCTATTGCTAATTAATGAGCTGCATTGACAGCAATCTTATCTAATCTAATCGCTAATTTTTGATTTAAATTATTGAATGGCGCCATAAACGGGTATATATGACTAACTGAAGCACTTAACTTGGCATTGTCAAGGTTAGCCCGATGCAAAATATCAATTGGCATTGGGTTACACGGCGTATGCTTATTATATCATTGTATTAACTATCAATAGTTGTATATACAACAAATACTCCCACTTTTTGCAACATTTTTGGAGCAGTAAAAGTGTTATTAGCTACATTGAATCAGAGTTGTTTTTATTCAATATTTCTTAAAAATATTATTATGATATTTTAATTAGGTTGTTTTTTAATTTAATTTTCAGCATTCAATTAAATTAGAATCTATAACTATATATCGATATATATACTTCTGATTCGCTGGATTTATTTTAAGCTCTGAAAAATGCACATAAAATTTTTATCTTGGGTTTTACCTTTAACAAATTATACAGTTAGTTAGCTAAACATCTGCTTAATTATAATATAAATAATTAGTTATTTTTCAATTTGTTAAATTCTAATTGAAAAACAAATGAAAAATAATTTAAAAGTAAATATTTAAATATTGTTTTTTTTTTTACATATTTTGTTAATTAAAATTTTACTTATTTTATTAACTAAACTTCTGTTTAGATCTATTTATGCCCTTTCTCTTCCTCTCTCGCTCTCTCTCTCTCTCTTCCTCTGTCTCTCCCTTGTTGTTTCTCAGTTTGTTTAGTGTTTTGTCGTTTTGTTTATTTGCCAATTATCGATGCAGGCCATGAATTGCTAGCCAACTGGCAGCACTGACTTGGTGTGCACCCAATTGCCAATTAGCCTGGCTTACTGCTGCTGCGGCTGTTGCGGCTGGCAAGTCGAGAAACGTTTTTGTTTTTATATTTTATTTTTTTTTAATTACAAGTTGGCCAAACAACAGCAGCAGCAGCCAACGGCTTTGCTAGAATTGCGTCAAAAAGGCCGGCAGTTAACTAAAGCTAAAGCTTATAACTAAAGCTTAATACTATAACTAAAAGTTAACTCAACTTAAACTCAACTCGCAACGACTCGCCTCGACTTGACTCGACTCGACTCGATAATTGCAATGTTGAATGAATGCCAAAAGGCAACAAACAATGCAACAACGCAAATGGGCCATTTAGTGCAGTCATTAGCATTTATTGTAGCCACACGTAGTATAAACAGCAACAGCAACAGCAACAGTAGTAGCAGTAGCAACAGCAGCACCACCAACAACACCAACAACAACAAACAAACAACAACAACTCTAAGATAGCGTTACATGCATCATTACTACAATTAAGTCAATATTTGCGCGCCGCAAACTGAGTTGTAAAGCGAAGTCATCGTCGCCTCGCCGTCAACATTGCGTCTTGGGGTCTGGATAAGAAAAGAGTTGGCAATGTATTAACACATTTAACATTATTACACTAGACAACAGGGTTTTTGTTTACGAATGGGCTTCATATATTAAACATATAGACAAACAGATAGAAATATATAGATAAATAACATATATAGATCATAATTGAATCAACTTTAGAAGCTAAGAATATGTGCAAAATGACATTGTGAACAGTTATTAAAGGCTATAGTTAGGTTGGATATAGATATGGAATAAGGTATATATAACTAAGAAGAGACACAGAAAAATATTAGTTAAGATATAGATAAAGATACAGATATGGATTGGTATAAATATAGTAATATACATAAAGATTAAAATAGATATAGATAGATTCAGATACAGATGCGAACTAATAATATATAAAAAAATATATGGGACATGAATAAAGATAGATTCTGATAGAGTTAAATAAAGATAAATATAGCTTGATAAAAAATAGATTATAGATAGATTTATATATGGAAATATATAGAAATAGCTATAGGTAAATATGGATGGACATATAAGGAAATATAAATAGATAAATAATGATAAATAAATTTACGTATAAATATATATCTAACTATATATATAATATATATGATTAGATATATCTAAAGAAAGACACATATATATAAATATAAATCGACATATAGAGATTGGTTGAGTATATGTAGATAAAGATAGGTTAACATGGAAGCATAAATAAATAAAGATATAGATAGATAAACATATGAATAGATAAATAAATTTATAGATAGATATGTTTATATACTTACGAAGACATAGATATAAAT
Organism: Zygothrica quintamaculata; assembly: GCA_037044455.1. Classification (NCBI taxonomy): domain Eukaryota; kingdom Metazoa; phylum Arthropoda; class Insecta; order Diptera; family Drosophilidae; genus Zygothrica; species Zygothrica quintamaculata. The sequence goes on along the minus strand of JBAMBS010000776.1, from coordinate 75,930 downwards.
AGATTAAAATATAGATAGAAACAGATATAGATATAAATAGAAATATATAAATATAGATAGATATAGTTAGATATATTTAGATATAGTTAAATATAGTAAGATAAAGGTAGCTAAAGATATAGATAAATATATTAAGATAAATAGATAAAGATAATTAAAAAATAAACTTGTTGAAAATTTCATGAAAATTATTAAGAATTTTGATAAAAAAGAAATACTTTATGCTTGTTTTTGAGAATTGATCGAAAATTGATTCGAGGACTAATATAATTACATTTAAACTGAATAATTCATATATTAAATCAAGCCAATAAATTTATCGATAAATTGTAAAATTGGGCTAAATATTATAAGCCAAAAAATTAAGCAACAAAATTTTTTATTTAAATATTTGAGCTGTAAAGATATGGCAGCAATTTTTTAAAAATTGTATAAAAAAAGTTAAATGAGAATTTATCGATTGCTTAACTATCGATTACTGCTGTCTTAAGTTAATAGTATTTATTAAGTGTATATAGAGAGCAAAAGCTTTAGAAAGTAAAATGCTGTGGCATAGTGTTACTTAGTGGTTGAAGGCAAAGAAGCAACAAAAACTTTTCATTTTAGAAGCATAGAATGAGAATGGAAGAGAGAGGGAGAGAGAAGGTAAGCGAGTGAGGAAGAGCAAGTGGAAAGAGGGGCACATTGAAGAGGCGTGTATGTCTAAAAGTAGTCATCATTAAAATTCCTACAGTGACACACAGCAACTAGCAGCGAGGCAGGCAGCGAGTCAGGCAGCGAGGCAAGCAGCGAGGCAGCCAACAAAGCAGGCAGTGAGGCAGGCAGCGTGGCAGGCAGTTGGTAGGCAGACAAGTTAGCAACAAAGCAACTGCTGAGGAACTATGTAAGTGATGGCCAAAGGGTTGGTTGCGGGCTGTTAGGTACAACAACTACTGCTGCAACTGCAACTGCAACTGCGACAATGGCCAACAAATCCCCAACTGGGCGGCCAGCTAAGCAACACAATGGAGAGTCAACTTTAGTTTGTTTCAATTTTCGTTAATTATGTTATGAAAAAAGTAATAAGAAAGAGGGAAGACATAGAGCGAGAGACACAGAGAACAGGCAGCTGTAGAAGGCCAAGTGTACTAGCAACTAGTTGCAACTTGCAACAGGGCCACATCTTAATGAGTAAACACAACGCCAGAGATCAGCAACGACACTCAACCCACCAACAGCAGGCGACTGCTTTAGATTTATGGCCATACCATGCTATACACACACACTCACACATACATCCATACATCCATACATCCATACATATACAAAACACACACAAACACATTCCAGAGATCAAAACTAACCAAAAACCTAAAGACCAAACGAGCCCATAAAGAATCCAAAAAGCGCAACAAATTCAACGCGTGGGCGACTTGTATTTTATTTATACTTAAACTTTTCTCTCTCTCTCGCTCCCTCTCTCTCTCTTTCTTTGTCTCACTCTCTTAGTTCATAGTCTAATTAGTATTGCAAGTAAAATAAACTGAATGTCGCACGTTTATATTGTTCGACCCGATCCTCATAGCAATAGCATAGACCTGGCCAGAACAGAACAGAACGAGGCCAGACTCCCGTTTTTACCTTTTTAAGTGACAAGTAATGCTAATTACAGCAGCCTCATTTGCAGATCATTTGACATGCCCCATGCAACAATGAGATTGATTACTTTGACTCTACACACACACACATACATTTATGTATATAAGTGTGTGTGTGTGCTTGTCACTTGGTAACATTTGTCATGTTGTAATGACATTAGCTGAAAGTCACACAAAAATAATGTTTGAAAATGAAAAGTTTAAGTATAAATTTGGAAGCTTATCAAATGAAAATGAAATATTGTATATATAGTAATTCTTATATAGTAAATGTACAAACATTTTGTGAGTGTACTTAAATACAGTATATACACTGAAGCAAACTATATACTCACTTCGATATCGTAAACATATTAATTTTTATCGTATATCAATAAACTAAAATCGTAAATACATATGACAGAAAATTTACTGGAAATTTCGCATAACATTCTGTATATTAACTTCATTATCGTATTTGACTTGAATATCGTATTTTAATGAGAATATCTTAAAGAAATCGGAATATCGTAAATAAACTCAAATATCATATATTACTTTTAATTGCGTATATTAAATTAAATATTGTATATTTACTTGAATATCGTATATTAACTTAAATTTCGTATATGCACTTTAATGTTGTATATTTATTTCAATTTCGTATATCAATTTAAATAACGTATATTTACTTGAAGACCGTATATTAACTTGAATATGATACATGAACTTAATATTTCAATTCTAACTTAAAATAACGTTTTAACAATTGAATATCATATATGAAGTTGTATATCGTATTATGATATAAATTTGTGATATTAAATCCAATTTCGTAGATAAACTCAAATGTTGTTTATGTTTATGTAACTAAAATATCGTATATTAAGTCGAATATCGTATTTTAAATATTTTAAGCTACTTCTTGCTTTTTATGCCTTAAGATCGGCGTGTTAATCTCTTTATGAATGATTGAGTATGGGTAAAGGACTTCTCATAGTCATATACAGCCAATTACAGTGTTCTTTCTTATCTATTCTACAAATATATTGCAATTTCCCTGAACTTTTTGCATAGTTCAAAAGCAATTAAAATAAGTGCGAATCATGTAACAATTGCTAATTGAAAGCAACTTTAACTTTACATTACAAGTATTATTATTTTAACATATATAATATCATATTAATGTTATTACAGTTTTATGTTAACATAATGATAATATATATATATATATATATATATATATATATAAATATATACATACATTTTAACAGTGCACTATTAATGGCATTTAACATTTGTTTACGCCCTTGATAGATTGTGGCAGAATTTGTTGACTATTCAAAGGCCTTTGTATAATTGACGTTGATCAGTTTATTACGCATACGCCCCATAGCATTTCTGGTATTATACATATATATATATATATATATATATATATATATATATATATATATATATTATTTATTTATATATATTTTAATTGAATTTACCGCAAAACGTCGCCAGCGTCGCAGACTTTTAATATATTTTTTAATTAACGCCATTTTCTTAGTTGGCACTTTTTGCCTTTTTCTTTTCCTTTTTTTCTTTTCATACAATTTTTGTAATTTGCTTTCTTTTCTTTTGCTTTTATTATTATTTTTAATTTTTTTTTTTAATTTCTTTTATTTTATTTTGTTTTGTTTTGTTCAGTGCAACTGCGCCAACTGCATTAATTGTTAATTAATAGTTGTTGCTGCTGTTGTTGTTGTTGAAAGCAAATGCAATTAAGGCGCAAAATCGCACAATTTAATTATTGAATTGCATTTTTCTTGCTGCTACTGCTGCTGCTGCTGCTGCTAATTTGTGCTTTTTAATTACTTCTTATATTTATTTCTATAATTATTAATTAAATTTTTATTACCTTTTCCTTTGATTGAGACAATTTCCGCTCTCATTTTATTGCATAAAGCACTGAAATAGGCTGTAACCGACTGCAAGAAACCCTTTATACCAGTTCATACACTCACACACACACACACACACACTTAAATTGTGCACTCTGTTAATTACACACAACTAAATTGATTTCTGCTGATCAAGCACATATATATATTTTTAATGGCGTCAGCGATGATTCCATCTATCTACATTTTAGTAATCTATTTACCCTTCGCTAAAAGGTTCCGGAACTATTAAATAGTTACACAAATCCATAGCATAGTTTGTGTTCAATTAAATTTGAATAAACAAGCTAATTAGTCTTAATATTTAACAGATTATATTCTATATATATATTTATATATATATATATATATATGAAATTCCCTCAGGAAAAACTACATGTTTTTCCTATATGTATATTAATTTATTTATTTTAATTGAAATCGCTTCGGTTTGTTGCGTTCGCTTCGCAATTGATTTATTATTAACAACAATAAAAAAAAGTAATAATATATAAATAAAAATAAAAATAATTTTTTTTTTGCTATTACCTTGTCAAATGTAAATGTGTCTCGACTCGACTTGCATAACTAATCAAAATGCTAAACACAAAAGCAACAACAACAGCAACAACGGCAACAACTAAAGCAACATTTGTTTATTAATTACATATATACATATATAAATATATATGTACAGATTATTCATATTATTCATCTAATCGTTGAACATTAAATCAAAGTAAATTCAAAAGGAATTATGCATTAAGTCGCTGTTTTTATACTCTAAATTTTTCATGTTTATTTTTTATAAATTATTTTATTTATTTTAAATTAAGAAAATTAATAAATAAAATAATAATAATAATAAAAGAAAAAAAATAAAATAAAATAAAATAAATATAAATATAAAAATATAAGTAAATTTAAATGAATAAAAAAATATATATTTATTGATGTAAATTTGAACAATTAATTAAAGTTATATATTTATAAACAATTTCTATGGTATTTATAAATTTTATTTATATTAAACTAAAATAAATATTTATTTTAAATAAACAAAGTATTTCATTGCAAATATCGCATACAAGTCGAAACTTTTCTGCTTTATTTTGTTTATTTTTTCTTAAACAATTTTAAATAAAATATTTAATTTAATTTTTTTCCACATTTGTAAATTCTTTTTATAATATTAATAATATTTATTTTTATTTATATTAACATAATATTTTCATCTTACAATTATTGTTTAAGAGACTCAAAATTTCTCTTCTTATTTTTGTTTCAATATTCAATTTATTTAAATTAAAATTATTTAAATTTTTTAAACATTTTTAAATTATTTTTTGTTATATTCATTATATTTATTTATATAAATTTTAATTAAATATTTATTTCAAATTTAAAATATATATTTTTTTTACAATTGTAAATATCGTTTCTAAGTTTTTTGCTATTTTTTTTTTGTTTTTGTATAAACAATAAATTTTATATTTTATAATTTTCTTATTATATTTTTTAATTTTTATAATATTTATTAATATCAATTTAAATATCAAAAATACAAAATATTTTCTTTAGACCATAACGTAAATATTTTAGTAAAATCGCCATATTTCTCTTGATTTTCTGGTTTTTGATTTAAATATTTTTTAATTTAAAATATTTTTCATAATATATTTATAAACGTATATAATTTATATAATATAAATATATAATATAAATTAATAATTATAAATTTTTTTTAGTATTTTTATACACAATTATTTTTTAATATTTTTTTTAATTATGTATTTAATTTATTTTTATTCAGTTTAATAATTTTTAATAAGAGTAGAATCGAATAAGAGAGTTTTAAAATAGATTAGATAAGAATACTTATATACATATACTTATAGATTTATATATATATATATATATATATAAATATAGATCTTTTTTTTAGAGCATAATTGCAATTCGCTAAAACTCCTTACAAAGTCTTAATACCTGGCGCTAATAACGTAAAATAAAGCAATTTAAGCGGCAACGCGCGCAAACGCAAAACGTTTAGTTACGTTAGAGGTAGACAGGAAAAGAGTTAGGGGCAGATAGAAAGAGATCGAAAGAGAGGAAAAGAGGTAGAAGTGTATGTAAGCGAGAGCGAACATTACCAGTACACATGTCAGCAGCATGCCAATTAGCTGACGTGCGGTCAACGTTAGCTTTAGCGTCAGCATCGGCATCAGCATCAGCATCAGCATCAGCAACAGCATCAACTGTTTGCGTCGACGTTGACGTTGCAGTTGAAGTTGACGTTGACGTTGACGTCAGCGCCGACGCTGACAAGTTACGTTTTGAACGCGAAAAACTAAAACAAATTTCGGTCAATTGCATTTATTTTTAAGTTTTTGTTGTTGTTGTTGTTGTTATAGTTGGTGCTGCTGTTGTCTAAAATGTAATAAACTCAACTATTTTTAGTACACTGAGAGTCAGTAAGATAGAAATACACACACACAGAGATAGTGAAAGATCGAAAAAGACAACGGGTGAGAGTAAGAGAGTTGCCGTTGATCACAGCTGATGCTTATGATACATAATTACTGAGGGTGACATTTATGATTGATTGATTGTATATATGTGTATTTGTGTGTATGTGTGAATGAATTTTAAATACATAAACATACGGATATATAAATGTCTGTGTATGTGTGTTTTTTTTCTGAATGAAAGCTCGTTACACTTGGCTATGATCCAATCATAGAAAGAAATAATCATGGGCAAGTCCCACACTCAAATGTCTCTTTGATAGATGTTTCAGCTGTAATGCTTTATGTCTAAATCTGTATGGCGTATTTATAGTATATATAGGTGAATGTAACTGAATTTAAGGATGACACAATTCTATAGTAATAAAAGAAATTTTCAACTAAATTTCAATTGTTTTTTATTTAAATGAAAAACACAAAATTTATTTATAAATTTAAATAAAAGTTAAAGTTTTAATTAAATATTTATTTTATGTAATAAAATTATATTCCAATTATTATTTAAAATTATATATATCAATTTGTATAATATATAATACTTATATATATTTTTTTCTATATCTTTCTTTCAGGTAAGTTTCGAAGTAACCAAAATCCACTCAATTTCACTTAACTTTAAATACAAGTAAGAAAAATACTATTATAAAACGTCTAAAAGGTAGGGCTAAAAAGAAAAAATATATAAAAAAAAAGTAACACAAAACCAAAGTAAATATTAAATGCCATGAGAATCACCGAGAACGGCATTGCTTAACGTTTATTGTAGCACTTAAAACATTTCACAATTTGTTCTATTTGTTGTCTGTTGGGCTTTGTTTGGTTTATTTTTTTATTAATAAAAAATGAAACGAGAACTTAATGCCAAGTAACAACAATAACAGATACGAGTAGACTAACTATATATATATATATATATGTATGTATATATAGAGTATATATATAATTATATATATTAAGCGGGCTAGAACTGTGAACCTTGCGCATATTTTAAGGCTAATTAAGCCGCAAATTATGTGCAAGTTGTCAGCGTGGGTTAGTTGTTGATGTTTTTCTTACAGGCTTTTCAATTGTGTTAACTTAGTTTCATTTGTTTTTTTTTTATTATTATTATTATTCTATTTACATTGGGAATATAACGTTTATTTGTAATGGCGCTTTGTTTTGTTCTGTTTTAGTATTATTGTCATTAAAGTTGTTACGCACTAAAGTCACTTGATTACTTATCAATTGTTAACACAAAAATAATTCCCAGTTCAATTGCATTAAGAATTCTAAAGTCTTGCAGCTAAATACCTTATGATATATATGATGTATGATATATGATGTCTGATTTATACTATAATATGTTGATTAGTATGAATTATTTTAAACTGAACTTCGATTTTATCAGTTAAACATTTTCAGAAAGAGAAATTTGAATCGAAATTCAATCTGCTAACTGAACGAATCTTATAAGGCATATACATATATATATATATACCTTACTTTACATCATTACAATACATATATGCATACATTATTACATAGATACATTCATTATTATGAATTAACTAGTTTTATACTGTCTGTAACTAATATCTAGCAAAACATTCATTGTTGGGTATTACATCAATATATACATCTATTAACTCATTCGTTTATGTATACATCATTTCATCACTACATACATACTTGCATATGTAAGCATAGTGATATTGATCATTTACCTACACATATGATTATATTACATCATCATCTTATTATTACATCTTTACTTCTTTGCGTCTTTTAGCACAAACAAATATGATTTTATTATTTTATACATACATACGTGTATTGTTACATACATAAAACATTTCGTTACTACATAGATACAAACATACAAAGTCCCATTATTAGTTACATACATATATCATTACTTCCTGCCACAAATACATACACACAACTATTCATCGTTTTGTACACATATACATTCAACATTGCATTCTTACGTATATACATACAATATTACATCCAGACATACGTACAGACGCTTACATACAGACGTACATACATTCAGTATAAGCTACACATATATATTGTTTCATCTTTATAGCATTACATCACATTATTTCAATCGAACATGGGCATATGCATATCTATGTTTTAATATTCATAGTTACATCATAGCCTACATCATTACATCCTTCCACTTTGACATTCTGGCATACATTAATTGTTCTGTACAGATGAACATACTTTACATCAAACACACATTTATTAACTTTTGCATTCATTTATGCTTACATCATTACATCAATAAAAATTAATAATAAATGGAAACAAAGCGTCAAACTACATTTAATTCTACATACATCAGATATCATATATATCATACATCTGTATATCATTACTTACTCTTACATGCATATATTGTTATACTATATTTTCGCACTTACATATACATACATAGTTACATATATAGTTACATATATACATACATATTCCATGAAATTCGTATAGTTTAGTTTTATATTGCAAATTCTTGCACAAAGATCTTGCAATAGATTTCATGACAAATTTTGATAAATTGTTGCCGTTGTTGTTGCAGTTGTTGTTGCTATTTTTCTTGTTGCTACTGTTGTTGTTGTTACTGTTGTTGTTGCTGCTGTTTTTGTTGTGTTTGCGGCGTGTTAAAATTGTGTAAATTACGCAATTTAGCCACATTAACTGATAAGTTCAATTAAAATTAATTAAATAACAGAGATAACAACAAATATTGTATAGGAGAACAATAAAAAATATATATATAAATATGACAATAACTATTTCACATTGTTTATTGCTATTTTTTTTTAACGCTTTTTGACCCACTGTCTTTGTGTAAGCATAGGCCCATAGTACCTATAGGTGGGTCCATTAAATGCAACACTGACAAAATTAATTGCCACTTTTTCGCATTTGGCAGAGCAACAAACGAAAATGTCAAGCAGACTGAAGAATTGCATACAGAAAGAGATAGAAAAAGACAGAGAGAGAGAGAGAGAGAGAGAGAGAGAGAAAGAGAGAGAGAGGGAGAGAGAATGGTTGAAAGAAAGAGACAACGTGCAGAAATCAAACAAAATGTAAGGAAAGAAAGAAAATAATGAGCCAAGCATTTAGATGCTAGCAATGAGTACATTGATAAATTGTGGACATAAAGGGGTTAAACGAATGTGAGGTAAAGTGTGTGGCATGCCGCATGCCGCATGCCGCATGCCGAATGCCGAAGACTACTACATAGCGTCGCTTGCATTGCAAATTAGCAATTGCTGTCAGTGTCGGCTCCAAAGCTGTTTTCCCAATCAAAACGGAAGTCAACGCAAATTTGTAGAGGAAATGACTTTGGCCCGTTGACTGGCTGGTTGCAGCTACCAATTGATAAACTGTTACCCGGTTATAGACTGCTTTATATCTTTCATTGGTATTGGATTAGTTTGAGTTGCTTTGCCAATTTGTCACTGCACCAAATGAAAATGTATAAAACAAAGTGGAAAAAAAGTAAAGAAAAAAGAGAATGTACGCTGTCAGAAGCTTTACTCAAAAATAAAATAAAAATAAAAAAAAAATGCTAACTAAATCTCTTACATCCTAGCGGAAGTTAGACAATTACTATGCAATTAACTGGTTAAGATGTAACCAATAATTATTTAACATTTTCCTAAGCTCAGATTAAATGCTATTGTTATTGCTTAGAAATTATAGAAAAGTACTATTTTGCTGCCTTTCTGCTACTATTCTACAATATTTCTCAACAGTTTAAGTGCACTTGGCATAGCAACATTTCCTTTACACATTTTTTTTTTTGTATAATGTTGCAATTATTTTTAGTATACATTTGTGTATATACATGTTTATGCAATAAATATTATATACATGTTTATGCAATAAACTAGACTTAGACTACATCTCAGGTATTTAAGTGTTCGTTTAAGAGAGAATCAAAAATGTTGCCAGCAATATACAAATTTCTGATTTTCATAAAAATCATACCATGTATTGCAGTTATTCGTTCATTGAGTTTTCACTGTACTGTATGTAGAACCTGCCAAAGGCATCTTTACCATATAATTTACCTTATCCACCGTTCTACTTGTTGTTGCTGTTGTTTTTAGTTATGTTGCTGGCTGTGTTTTTTTTTTTTTTTTTTGCTTTCTTCACATTTTTGCTAATGGACAACATGTTGCACGCTTCATAGCATTGCATGTTTATGTTGTTGTCAACTGTTTCTTGCTATTGTTATATGAATAATACTTGCATATAAATTTATATATATATATATATATATATATATTTATATGTATGCACACACACACACATATAAAAACATTATGTCTGAATCATGTTACAAAACAATTTAGCAAACAAACTGTCAAAAACATGACAACTTAAAGCGTTGCCTGAGACGCAGACGTCGACAGCGGTTGCAACTGGAGGCAGCGGCTGTGATGATGTTGATGATGATGATGATGATGATGATGATGATGATGATGCTGCTGCTGTTGTTGCTGTTGATGTTGATGTTGACGTTGATGAGTCGAGCACATTGTAAATGACATTTGAGAGCCAGACCATAAGAGCTAACCTAAGAGTGTAGAATGCAAACTAAAAAAACAGAGACAGAAATAGAGAGAGAGTGAATGGTATGGCTGTATATGTATGTGTGTGTGTGTGTGTTTATGTAGATAAACGTAGAGTGGGTAGCACAGAAGTTGAGCTTTTGTGCCAGCCTGACAAATTATATTTGTTAATTCCTATTTTCGTAGTACAACAACAAACATGTGCGCCGTATGCAGATGTCATCTCTGCCACTGACCTAGCCTGGCGTTGCCACTCTAGCATGTAAATTGTTTGTGTAATTAAATCAAAGCACAACCCTTGAGCGCATTATATATATATATATATATATATTTGATAGGGAGTCGAGGGAGTAGAAGTAGTAAGAAGTGAAGTGTTTCTTTTTGGTTTTGGTGTGAGCAGAGGTTGGAGGGTTGATTTTAATATCATTTTACAAATACATATATAAGCATATTTTCACACACACACACACACACACGCACACCCTCAACAACCTTTATAATTTTGGTCATAAATTTTTAGCTTGAGCCATATAATTTTTTAATGCCATTTACGACGCTAAGCTGCCAAACGCCCTTAAGATCAACCGACTTATAGCGATATATCGCAAAAAGAAAAAGAAAAAAAAATTTCCAACTTTGCCTGCAATTAAGTGCAGCTAGCTGGCAACCCTTTTCCCTGACACGCAATGCTATTAAACATACACACACACACACAGAGAGAGAAAGAAATATGTACACACATAACTGCACATGATAATGTCATAAAATTAAATGGCCACACTTTTTGCTGCTACTGTAACTACTACTAGCTGCTGCAGTTGCTGCTGCTGCAGTTGTTGTTGTTGCTTTAATTAGAGTTTTTCCAGCCGCTGTCGCATTTATTGCCGCACACACACACACACACACACACAAACACACGCAAAAACGGCAAAGAAAATTTCCTTTCCTTGTTCCATTGCCTTGTAGTAAGCTGGCTGACAGGCTGGCAGGCAACTGCTATAAATATTATAATTATCAAAAAGTGCAGCGAGCGACGTTCACTCCACCTTTACGTCCACCGCCGACAAGTAATCGTAATTGAGTTAATTAACACGCCACAAAACGCGCCAGGCAATGCTACAGCGTTGCTATAACATACATACAAACATACAAACATACATACATACAAACATACATACATACAAACATACATACATACACACATACATATATGTATACCAAACCATACCATAGCTAACCATACAATACTCAACAAAGAAACCAAAGAGAGATAAAGAAATACAGACAGCAAATGTATATGATGCGTGGGAAGGGGAGGGTGTTGGGGCGGTATAGAGAGCGCAAACGAATACAGAAGCGCAGCAGGCATTTAATTGCTTGTACAAAATAATAACAACAGTAAAAAGGCAACAACAGACATGCAATTGTTGCTGAGCCTCTCCCGCTCTTAAAGCTTTTGGCGCCTGACAATTTCATATCTAAAGAGCGAGAGAGAGAGAGAGAGCGGTGAAGAGTCAGTTGTAAATATTTGCAAATATTCCTCTTTGTAATAATTTTGCAAAAAACAAAAAAAAAAAGAAAGAATGTGTCTACCCAAATTATAATAAATGCTATGTATATACACATGTTTAGATACATACTTTTTTGTATATACACTTATGTTTGTACACACACACAATGTGCATGTTTATATCGTTTTGGAGCGCAAACATTAGCAAGAATTAAGCAACAGCAGCATCAATGCCTTTCGAGAGTTGCTTCCTCATTTAGACCGAGCCCTGGTAATGACAAGGCTGCAAAACTGATGACCACCGATTGCCCAGCCTAAAAAACATCAGCAACAACAAACAACAGTAGCAGAAGAAAAAAAAAAACAATAAACAAAACAAAAACAACAACTACAACAAGCGAGACGACAATGACGACGACGACGACGACGAGATCATTAAAAGTCCAAAAGCAAAACAATTATGGAACTCATTGAAGCCAATTATTAACAAACACAGCAGCAGAGGCAAAGCGTCGCTGCCGGCGCAACAAGTGGCAAGTGGCCAACGAAGTGGCTGTGTATATAGTAGAAGTAGTAGCAGTAGCAGTAGCAACAACAAAAACAAAAATAACAAACAACGGCAAAAACTGAAAGGCCTGCAGCAATAGCGGCCTTCGTTTTCGTCTCGTCTTCTTCCGAGTGTGTGGCACAGTAGCAAAAAAAACACACAACAAAAGACATGTGGCAAAAAGGGCAGAGGCAGGCAACGCTAACAACAACAACAACAAATGTTGTTAATGAAGCTGCAAAGGAATGCAGACAAAGAAGAACGAAAGAAAACGACAAAGAGGAGGAGCTGGGCGTGTAGAGCGCACAACTTCACACATAAATGGGAGCAACATGTTGCCAATGATGACGATGATGCTGACGATCGGCGATGCCAATGTTGCTGGTTAAGCAACGAGGGCTGTAAGTTACATGTCAGCAAAAATATCACTTGGAAAGCATTCACGTATCATAACAAAGCTGTTTAAAAAAAAAAACGAAATTCTAATCAAAATTGCAACAACTATGATATAACAGCAAATTTTTCAATGAAAATCTAAATAAATAAATATATTGTAAAGTTTACATGAATATATTATCTTATATACATATGTATTGCAATAATCTTATGCCGCACCTCGCATATGCAACATGCTGTGCCAACGAAGTCGTTGTTGTTGCAACAATTAAGTTTGTAAACTGCACATAAAAGGCAGGGAAGATGTCGCCAGCCGAGCAACTTACGAGTATCATGACCATGAGATGCTACTTAATAATGTCATAAAAATTAGAACGGCGTATTAATTGGCAGGCAACAAAACCAACAGCAGCAGTAGCAACAACAATAAAGCACAACAACAGCAGCAAGCAAAAGCAGCAACTGCAATTGAAACTGCGTGTGGGAGCGCAACATGTTGCCTAGTTTTTATTTGTCGTTGCTTGGTTTGCTTTTTGTTGCTATTGCTGCTGTTGTTGCTGTTGTTGCTGCCGTTGCTACTGCTGTTTGCGCTGCAATTTCGCGCAAATAAAATAAATTGGCAGCCAATTAAGCGAACGTCGCTCAGCCGCATATCAGAACAAAAACATAAAGGCAGCAAATTAAATAGAAGCGGTTAACGGGTAACGGGTAGCGGGTAGCGGGTAGCGGGTAACAAGTAGCGGTTAAGGCAGCAGCAGACGAAAACCAAACAAAAAAAAGAAATGAAATAAATGCAATAATAGGTAACAGAAGCTACACATAACGGAAGCTGACGCGCTGCGAATGGTAAAAGAAAATCAAATTAATTAACGCCAAAAGTCTAAAAAATAAAAAAAGAGAAAAAAAGCGATAGAGCAAAAGACTGAGAGGGAGAGTGAGAGGGCAAAATATACAAACTAAGAGAGTGAGAGAAAAAAACAAATAATGTGTGAGTAAGCTTCGCTAATGAAAAGAGCAAAGCTTGAAGTAATAAATGCTATATATGCATGTTAATAGCAACAACACAAAATTCATTCAATTCGTCAGTGAGTCAGTGTAGTCAATGCATCAATGCGTCAATATACACTCAGTTAGTTAGCCAATTACACGACAAAATCTTATATGATCGTGCAAATTGTATTTTTATTGCCAATTATTTATTTATTTCGTTTAACTGACGACGATACCGCCGCGTTTTTAGTATTATGCGAGGAGTCGTGCTGCTAGGGGTAAATGCTTCATATATATATATATATATATATATATATGCACCGACTTTAAAATACTCTATAATGGATAAGAAGATAGTAATAGATTATATGAAAATAATAATTGTAGTTAATAACATTAACTATAAAATGTTTACGCTTTAAGCAATGTTTATTTATTTTCTTTCTTGCTTTTGTAGCGTGTCTCTCTCTCTCTCTCTCTCATTCTTGAGGCCTTGGGCTGAGGGCTGCCAGATTTTGGAAATGGGAATTAGCTGACTTTTCAGCTGAAAACTAGCTGAAAGTTTAGCATGTAATAGCTGAGTAATGGGGGAATGTGTTTTCGTCCTTTGCTGAAATGTTTGTTTTTCCTTTTTGTGTGTGTGAAAATAGCTAAAAAAAAGCCACTAAATTGCTGATCTAGCAGCACTGCTTTGGCACTGCTTGAGCAGCTAATGTAGCTGTTGTTGCAGTTGTTGTTTTGTCATTTTCTTTTTTTTTTTAATTTCAAAACGATAATCAATTAATTGTCAGTTTGTTGTTTGCCGTTGTCAACGTTTTGTAAATTTTAATAGCGTTCTTTTTTGTATTTTATATATATATATATATATAAATATATATGTATATTTATTTTTTTTTAATATTCCATTGATACAAAGTATGTGTGAACACATATACATATATTATTTTCTCAACAATAACAACAACAGCTAACAAATAGCTGAAATTCATTCATTAATTATCAACAACAATCTATAAGCTTAATTTGTATTCAATGCAATTAACAAAATATTTAAAAAAAAAAAATAAAAAAAAAATATATAAAAACAAATATTCTTTAACAATTTTTGCAATTTGCCTAGTTTTGTTTAGACTTTATTATTATTTTATTTGAATTCAAATTATTATTATCTATACTATTCAAATTTATAATCAACAGCGTCTGCTGACTGTTAATTGGATTTGTTGTTAACTTCTAATGTTAATAAATTATTAATGTTCACAGTTTGATTATTCAACTTTTTATTTTTTTTTTTTTATATGCTTGAGTAAATTTATAAACGAAAAAAAAATTTTATTTTAATAAATTGTCATTGAAAATTATTGTTAAATTAAATTAATTAAATGTTGGCATAAAAATAAGAAAAAAAAAGCATTTGCATATGATAATTAAAAAAAAAAAATGAAAATAAATAAAATTATACAAATATAACGGCACATACACACAATGATAGAGAGTGTGGGTGGAAGGTAAATAAAAAAAAAAAAAACAAAAATATATGCGCTGCATGGGACAGCCAAAAAGAAAACAAAAAACAAAAATTACGGCGTAAATAACAGTCGGTTACACTTGAGTAATTTCGCATAAAACATAACCAAGTCGAAAGGATATTAATAAACCGACATAAACCACGCACACACACACATAAATACACATATGCATATGTATATATGCATTTGCATTGCTTTACATACGTGTGCGTGTGTGTGTGTGTGTAGTAGTAGGTTTGTATGCACATGGACAAGTGGCTGCCATTGCCAGCGCCATCAAGTAAATCAGTGTCCAATGTGTAAATAATTTCCATTTGAATGAGCAATTGTGCATATTTTCATATATATGTATATATATATGTATATACATACAAATATAACATACATATTTATATACACTTGCCCGCAAAACTCTGCGTACACCGTATAAAATTTTTTTTTTTTGACTTTCGTATTGAATATTTCCTGAGATATTTATGTTATGAAAGTAATTTTTTTTTTAATTAAAAGTTCAACATTTTTCTTATATGCTATACATTTTTTTAATATTTAATAGCTAACGGGAATATTTTATATATTATTTTTAAAAAAATACCATGAAAAAAAACAGCCGCAAAAGTCTGCGTACAACGAGTAATACGTAACTAAAAATAAATAAAAACTTGGCTTTAATAGGTGGTTGGGTATCCTTTCCTTTTTAGCACCTCTGCCAAACGTCTAGGCATTGATTCAACCAGTTTTCTGGTGTCCTCGGCCGTTATTTTCTGCCATTCCTCGACTATAACGTCCTTGAGCATGGTTTTTGAGGTTATGCTGTGTGTACGTATCCTACGCTCAAGGAGGTCCCATAAATGTTCAATGGGATTAAGGTCTGGCGATTGGGGTGGTGTCCTAAGCTGATTCTTGATATTATAAAGAAGCCACAGCCTTACAGAGTGGGCTGTGTGCTTAGGATCATTGTCCTGCTGGAAGTAAAAATCGTTTTCCAACCCCAACTTCTGGGCGCTCTGCGTTAAATTTTTTTTTAAAATGCGTAGATAGCCACTCTGGTCCATAACCGACTCTATAAACTCCAAATTTCCGACTCCACCAGCAGCCATACACCCCCAAACCATTATTCTGCCACCACCGTGTTTGAAGGTTGGTACCAAATTCTCATTATCAAGAGCCGTACCACTCTTTCTCCATATTAATTTCTTTCCCTTTATTCCAAATATGCAGAATTTGCTCTCGTCCGAAAAAAGAACGTTGTTCCAAAATTCGGTTGGCCTTGTAATGTGGTCATTTGGAAAATCTAGGCGCTTTTTTTTATTAACATCGGGAATGTGGGGTTTCTTCCGGGCGACTCGGCTGTGATATGCGGCTTCATGCAAGATTCTGCCTACGGTATCTTCAAACACTGTTTGGGGGAATCGTTCATCGATTTCCAGACGCACCTGCTGAGCTGTCATCCTCGGGTTTGAGCGTATAAACGCGCGCCACGTTTTTTTTTCTCGGTTTGTCAATACAGTTGGAGGGCCAGATCGCGACCTGGAGAGGATAGAACCTGAATTTGTATAATTTTCACATATCCTTTGGCATGTAGAATGGGCTCTGCCCACATGCTGACCAATTTCTCGGAATGATTTTCCTTCCACACGCATTTTTATAATCAGTTTCCGTAATTCTACGTCAATTTCTTTACGACACAATTCCATGGTGTTGTTTGACTCAAAACATTACTAGAATGCATTGCAAAGATTAACGCAAATATCAAACGAAAACAAAAGTTAACTGTAACCAAAAGTTAACTGTAAGCAAAGTTAACGGTAATCGCCGTTTTGCTCATTCTATTCAGCCTGCTTGGTGTGTGTACGCAGACTTTTGCGGCTGGTATTTTTCGTGGTATTTTCTTTAAAATAATATATAAAATATTCCCGTTGACTTAAAAATATTAAAAAAATTTATAACATATAGGAAAAGTGTTGAACTTTTAATAAAAAAAAAATTACTTTAATAACATATATATCTCAAGAAATATTCAATACGAAAGTCAGAAAAAAAAATTTTATACGGTGTACGCAGAGTTTTTCGGGCAAGTGTATATATATATTGTATATATTGTATATATTGCCAATGCTGCTGCGCTTTTCATTTGCAGACGGGACGCGTCGACATTTAAAATCGCATGAAATTTTATTAAAATGAAGTAAATATGGTGTAAACGTGCTGATAAAACGGTTCGTGCTCAGCTATGTAGAAGAAATGAATGGGCAGAGCAGCAAAGAGACGTCGCGTTGCTTGCAAAAAGGTAACGGTGACTGCGTCGCTGACTGAGGCTCTCTAGTAAAAATTCTTTTTGCTTTTACTTTTTGCTATTGTTTTTGCTTTTGTTTGATATGTATGTGTGCATATGCAGTATGCATATGTTTGTATGAAATGTAAGAGCGAAAGTTTCGTATGCAGGTAAAGATTTGAGTATGAGCAAAAGCTTATTTTGCTATCGATGTGTGTGTGTGTATGTGAGTATATGAGCACTTGTTATTATTGGTTAAGGTAACTAGTGATCAACACTAGTGTTTAAAGCTAACAAATGCTTATGAATTGTAGCAGATATACTTATACATTTATATATATACATATATCTATGTATGTGTGTAAGTATAGCTTTTAGCATTGCTCTCATGACACATTTCTGTTGGTTTCTTTTGCTGCTTTTTCTGTTATGTTGTTGCTCGCATTCCTTGTTAGCGCATACAAAAGTCACCTTACAGACAATTTCTGAGGCGGCACAGCATAAAATCGTTTATGTAAATAGCCATATGCAAATATATATTCATTTCTATATGTGTGTGTGTGTGTGTGTGTAATGTAAACTGTACAGCTGTGTGTGCATTGTGGTCAGTAGCATTCATGTTGCATGTTGTATGCTCTGTTATTAATGACGTCGCAACATGTTGAAAATGATAGAAAGAGTGAAAGAGTATATTGTACATTGTCCATTGTTGCTATTGTTTTTGTTGTTGTTGTTGTTACTGTTGTTAATTGTGAGAATGATGCCAGGCAGTTAACCGTTATTTAATGTGCACAAGGGCCTGAACTGAAACTGAAAATGTGTACGTAATTTTCATTCGGCTCGACAAATGTAATTAACTGTAATGGTAAGTGTTTCTCTCTCTCTCTCTATGTGTGTGTGTGTGGCCACTGTATCAATACATTTATACAAACTGTATACACACACACACACACACACACACACATTCATATATATACTCCTGCATATGCAGGTATATGTGATTATTTGACCAAGTGTTGAGGCACTTGCAACGTTTATGTTAACGCATCAACTTAACTCCTACAATTTACTATAGCAAAATTATTAATAATCATTATTACATACATACATTAACATATCTAGCTACAGCTGTACATGTATTAGTTAGTAATAATAGCGGCTACATAAGTGTTGGCCAAACAACAATTGACACAATTCTACAACAATAGCAACAATTATTGCAAGTGCAAGAAATGTTTAGTTTGTTTTCCTCTTTGCTTTTTAATCACTTCTTAACTGAACACACACACACACACACACATGCACACTCCCTCTCTCTCTCTCTCTCTCTCTCTCTCTCTCTCTCTCTCTCTCTGTGTTGTTGTCCTTTCTCTTTTAAGTTTTGTTTTGTTATTTAATTAAAAATATAACTCAAAACCAACAGCATAAAAATTACAAAGAAAAATTTAGAAAATATTCAGAAAAATTTAGAAAAATTTAGAAAAATTTAGAAAAATAGAGAAAAATTCAGAAAAATTCCTTATTTATTTGTGATTCATAAGAAAATCTTACACTGTGCGAAAATTTAGTTTTAGTTTTATTTAAAATATATTTAAAATTTTTTATCATATTTTTTTCAAAGAAAAATCTTAAGTTGATTTTTTTTATTAATACATTTGTTAATTTATTTTTCAAATTTGTTGCCTTCTTGTCTAGCCCAATCACTTGACAGTTTCAATTAGGCTTTAACACTCTGGCCAGCTTATGTCGCTTTAATTTCAGTTAGCAGCAGCAGCAGCAGCAGCAGCAACAACAGCAATAGTAGCAACAGCAGCAACAGTCTTTGTAGTAGTCCCAATAGCATATATTGAAAGGCGCTGTTTGCTCTCAAGTGGCTGGCAATTACGTTCAATTAAGTTGGCCAAGTTAGTAACGGATGCGAACTGCAGCAGTTAGCCAAATGCAATGCGTCGCTGTAATTAAATGATGCTGCCTTCTTCTCGTATCGACTTGACTTGACTTGACTCGCTTTAATTTGACTTAACTCGACTTGGATCGACTCGACTCGACTTGACTTGACTTGAGTTGAATTGGCCAGGCTTTACTTTGTTTTGCCTTGGCTAGGCAAAACTTGGCTTGGCTCTAGCTCTGGCTCTGGCTCTGGCTAACTGCCGGCATGCCACCAAATCATAAGTGATACCAAAAGGAAATGCGTTTCAAAGCACTTCAGCTATTGCTATAGCTTAAGCTCCAGCTAACAGCTATCAGCTCCAAGCTCCCAGCTGTGCACCTGCTTTAGCAGCTGGAAGCTGTTAGCTGTTAGCTGTTAGCTCTTTGCTATAAGCTGGGATATCTTTTAGCCACTAATTACATTGATTCTAAGACGATTGCAATGGCAATGCACATGCCAATGCCAAGCACCACTCCACTTCATACCAACTCCCAGTTGCAGTGGCAGCCAACAGCCAACAGCCAACAGCTAAGAGCTAACAGCTAACAGCTACTACCAACGTCAACTTAATTAATTGTGCGTCCGGCCGCACGCCCGGACTTGGTTTGTTTTATTTATTTTTCTATTTTTTTTTCTATTTTTTGTTTTTCTATTTCGTTTGGATAATGTGAGTGCAACTGGTTTGTAAAGGCGATCGCAGCGTTCAATGCATTTTCTATTTTTGCGCGTAAATTGCTAATTTTGTGGAAAACACATTAATTAGCGCAAAATAAGCGAGCCAAGTTGCAATATCGAGTTGAAATGCCGCTGTTGGCCGTCTGCCTCTTGTTCATGATCCTTGCAACACACGCTTTAATAATACAATTCGTAGTATGCCATGAATGTTAGCCACATATACACATACATACACACACACACATATATATACATATATATATATAAGCTTAACTTTATTGATATATAAAAACTATAGTAATCGATTTTGTTTCTTAAATAAAAACACGTCTAAATTAATATGTAGATTTTACTTACTTTAAAAAAGTTACTATAAAAAAGTTACTATAAAAAAGTTACTATAAAAAGTTACTATAAAAAAGTTACTATAAAAAAGTTACTATAAAAATGACTAAAAAAGTTACTATAAAAAAAATAAAATTAAATATAATTGCTTTGCTCGATTTAAAAGAGTAAAAAAAAAATGTAATGAATGAAAAATTTTTGTTAAAAAATGTTAACAATGTTTTTCGCTCAGTGTATACTGATCAGCTGCAAAATTGTTATCGTTGTTGAACTTCATTCACGTGCTTAACGCACTTTAAGCATAACTCGCCTTTTTGCGCTTACACTATAGCTGTCTATCTCTCCCTCTCTTTCTATCGCTCTCTCTCTCTCTCTCTCTCTTTTTCTTTGTCATTGCTTTCACCTAATTAACGCTGCTTGCCTGGCGATTCCATTTGAAATTACTTGGCAATTAAGCTCCGTTTAAAGCTGTTGCCTTGCGCCCAGTCTTTATGTTGTTAGCGAGTGAGTGAGTGATTGAGCGTGAGAGTGAGCGAGAGAGCGAACAAGTGAGCGCACGCATTGAAGTCACATATTAGCGCTGTGGGGTTTGCACATAACAATCGCAGTTGCTACGCAAACGTTGACTGCACGTTAACTGCGGCGGAGAGTAACTTCAATGTGTATAAGTATGCGTATGAGTATGAGTATGAGTATGAGTATGAGTATGAGTATGAGTATATATATGTATATGTGTAGCTATCGCAATGAACGGCATCTCTGGATCTTTTCTGTGTATCTTGTCAACGTCTTGGCAATGTTATCGTCATGCTGAATGTTCGTCTTTGACTTCGTCTACGTCTCGATGTCATCGTCATCGTCATCGTCTTCATCTTCGTCAGCGTCTGTGTCTTTATTTACGTTTTGTTACTAAAGTCCATAAAAGCGCAATTTGTCGTAATTGTTTAAGCAGAAAGAAATAACAGCAAATGGCAAACTACATACAATAATACATAAAACAACTTAATAAAAATTCCATTGCCGTGTTATACATCAGTTAACATCCGTAGTTAAACCAAAGGCAAGTCATACAACGAGAGCGAGAGCGAGACAGAGAGATTTTTTTAACAAAGAGAGACGAAAGAATAATAGAGTAGGGAAAATAAAAATTGTCACACAAATCAAACTGTTGGCGCAATGTGTCGCTGATGCCGCTGAAATTATTGAATGGAATGGGTAGGGCGTCGGTGGCGGTGGCGGTGGCGGGGGACGCTGCAAAGTATAACATAAATCTCACTTAGAGTCGCAAACAGAAAAGAAAAATCTGTACAAATAGATTAACAATAACAAGTGGTACAACAACAATAACAATAACTACAAATACTTCTGTGTGTGTGTGTGTGTGTGTGTGGGTGTGGGTGTGTATATATGTATACAAGCCCTAGCCCATATGTTGCCACAATAATAAACACCGTTTTCAGCAACATCGGCAACAACAACAATGTGCATAAATCAAACAAGAAATTCTGCCCGAATATTTTTCTACCGCTACTTGGGGTCGGCGTCGATTCTGACTGCATGTGGCAGCATTTGTTACAACGATTTTTTTTTTTGCTTTACTTTTTTTAGTTTTTCTTTCTTTTTATTTATTTGTTTTTGCCTCTGTTTTTTTTTGTGTGTGTGTGTGTGTAAATTATTAAGATTGAAAGACACAACAACGTTTAATTTTCGATGGCACTAAAACAGGCGTCAAAGTAAACACGACACTTACATACACATAAACAAAACACATGAGGACACACACACACGCACACAGATGACATATGCACAAGCAATCAGAGATTGAGAGAGAGAGCACATATACATTGTATAGTTCTATTGCTGTAAGCAGCTCACACCGTATGTTAGATGTACAGGCGACAAAATTGTCAACTTGTGTTTGATTAATAAAATTTTTATTGCTGGACATTTGACTTTAATTTTATTATTTGAAATCTTTAAAGCAAATTTTTTAATTTTTTTATTTAATAAATTAACTTACTTTTTGTGCCTATGTTTTTATCTTATATATAAACATAGCTGATATAGAATAATATTATTTTTTTCTGCTATTTTAATTTATAATTACTTAAACTACGTTTTTAAGAAACATTAATTTAATATTGTAATTATTTTTATTATTTATGTCTCTATTTTTCCTTATAATAAAACAGAATTTAATCTAAATGATGTACCAGCAATAAGATACTCTATGAATTTCATATTCTCTTTTTCTTTTTTTGTTATTTATCAATCTATTCTTATATCTACACTTTTTCTGCTCAATATTCTCCCACACGTTTTAAGCAACTTTATTAATTTTTTTTTATTTTATAAATTAACTTACTTACTGTGCTGTTTTTCTTCTTCTTATATATAAACATAGCACATATATAATATTATATTTTTTGCTATTTTAATTTATAATAACTTAAACTGAATTTTTTAATAAAATTTTGTGGCTATAATAGTTTTTTTTTTATTTATTTCTCTATTCTTACATATTTTTATAACAAAGCAGAATTAAATCTATATTATATACTAGCAACAAGATTTTCTATTAACTTCATATTCTTTTTTTTTTTTGTTACTTTTTAATATATTCCTATATTTATGCTAAGTTTTCTCCCGCACATATCATATCTTATAGCATCGATTTTCTTGTCAGTTTTTTTAATCGAGTTTTTGATTTTTGTCGCCTGTGCACAATTGATACGAAATCGATGGGATAAAAGAAATGAGAGAGCATAAAAATCATGTGAAGGAGTTTTTTTTTAGTTGCTGCTGCCAAAAACATAACGTGCAAGCAGCGTCAAGTGCGAAAACAAAGCAAAGCAAAGCAAAGCAAAGCATGGCAAAGGAATAGAAGGGAAACAGACAAAGATATATGTAGCGTGAAAGAGATAGAAGACGTGTGCGGCTGTTCCTATGGGTGTGCATTTGATTTTGATTGGTATTTATGGCAGTTTAAGTACATTGACAATATAACGTATATTGTGAATTGTTATTGGACAACGACCAACTATATATATATATATATATATATATATATATAAATGTATATTTATGTGTGTGCATGTGTGTGTTGCATATGCTGTTGACAGGATATTGCCAAATGGCAGCACGTAAGTGAACACAATGCAGTACTATACATTAAATACAACTTGCTGCACCATAATTAAAATAATAATAAGGACAACATAAAAAATTGTAAACGTTGCCGATTTAATTGTTGCCTCTGCCCACTTAAAAGCTCGTTTTGTGTCGCAAACAAACTTTGCTTCGAGAGCTTAAAAAAAGGGTTATTTTTTTTGATTTAATAAAAAAATTACATAAAAGTACATAAATTAATGTGTGTGTGTGTGTGTGTGTGTGTGTGTGTGTACATTGTAAGTGTAACAGAAAAAACAACATTCAACATGGACCAGGCAATCGCAGCCGTGACGTGACGCTTGTCAAAGCAGTAGGTGGGTGTGGGTGTGTGTGTGCGTGTGTGTTTGTGTGTGTGTGTGTGTGTGTATGGGGTAGGGTGCTGGCTAACTTATTCTTTGTCGCGCAACATGTTTGTGCCCTTACTTTGTCGTTGTAAGGCCAGCAACACCCAACCACCGACTGTCCTGCTGCTGCTTGCCACGTACTTGACTTAAGCATCTGTCTGTCTCCCTCTCTCTCTGACTTTATTGCGGCTCAGTTTCGTGCTTGACTTTACAAAGCTTTAGTTAACTTTCTATACCTTAGTTGTACGCTCTCTCCTTCTCTCTCTCTCTCTCTCCCTCTGGCTATCTTTCTCTGTCCACTTTCAGGCTGTGTTAAGTCTTCGTTTGCATTTTTATGGCATAAAAATTAAAAATGAATTTTGATTGTTTTATTTTGTTGCTGTTGCTGTTATTGTTATATTTCTTGTTGACTTCTTCCATCTACTACTACTACTTCTTCTTCTTTGTTTCATATATTTCTATATATATATATATATATATATATATATATATATATACGTATACATAATATTTGTGGCATTGTTTTAGTATTTTTATATGGCGCACTCGACATTTTTCTCTATTTTTTTTTTGTTCACTTCTTTTGTTGCTCGTAATTTGTTTTTGTTCATTTTTTACATTTATTTTTATATATTTTTTTTTTGCTTAATATTCTATTTTCTTTTTTTTCTTTGGTTTTGCATAAGTTTCGTGTACCAATTTTTAATTTGTGCGCGGAAGCCTTGCATGGCCAAAGGACATTCAAGTTGAAATATGTTTTTCCTTTTTTTGTTCTATTTTCTTACTTTCAGGTTTTTATTTTTAATTTTTAAAGTTTTCTTTTCTTTATTTACTTTTTTTCTTAACTGCAAGAAATGTTTTTTAAATTGTTCCACAAAGTCCTTTGACATTATTCAGTATATTGATTACGTCTATATATATATATATGTATATGTGTGTATATATAGATCAGGATCTGGTCGAATATTGCACGCAACCAAAACCTAGAACTGTGCAAGTTTTACCAAATTGTTGCAATTATTTTGCCATAAATTTATTGGCCACACTTTATGTTGCCAGCATAAAATTAAAGCTCCTTCGACTAACTGTTTGCTTACTCGTAGCGTACAATATATGCAAATTTGTTGCAAGCAAACGTATTTGGGGTAAACGTGCAATTGTTGTATATATACAATCTGTTACGTTACTTTGTTGTGAGGCAAGAATCGAGTCGTGCAACTTTTCATGCAAGAAACGATTTCCTTTCTCTTATATATTTATATTTTTTATTTGATCTTAAAGATTAATCAATCTGAAGCAAGATAGCATACTCTACTCATAACATATATCTTCATGATCCAGATCAATATTTTTTGTTGCAGTTAAGCTAATATGTTCATTCTCATTATATCCAACTTTTCATTTAGAAGTTCATCTTTCCAAAAGTCTATCTGTTGGTCTATGTATAGGTCTATCTGTAGATCTATCTGTTCGTCTATCTGTTGGTCTATCTGTCGGTGTATCTGCTGGTCAATTTGATGGTCTATCTGTTCGTCAATTTCTTGGTCTATCTGTTGGTTTATCTGTTGGTCTATCTGTTGCTTTATCTGTTACTCATCTGTTGGTCTATTTGTTGGTCTATCTGTAGATCTATCTGTAGGTCTATCTGTAGGTCTATCTTCTAGTCTATCTGTTGGTCTATCTGTAGGTGTATCTGTTTGTCTATCTGTTGGTGTATCTGTTAGTCATCTGTTGGTCTATCTCCTGGTCTATCTTCTGGTCTATCTTCAAGTCTATCTGTTGGTCTATTTGTTGGTCTATCTGTAGGTCTATCTTCTGGAAAGAGGGAAACTTTTGCTATCTCAACTCTCTTCGATGGAGTATATTTATATTGGAATGTTTATACAGATTAATATATATATATATATATATATAAGTATTTATCGTATATATATATACTCACATAATTATTAGTGAGTTGATTAATTTTCATAATTTTAGCATCAATTTTTGTTATTTGCTTGTTGCGTGCAGCAAAATTTAATTTATGTGATTTCTGTGCCGCAATGTAAATTTACGCAACGCAATCCGCAACAATACAGACAGACAGACAGACATATAGACAGACAGGTGTGTTGGTGTGTGTGTGTGTGTTGTATAGCATGGCACGCTCAGCACGTTTATTCGCACTTAATTCGCACTTTTTGACACCTTTCGCTGTGCGTCAGTTGCACGAACCGACAATGAATCGTATGCCCCAAAACCAAATAAACAAATTGCATTGGCCCCTTGAAACTCAACTGTTGTGGCCCCGCCTACGTACCACATACCACATACCACATACCACGTACCTTGTGCCATATGCACGGGTTCAGGTTCAGGTTCAGGTTCAGGTTTACACACAGGCACAAAATACATACGCATATATATATATATATATCTATATACATGTCATTATATTGCGTCCCCTTTTTACTGCATTGCACTACGCCCATGCACGCTGTCAGCAACATAATGTGCAATGCAATGCAGCATGTGGCATGGAATGGTCAGAAAGTGAACGGTGCGAAAAATTATGCAAAATAAATTAATTACCAATTAAGGGTGAGGGGTGGAGCTGCGTGGGTTCTTTTTTCTCTTTTGGGCTAAAGGATTTTCCATAATGATGGAGGCTGTTGCAGCAGACACTTTTTAAACAGACAAAAGCTGTTGGTGAAGTGGAAGATGGTGGGGGCATTGGGGGAGGCATCAGCAGATTTGCAGCTGTTGCAAGCATATGCAGCTGTGTGCCTGTGTGTGTGTGTGTGTGTAAAAGGAGAGTCTCATTATTTTGGTTGGGCGTTTTGAATGGGCAAACATGAGGCACTGTAGTGTGGCATGCAACGCGTTTGTTACATGAGCCTCTTCAGCCACTAATTAGTGTCATTAAATTGCGCTCCACATGATGACATGCAACATTTGCAACACACTCTTCACACACACTTCCATACACATATAATAGACCAACCCATAAAATGCTTGTGCTTATTTTTGTTGCCTACTTTTTGGATGCATGCATAAAACATGACACAAAATTGCAGCAGTTGCTGCTCGTAAGACTTAAGCCAAATAAATAAACCATAAAATATAAAACTGACCACAAAACTAACTTTATTTAAATGTGTATGCGTGTGTTGGTATGTGTGTGTGTGTGTGTGTGTGTGTGTCCACAAGCAGTTGGTTGGTTAACCGAAACAGCTAGCGTCACTTTCTTATGGCTGAAGTAACTTCCGTTAACTTGCGTGCAAACCTGTAATTTTCTTCCGCATTTGGGGTTAAAAAGGGTTTAAGTTGCGACAAAAATAAAGAAACCCTAACCCACATTTCTACATATATATATATATATATATATATATATATATATGCATATGCATAATTATAATGCCGGAACCAAAAACGAAACGCAACTCCAGACGTCCTTTGACTCTAGCATGGCACATAGAACATATCCTGGCTACCGCCTTACCTTCCGCTTTTTCAATGGTGTTCGTACAGGGGCTGGCCGACATCCGCTTAACAAACTAAACTGTGAAAATGCCCCTAGGTAGTTTGGGGGTTACCCCCCCTAGGAAAAAAAAGTATAAACCCCATTAGGCTCTTAACTCCATAGGTATTAGCGTCATGAAAATTTGAATATTGATTGGCTTTAATGAGTGCGCTGGTCGCACAATTTTTGGTCTTTTAACAAAATTTTGGTCCGGTCAGTGCTTGGGCCCTGTGCACATCTGTATCGATTGTGTGTCCCTGCCCCTCAACAACACTGTGATATAGACTTACAACTACAAGCAAAACGGAAACGGAAAAGGAAATCCATGCTCAAGCTGTGTTGGTCAAGTCAATCGGATAAGGATTAATTCAATAGAATATTAAGATATTATAACAATTCGTTTAGCATGACTTTATATATAGCTGATATATATATTAAATTGAAGTG
The DNA here is from genome assembly GCA_037044455.1 of Zygothrica quintamaculata. Taxonomy (NCBI): domain Eukaryota; kingdom Metazoa; phylum Arthropoda; class Insecta; order Diptera; family Drosophilidae; genus Zygothrica; species Zygothrica quintamaculata. The sequence goes on along the minus strand of JBAMBS010000776.1, from coordinate 47,617 downwards.
AAATCAAATGTTTAACATAACCAACAACTGAATCAATCGAATGGAATGAACCAATTCAAACAAATCAAAGTAAATCAAATGAATCAAAGGAAATCTTTATTCAAATTGTTAGACAAATCCGCTCAAAATTGCATGCATATTAAAAAGTTTAGTATATATATATATATATATATATATATATATATATTTGCTGTATTCGTGTGTGTGTGTGTGTGTGGGGAGAGGAGTGATGCTAGTAAATGTAATGCATAAATTAATTGATCGCCCACGCACAATGGCAAAAACTATGAATGCTCAATGAATGCGCTGTCTCCGATAAAATGTGGCATTTGGACACGCCTATTTCATACCCTCCCCCTTTTTTTTTTTTTGTTGGTTGACCCTTGACCGTTGTATAACATTGTGAAACCATTGAATTTCATTTTGTGGCATTGAATTGGCAATGAAATTCAAATTCAAATTCAAATACAAATATGAAAACGTTGCAGAGCATTTAGCATTCAATTCATTCTGTCTAAACTAAATAACAATGCAGTTAGATTATATATACACACACTGTACATGAATGTTATAAGGATGTAGGAGAGGGAGGGGGGCTGTTGTAATAGCTATTGCCAAAAAGTTGATCAGCTGACTTGGCCAACGCCAGCGTCAGTGTCAGTGTCATTGTTTTGGTTTTTGGTACCGACGTTAAATTTACATAAATTGATTTGATTGAATTTTTATGAGTCAGCCGAATGTCGAAATTCGAATGTTGAATTTCGAATTTCGAATGTCGAATATTGACTGCCTGCGTTGCATTGCTGGCGGCTATTCGAGCAGTTGATGAGTTTTTGACACCGACCGATTCGACGTCTAATTAAAGTCATTGCCAGCAGCTGTAACAGAGCCATAGAGCACCAGAGGGACACCAAATGGATGCCAATGGAGAGCAACGTTCTAACTCGAACCCAAAACATTTAACCACAGACTCTACATATATATAAATGTATGTGTGTGTATTTGTGCCCCAAGGCCGGGTCACAGTTGGCGCTACATGACACAGCAACAACGATATAAGCGGCGGCGGCAGCAGCAGCTTAATGCAATGCCATTTTGCCATTGACACAGGGTAAGCGTATAGAGAGCGGTGTTTGGGGGTATAGGGCAGACATCGTTATACATGGAGCACATGCAAAGCGCCAAAGCTGAGGAGAAAACAGTGTGTGTGTTCCAATGTAGTAGGAGGCGCGTTGCATTTGGACATTGCATATTTTTAGGGTTTCGGCAGCGTTCGGACATGAAATTTGCAACAAACTTACGTATTTAGCGCTTGGGTTTTAGTTAAGCTATAGCGCTGGGTGTATACTTATATACCCTGTAATACATTCATGGTAAACACATACTAATGTTTATATATGTATAGTGATTAATCGATAATTAAAGTTAGTCATCGATGGATCTAGGCAGATTTTTGTTACATTTTACAATAACGAAACAATTATTGTATAGGAATTGTAACTATTATTTACAGAGTATTTACCCATTCGTTGCAATTAACATAACTATAACATTCAGTTGCCATTTGCGCATTCCATTCCATTCCATTGCATTTCATTCAGTTCTGTTATGTTCCGTTTTGCCAATGCCAATTTGTCATAAATCTCGTTATTTTAAATCTTTGTTGGCATTTTCTGTGTACTCTGTGTATTGTTTGTTGTTAGCATTGATTTGTTGTGTGTGTTGGTTAATTGTAGTTGTAGTTGTTGTTGTTGTTGTTGTTATTGTTTCAGGCCATTGACAGAGGCCTTGCCTATGGCTATAGCTATGGCAATGGTTTGTTATCGTTAACGAGCAGCTGCAGTCAGCAATTTCCAGCATTGCATTTAACAATAAAACAAAACAAAACAAACCAAAAAATAATAAAAATCAAAACTTAACTGCATAAAAAAATGTATAAATTTTGATTGTAACTTGGTAATTTTTTTTCTTGGATTTTTTCTTTAACAAATTTTCCACTGAAATTTGTTTATGTGTTAGCATAAAGAAAAAAAATAATATAAATAATCTTTTATATTGATGCTTGCCTCCTGTGAGGTTTGAACTCACGACCCCTGGTTTACGAGACCAGTGCTCTACCACTGAGCTAAAGAGGCTATTAGAAATTTTTTATCCAGTGACATCGGTTATGACATAATTTTAAAGCCCCTCTCATATAAATACACACATACTCATACAAACAATGATAGAATACGCAGGTGTCAAGGCAGAAGCTTTGCTAAAAATAGCATAAGAGCTCAGCTTATGCATTGAATGACAGTTTGATCGTGTCTAAGGTAGAGCTTTGTAGTCCTTTATTGGATTTTTGCCTTGATCAGCACTTTTTGCGAAGGCTCGTTGGTCTAGTGGTATGATTCTCGCTTCGGGTGCGAGAGGTCCCGGGTTCAACTCCCGGACGAGCCCGTGGCTCTTCAATATAAGATAATTTTGTATGATAGAAATATTATTTCAAAATCCTATTATTTTTGCTTAATAACATTAATATAATAATATATTGAAAGGTTTAAGCTTTTGTTACCATTTAAAGGAGGAGCTTTAAGGTTTTGTTTTATATAAATAAAATAATATATAAATAATAAGTTGTTACAAATGGAATATACTAGATATTACTTAATTGCTGCGCATAAAATTATGCTACGAGTATAATTAATTTATATATGTCAGACGCCACCGTTCATATATGAGATTGGCCAGCACTGTAAATGTTGCTTACAGCTGTTAAATGCCGTTATATACAGCGCACACATGTTGATCAACACTTAATTTAAGGCTATGCAAAATGCTTTGCCATTCAAGTTTTATTTAAATTCTCATCTATTAAGTCTTCTCTCTTATCACATCTAGTTTATATTGCCTGTGCCAACATAGTGAACATTATTCTTTTATATAGTTTTGTGTGTATCTTTTTTATTATATATATAAATCTGCATTTTGCTGATTTTAGTGTTCAATATTAATAATATTATTAATGGCTGTATATTCAATTGATTTCGAATATACATTTAATGGCGAAGAAGAAATTGTTGATGTAGAAAATGTGGAACGTTTTATAGTGCCAGCGATTCCAGTCAGTTTTTCTCACGGCATCAACAGCCACAGCAACAGCAGCAATAGCAATAGCAACAATAATAATATTGACAAAATTTTAAATAAGAATATGCAGCATGTTGCCTGCTGCAGTCACAATTGTGTGAATAATTTTGACAGCAGTATTTGTAACAACAACAACAAGAAGAAGAACAACAACAACAACAAGGACAGCAATAGCATGGAAGAAATTAATGACAGTGACAACAGCAACAACAGCAACAACAGCAACAACAGCTACAACTTATATTGTACAACTTACAGCAATAAAAGTGATAGATCCTTGTCGCCCTATGAATGCTACTGGCTAGACATAAGCACACCAAATGTATATATATAAAATCGTTTTAAAACTTATTTAAATTTAATTTATAGTAAAAAAAAGCGAATTTATTATTTAACATATATCTCTCTCGTTCTCTCTCATTTGCTATTAGATGATGACTATGGATATAACCAAAACTGAACCCGGACTTGTCGGGCTTTCATCAAATCAACAGCAGCAGCAACAGCAACAACAGTCGGCACAACAGCAACAGCAAAACGCTAACATGAATAACAACGTGCAACATAATAATGGCAACAACAATAACAACAATAATAATGGCCTAAGCAATGGCAATGTTGTTGTTAACAATAATAACAACAATAGCAATGTACAAAGCATTGCAGCTGCTGCCAACAACAACAACAACAATAACAACAACAACAATGCCAACCAAGTATGCGCCGGCTGTGGCAAACATATACAGGATCGCTATCTACTCCGGGCATTGGATTTGCTGTGGCATGAGGATTGCCTCAAATGCGGCTGCTGTGATTGTCGTCTCGGTGAAGTTGGCTCAACGCTCTATACTAAAGGCAATCTAATGCTATGTAAGCGTGATTATTTAAGGTGCGTTTAACATTAGAATATGATGATGATGATGATGATGATGATGATGAAGAAGAAGAAGAAGAAACTAAAATAACAGTCCAATGTTATTCTATTCTATTTAACAGATTATTCGGCAATACGGGCTATTGTGCCGCATGTAGCAAAGTCATTCCAGCGTTCGAGATGGTAATGCGTGCACGCACCAATGTCTATCATTTGGAATGCTTTGCATGTCAACAGTGCAATCATAGGTAAGTTATCAATATATATCGATAAATATCGATAAACATATATATAGATAGCAATACATTTAAACATGAGCTACACAAATATTCAAAGGGTTTCCAAGTTCAATTGAAGTAAACAAAGTTTTTTGTAAGGTTTCCTATTAGTAGGCTTTGCTAGCGTCTGGCGCTGCCTTTTGCAACCGTTATTGTATTTTTCTTCTATTATATATGCTTTTCTCTCTTTTCTGCCACATTTTGGCCTATTCTCAAGTTAAAATTTTAGTTGAAATCTTTGCTGTTATTAACTGTTACCTACGGCATATGTTAAGCAGATTTTTTGATTTTTTTTTGTATGTTAAAGTTCAAGCCATATAAATTGTAAGGGTTAACACATACTTATGCATTTTTATGGGCCATTTGGCTATCAACAACTTAACACATACAAATCTACACATAAAAATTTGCAAGAAATCCCTTTTTAATCTTTTGGCCAATATACAAAGGCAAAATGGTACTTGAAATTTTATTATAACGTCTTTTTGCCATCAAACAACAAATTGACATCATTTACACTGTTTACTCTTCTTCTTCTTCTTCTTCTTGTTGTTGTTGTTGGTGTTCGTAGAGGGTGTTTGGGTTGTGCATGGTGAGGTATGTGGGTGTATAAGAAACCCTTTAGTGCCATTGAATTTCTATGAAAACCGCATAAATTTCGTGGCATATTTGATTCTCGAACCCTTTGGGGTGCCATCAAGCAGCAGCCAATCTTACTACACACACACACACACACACACACACACACACATACAAACTTATATACATATACATTATACTTCTTGTAAATTTATTGCATTTGTCCAATTGCTGAAATGTCACTCTGGAGAGTTTTAAAGTGTTTGCTGCTTGGTTGCATTGGCTACTTCCTTGCCTCACGTTACGTGCGGCAGCAACAACATTATGGTTTTTTTTACTTCTGCTTCTTCTTTTTTTTTTGCTATACTTTTGCATTAATAATGCCGCCGCACATATGCTTGCTGCGTCTCAGTTCAATACACCACTTGCCCCACCATTCTCTCCCTCCAACTCTAGAGTCCTTTTTTTTTTTTTTTCTTTTTTTGGTTGCGAGTCGCTTGTGCAACGAATCACATTAAATATTTAAAATGCCGCCACACGGCATTGCCAGCATTGAAAATATTGAAATAAATGTTAAAACATATTGGCATATTGTAAAAAATTGTAGCCATTCTCAATGCAATAAAAAATAAACCCTTTCCCAGCTGTGGAAAACCTTTTTCTCTTGTTGCTTTTGTTTTTCCATTGTGCAAAAAAATTGGCTTTAAAAATGTAACAGCAGGCACAGGTTTTATTATATGTTTGTGGCCATATATATATATATATATATATATATATGTGTGTGTGTGTGTGCGTGCCTTTGTGTGGCATGTTCCAAGTTGCATGTTGCATAAATGTCTAACAGCACTTCAAATTATAAAGTTGAATTGCCTTTTCGTAACTCTTAAACTATATATAATCTATCATTCTTTATCTAAATTTTTGTTATGTTTTATAATAAGAAATGTTCGTTATGTTGCACAGCATGTTGCATGGTAACAGCTGTTAACTTTGCTCTATTAAGAGTGCTGTTAACAGATCACACTTCATACTCTTTAATGGAAGCTGTACCTGTTAATGACGCATATCAATGCTGTTAATAGTTAACATTATTGTTACAGCTTAACAGTTGCCTTCACAGCCCATATTTAGCAGCACTTAACAGTAGATTTCACTGTTAATTAATAATAAAATCAATTTTGTTAATATTTGCTGTGGTGTTACTTTAATAGTTGCCTTAACTGTAGCCTTAACAATTGCCTTAACAGTTGCCTTAACTGTTGCCTTAACAGCGCTGTTTTCACACACCTCAATACCAATTATTTCTGTTAAAAAACTATGCAAAGTTTCTTTTGCTTTCTGCTGCTATTAACAGTTGTGTTAACAGTTTATATTGTACACCTTTAAAATACATTTGACACTGTAGACACGTCACTTTAACAGCTTGGCTTATAGTGCTTTTAGAAGCGGAGTTATCTCTTTTCGCATGCTGCAACTTGTTGCTGTTAATAGTTATCGCTTTTATTGCCCTAACAGTTACTTTAACATTTTATTTAACATACTGTTGAATAGCAATTCTTTATGTTTATATATTTAAAATTTGCTTGCTGTAAACCGTTGTTGCTTGTGGCAGCTTTACAATTGACTTTAATTGTATAATAAGTGCACATCTCTCTGTTAACATGACGTAAATCTCTGTTAACATGCTGTTTATCTCTGTTAACATGCTGTAAATCTCTGTTAACATGCTTCATATCAATACTGTTAACTATTGTGCTTAGAAAAGAACGCATACTGTTAACATAGCACATACTCTTTATATTAATTATTGCTGTTCAGTTTTCATACACTTTAATTACAACTCTCTTTGTTAACATAGCAAATAAAGCTTGTGTTAACAGTTGGTCTTATTTGTCACTTTAACAGTTGTTTTTACATGAAAGTATTTTCATATTTTAATCATACTTTATACTCTTAACTTGCCTTAAATAGTTTCACTTAACATTTTGTCACTTTAATAGTTCTTCTGATATATTTGACATCAACTTTTGTCTTCTGTTAATGCTTAACATGCACTTGCTGTTAACAGTTATTACTGTAAAAGTTGGTAAGGATAATACAGTTACATGCATACATATATATTATGAAATGTTAATGCTTTATGAAATGTTTTTATTCAATTGCAACCGTTATTTATTTCTGTCTTCTTCTTCTTTTTTGAATCCTTCTGTTTATTGGCAGCAATTGCCGAAAAAATTCATTGAGGCGTGTCCGCCTGGCCAGCGGGTAACTTGCAACTGCCTGCCATGCCATGCCATGCCATGCCACGCCTCCACATATCAATGATTTTTGCTGCTGCTGCTGCTGTTGTTGGTCGCAGATTTCACATTTAAAATGCGGGCCTTCACTTGCCACATGATGAACGAACTGTGACAACACAACACAACTTGTTTTGCATATATATTTTACAGTTGTTTCTTTTTTTTGTTTTTTTTAAATCAAAGTGCAACGAAATTTGTTGTTGCTGTTGTTGTTGTTTTGCCTTCTTCTTTTTTTATGCTGCTGGTGAAAGTTTGCATAATTTCCTGTCGCCAGCAACGACAACGCGTCGTCAGTGTAAGCCAGTTGCAAGCAGCAGGAGAGAGTGTAGAATCTATATAGAAAGGGAATAGCAAAGGGGGCAGGGGATGTTGGAGAGGGAGTGGGAGTAGAAGTGAGTGTAGCGCATAGCTTGAAAATGAATCTTTTTCGCTTGAGAAAGAGAAGAAGAAGCAGCACAGCTTGCGCCATTTTTACAATTTTTGTATTTCCTGTTGACAATTTGTTGCTGGTCTTCACTGCCCGGATGTGCGAGTCCTGCACACACACACACACACACACACACACACACATATATATACATTTATTTGTACAAAAACAAATACATACACACACATAACTGATGTGGTGTATATGTCACAGGTGCGTACTCAATGCCATTGCCAAAAGTTGCTCATGTTTTTTTTTCTTTGTTTACTTTGTTGACTCTGTCGCGTTTTTGTTGCTTTGGTAGATAAACAAAGCGTCTTTCATGTAGACGACAACACAAAGCCATGCCACGCCCCTTACAGCCCACATATATATATATATATATATATATATAAAGATATATGGAGTCAGTTCGTCAATCGATTTGCTGTGCAACGCCAGCAGCCAAAAAGAAAACGAAACCAACAAAAAATTTACGTAAATCAAAAGCCAAATTTCATATCCGCTGTAAGTCTGCTGTAAGCTGCTTTCCCCTACCTCTCTCTCCCCACCACCAACTGCCTACCCCTTTCACACCCTAGTAAGCATATAGTATCCTTATACACACAGTGTACATATGCCATACACAACATGCAATTGGACACCAATCCAGGGGTACAGCAAACGTTATCCTTTTACCATTTCACTCTGTGTTTGTGCTCCCAACTGGGGGGAACAGACACATAAAAACTGTTGCACTAACCTAACTTGTGGCACAAACTGCCTTAACGTTCGGTTCATCAATAGCTCTATTAAAGAAGGTCCTTTTAATTTGCTAACAATTTTTATTTAGGCATGAAAATTATGCGAATAATTTCTAACTTGATCGGAACTTTCTTTACTTTGGGCATATGCAACGTCCTTGAAGATGTTATCTAAATCCTTTGAGTAAAAGTAAGATATATCCCTATGGAAAAAATCTTCTATATATCCTTTAACTTAGAGTATGCCATATTCTAGTTAAAAGAAGCTTTAACTGTACTATATATTCTTTGATTAAGAGTATGCCATATACCAGTTAGGAAAAGCTTCAAATCTCCTGTATATCCTTTGACTAAGAATATTTCATATGACTAGTAGAAGAAGCTTAAAATTTCCTGTATATCCTATGACTAAGAGTATTTCATATGAATAGAAAAAGAAGCTTCAAATCGCCTGTATATCCTAGTTTAAAGCAGCTTTTATTATTCTATATATACTTAGCGTTAGAGTATAATATATTCCAGTTAAAAGAATCTCAATTTCTTCTGCATATCCTTTGAGTTCCCTTTTATATACTCTCTTGCATATATCCTTTTAGTTTGAGTATAGCACTTCTCACCTGTTTTTGGTAAACAATTTCTCAGGCTTGTTTGATTTCTGTAATGCAAATTGTTTGCCAAAGGTAGCTTCAGGACATTCGCTGTTGCTTTTTGTTTCTCCTTGTTTTTTTTTGTTCATCCTTTACAGGTGCTAACATAAATATTTTGACAAAGACCTTTTCACATAGCAAAAGCAGAGTCGAGTCGTGGCGTGGTGGGACGGAGCTGGCCGGGGTATGGATGGAATGGTTATGGGGCGAGGCTGTTGCAGTTGAAGTAAATCACAATGCAACAGAGCTCTTAGTATAACCTCATGATAATTTTGCAGCAGTTTGAGAGCAATTTCAGTGCTCTGTAGCACTTCCTACTGTTACTCTGGTTACTCTGTAACTGTTACTGACATTTTCAAATGCTTATCTGACTTCCTTGCAAGTTGTCAACAAGCAGTAACATGCAACATACAACAACAAGTAGTACAAATAGTATTATTGTCCTTTTGCTGGTAAGCAATGTCTGGTGCCTTTGGACTCCTTTTGTTTCAGCAGCAATTTTTGAGGTCCTGCCTGGCATATTTCCATTTAACTGATTTCTCAACAGTCAACATTAACCGCTGTCAATTGTCATCTTTGTGTTCGCTAACAGAGAAAGAGAGAGTGAGAGAGAGAGCAGCTCTCAGGTTTAAGCATGTGGAAAAATCGTTTCCAGTTGACAGTTCCTGTTGCTGAGTCACAAAGGCAACAGTTGCCGTTGCCGTTGCCGTTGCCGTTGCCGTTGCCGTTGCCGTTGCCGTTGCCGTTGCCGTTGCCGTTGCCGTTGCCGTTTGCCATTGCCATTGCCATTGCATATCCTTTAAGAGAAGAAGATATCATTTTTAAGCTTCAACTTTTTAAACTATTCAAAAATATCCTTAAAAGTCCTTAAAATTTTATATATTTATTTTCTTAAAATTTTACTTTTAGATTCTGCGTTGGAGATCGTTTCTATCTTTGTGAGAATAAAATACTCTGCGAATATGATTATGAGGAGCGTCTGGTGTTTGCCTCGATGGCCAATCATCCTATGATGAAGCGACATGTCTCTTCGTTGGGTCAGGGCTCACCAACTGGTGCTGCAGGTGCCGCTGGCGCTGCTGGTGGACTGCTGGGCGGTGGACCAGGCGGTGTTGGTGGCGGCGCCAATGTTAATGGAGGTCCTGGTATGGTAAATGGTCCACGTACACCTGGCGATCACAATAATAATAATGGACCACAAACGCCTACTGGTGCTGGTGGTGTTGGTTCACCATTTGCTGCTGCAGCGGCAGCAGCAGCTGCCGCGCATATGAAGAATCAATTGGGGGCGTCCAGCTAAAATAAAGCCCTGGGCATGAGTAGCAGCGGCGGCGGCGGCGGCAGTAACAGCAGCAGTGTTAATGGTACAGGCTCTGGCCAGCAATTTTATGGTGCTGCTGGTTTTGGATTGCATCATCATCATCATCAACATCAACAACACCAACACCAACAACAGCAGCAGCAGCAACAACAACAACATCAACATCAACACCAACACCAGCAGCAGCAGCAGCAGCATCTCATGGGCTTGGGTATGGGAATGGGAATGGGAATGGGTATGAACATGGGTATGGGTATGGGCGTAGGTGGGGGTGTGGGTGTTGGCAGCAATGCTAATGGCAACGGTGCTGTTGGTGGCGTCTCAGGTGGAGGCATTGGCAGTATGGGTAATAGCTGCAAACGCTACCAAAGAAAGTTCTATAATCGCAACTAATTCAGCGCAGCAAAAAGCATCCATAAAAAAAATACAAATTCAAATGCAAAAATATAAAATTATAAAAGTAAATAAATATATAAAAATTTCGATAGGCACATAAAAAGTTATCGATCAACTAACACTTATCAATATATGCTTTGATATGTGTAATAAAAATTAAAAAAGGTAAAAAATAAAAACAAACCATAAAATGTTCGTTTCGCTTTGACTGAGTTAAAGTTTCTTAGTTTTAATTAGTATGTTTTTTTTTACATATATATATATTAATATATTCCTATGACATAAGCTTAAATATATTTTAGAGTATATATAAATACATATATATATATATATATTCTTGTCTTAATCTACAGACGCATCGATCTAACAATAATTCGTAGCATTATTCATAAAATAATAATATTTAAGCGACAATATTCATATAATTATTAAAATATTTTTTTTTTTCCTTTTTTTTAATATTAATTTTAAAAGCTGTGTAAATATTTTGAGTGCAATTTGTGCAAAACATAAAAGAAAAAATAAAATGGAAACAATTTTAAAAAGAGCAAGAACAAAAATCTTGTTAAAACAACATAAATAACTTTCTTTTTATATTCATTTTTAGTTGCTTGCACCGCTCTCTCATTATATATATATATATATATAGATATATATATATATATATTTATACCTATATATATATATATGTATGTAAAATTAAATAAATATTTTTTTATTTTCAACGCTTAAAGCGTGCGGTGCCAAAAGAAAATTCAAAGCAGTGCCAAAAAAAAAAATAATAAAATAAAATAAAAAAGAAACAATATTAAAAAGCGGCATATAAACAACTTGAATATATATATAATATATATATATATAAATATATATATACTATTATTATATTTCTTTTTTTATTTTCATTTATATATTAAAGTTGTTAAACATCCCCACCGACCATTATTTTTTTTAACAATAATTTCTTTTATTTATTTTTATATTTATATTTTATTTTTATTTTAATTATTTCTTTAATTTTGTAGGCCGCCAATTGTTTAAAAGTTAAATAAAAAGCAAAAAGAATTGCAATAAAATTGGCATTTTTGTTAATGTGTATATAAAAATAATAATATTAAAAAAAAGAAGAAGATATTCTATATGTGTACAACAATTAATGATTGAATTAATTATTAATTATTATTACTATTAATTTTTGCGTTCATTTTGAAGTCTGTTAGAGCAACATTGTTGATTATTTTTTAAGTTTAGTTAGTGCGAGGCTAAATGATTGCAACAAATCGACCTTTTTTTTCAAGTTAATGTAAAAAATAAAGAAAAACAAAAAGAAAATATGCTTTAAAAATAAAATATAAATATATAAGAAAAACGAAATATGCAAGCGGCAGCCTTGAATAATATATAACAAAATCTAAATTAAATAAATATAAAGTTAAAGGCTAAAACAAAAAATTAAAAATGTATGCAAAAAAACACAAAAAAAAAAACAATATAAAAAACTAGTTACAATATAAATGTATTTATTTATATATATATATATATAAACTCATATATACATATATTTTTTTTTATTGAATTAATATTATTATTATTATTATTATTATAATTATTATTCGATATACATATTTAATTGTCAGCAACTCATGCGATTCCATTTAAATTTTAAACACTTAAAATAATAAGCTAAAGAAAACATTGATTAGTAAACTAGCAAATATATAAATGTGTATGTAAAACGTATATATATATTGGAAAAATTAAATAATGAAGAAAAAAAAAACAAATAAATAAAAATATTAATTTCTAATTGTAAGCAAGCAGTGAAAAGAAAAACCAAAGTGTGTATAAAATGAAAGAAAAATGATACTATTCAATAATTATGCATAAACCCACTTATATATGGCATAACATACACATATATATATATATCGATCTATATATATAAATATATAAATATATATGTTAATTAAATGTAAAATGTTTAAGTAAAGATTTTTTTTAACTGCGCCACAAATGAAAGAAATCAAAAATTAAAACACAAAATAAAAAAAAAATATTAATAATTTAAGCAAAACATTTCGATCAACGAAATGGTAAAATTGTGTGCGCAGCGTTGCAATAAACTCTATAAAAAAACACAAAAAATAAACAAAATACTATAAAAAATACAACAAAACAAAAACAAAAAAAAAATACATAAAAAACCATACAAAATAAAAATAAATGTAATTAACATTTCAAAACTATTGACTTTTATTTCAATTAAAATTTTGCAAATAATTTCAGTGCAAGGAAATCAAATCAAATTTAGCCAAGGATTAAGCTAATACCTAAATGCTATATAATTATCTAGCTAATTATATAGTTTCTTTAAGAGTAAATGGTAAAATTATCAACTACTTGAAGCATTGCCTAACGGCATATAACTGAGCCTTTTTATTCCCAACAAAGTTTCTTCAGATTCAACGAACAGCACCAAAAACAGTATAAATTTCCTACTAAAACTTATTATTCCTTTACAACTCCACAGATGTGGATTTGTGCAACATCGAATGGTATGTGACTGGAAAAAATAATTATATTATAATTATAATTATTATATTGTTAATCAGGGCGACTAGCTGAGTCGATCCAGACCTGTCAGTCTGCTGTCTGCCTGTCCCGTCTATATAAACGTCTATTTCTCAGAGAGTATAAGAGCTACAGCAGCCAATATTGATAACTAGTCTCCTTATTTCCGTATGATAGACAAGTTTATGGAAGTTTTGTGAATTTCCCCTGACCCCAAAGCAGTACGAAATACCACGATTTGTTAGCTCAACTTTCAACCTATCGAATTTATTTTTTGCACACATTATACATAGACAACTCTTGGTCTACATTGTCATTTTCATTAAGATTGTATAGTATCGCGTTATAGAGCGCCCGAGAGCTGCTAGAAGTCACGCGAGACAGCTAGCAGTGCGTATAGAATTGTGTATGTGTCTGTGTGTTTAGATGTATGTGGAAACAGCGCGTTCTACTAGTCGGGTACTCGAAGCTTTTACACTCCTTCGCCTTGAGTACGTTAAAAAAGCAATTACTTGCCTTGATGGGACGAAAATAAGAGCCTAGATCCCGAAAAAATTGGTAAGAGAAGTATAACACTGGTACATTATTACAGAGTAATAATACGAAGGCCGTAACCTTGAAATGTGAGTGTTCTGAAAGTTGAATATATCCATCATGTTGCTCTAACTCGTTGGGAATTCTAAAACTTGCCCATGTCGGTATGCAATAGAAATTTGAAAATAACAAATTTGATTGATATCTAAGCAAGCTGAGCCTTTAAGTTTATTTTGCCACAATGTTGCAAGTTGCATTTGTGGTGCAGGGTATAGTATCAATTTTTCTATTCTGTTCGGGCACGAGTTCAAGTTGCTGATGCGGAATATAAATATACTTTTTTTTTTTAATTAAATTGTTATACATATGGCAATGTTTGTGGGATACATCTTTGTTATTTGCTATTTATTTATTTGTGGCAAAGTGGAGAGTTGCCTCAACTCTTCTTTGTAATGACACCAAAAAAACAGAATGCAGAAGTATGAACTTCTGCTTGAAGCAATCGTGAACCACAAGCAGTGCTCAAAAATGAAGTACTTATCCAACAGGTATTAATAATCGGGTCGTGTGATACCGGAGGAGGCGTCTCCTTCTTCTTTTCCTGATAGCTCGTTCCATTTTTTGTTGTTTTCTAGCAAGTTCGTCCAGATAACGGTCAGCCTGCTTGTTAATTGTGTCCCCAATCATGGGAGCCTCACATTCACGCTCAATGTCTTGAATTCTCTTATTTTGTATAGGTGCGAATAGCTTTATATATATTATTTGTTTTGAATGGCATCACATGAATTTTTGTTTGTTTTTATGTTTGTACCCTAGATGACGCTAGTAGCTAAGTCACATAATATACATAGAGAACGATAGTTAAGTGCTGTGGATATGAGACGATCCAGTGCAACTGACTTAATTGTTTTCATTTTAATTTAATTTAACCATAAATTGCAGAAATATATAATTTAATACAATAAATATATTTATATATATTTAAATTCATATAAAATATATGATTTATTTGCAGCTAAAAAATATTTTGAATTAAAATAAATGTTAAAAGTACACTTCAATGGGCGCTGTAAATAAAAAGTGCTTGACCTAAACAGCTCCTTCTGGAATATAGGATTTTATTTCTAAGTGTGACTGTAATCTATTAAGTTAACAATACTTAAGCCATAAGCTGACAATGTTAACTGAAAGCTAAGATCTAATAGAGAACAATTTAACCACGCTTGAATTAGCAAATGAAATTTAGAAGAAATTATTAGTATCACGACAACCGATTGTTATATAGAATTATAATTGGAACAAACGATTTATTATACTTGAGTGCAGTATGTATGGTAGTAGAAAATTACTAGTTAAATTATTTATCAGTTTGATTATAGGTATTTATATAACTTATTGAGTTCACTGTAATGCAATTTAATGTCTATAATTTTGACATACTTTTTAACAAAACAAGTAAGAAATCTGTAGTCGAGTGTACCTGACTACGAGAGCCCCATTGCCTACATATACAGCCATACACACACATACTGATACATACACACAGTTCTGCACGTACTTGGCCATTGCGCGCACCTTTTAGCCCCCCACGCTCTATAGCGCGGTACTTAATGTTGTATAACTTCCGTGTTTATTGTTCATTTTTAACGAAATTCAGAAAGTAGATGAAAAATGGTTTACTTAATATGTGTGCGTAAAAGAAATTTGATCGGTTAAAAATTGTGTCTTATAATCGATTTTTTCGATTTTCTGGGGTCAGGGGAAATTGGAATATGTAAAACAAACTCGTATAGTGTACGAACATAACAAATCTACCTTCCAAATTTCATTGCTCTAGCTCTTATTTTGCGCGCGCTACTATACCCCCCCGGGGCCCATAACGCCACTTTTGATGATGTATAACTTCCGAGATTTTTTAACAATCTTATCCAGATTCACAACATCGATCAAGAATGGTCTAATAATGATGTGTACCAAAATTAAATTTGATCGGTTGAAAATTGTGCTTAATAATCGATTTTTTCGATTTGCGGGGGTCAGGGGAGGAAATTCAAAAATCAAAAATAAACACGAATCTAGATTTCAAGTTTGGTTGCTCTAACTCTTACAGTCTCTGAGAAACAGGCGTTCATACAGACGGACAGACGGACAGACAGACAGACGGACAGACGGACAGACAGTCAGACGGACAGGGCTAGATGAACTCGTCTTGTCTTCCTGATTCAGAATATATATACTTTATGGGGTCTCCGATGATTATTTCTATGTGTTACATACTTTTGGATTTTGCACATTTCCAATAGCTCCGCTTTGCTTCTTTTTTACAAAAAGGCAAAGGGGCTAAAAATATGTGTAAAGTTGGTTGTATATTCAATTGCTGCTCGTTATGGTATATTATGTGGGAATTATATCGTATGTTAAACTAGTTAACCATATAGAAAATGAGGCCTGTAAATCGGTTAGTTGGTAAACCAACACAGCAAGCTGTCAGTTAGCCATGACTGTTAGCTCTTATTAATTATTTAAAAGCCAATTACCAATTAATTGTAATTACAATTTTTCAAATTTTATCACAATTTATATTACAAAAGGATATTATTTACTTCTTACAAAGGGTTAATTTTATTTAAATAATTGATTATATTAAGGAATAGGTTTAACGATAACATTTATGGTAAAGACAATTTTTATTGTTAACTTTCTGGGCGTAACTTATGATTATAGTTCAACAATCCTCTTATAAAAATAACTAAATGAATAAAAGTTACTGAGATAAATGTGTTTTTTTGGCTTGCAGAATCCTCCTACTGATTCCGATTCTGATATATTCTATTAATAGACAGTTGACTTGACCAATAATATATATAATTTATGGGGTCTCAACTTGGTACACACATTTGCATTAGCTCCGTTTTTCCTTTTTTCAAAAGAAACACGTAGATGTCGTATACCATTTACAACAGATGCAATTAAATTATTATTATTAAGACTGTTTGCTTTACTTTTTGAGCTTAAAATCAAAAGAAAGAATTGAAAGGTTTTTTGTAATAAATTTATTTAGCTTTAAAATTTTTTCCTCCTATAAATCAAAATAAACGTTAAAATTTAGAAAATGTTGTTGAAATGTTGTTCAATTGTATTGTTGTTGTTGTTTTTGTTGTTGCTGTCAATTGAAGTTTTGTTTGCATCCTCGTGCTTGACATTTGTTGACTCTTTCGCTTTGACAGCCATTAATCTTGGCATTGTTGCTGCCAATTTGAAATCCGCCTAGATCCGCAGACAGACGCGGGATGGGAGAGAGTATAAGTGGGAGAGAGAGAGGTAGTGGGAAATGTTGGTGGATTGCTGACTGAATGAAGTGATGGAATAGAAATAGTAGGCAGGTGGGGGAGGGGGGACAGCCTGATAAATGATGCTTCATATTTTTGAAGTCAGCTGCAATTGAAATAATAAAACGTTATAACCGCTATCACATGGCCCCTCGTCCTGCCTCCTCCTGCATCCTGTCGACGCTTGCTGCTTGATTAATGAAACTTTAAAAGGGAACACGCGTCGTTGTCGTTCTTCATGTTGTTGTTGTTGTTGTCGATTTAGATGTTGCTGTTGTTGCCACTTTTGTCTTGAAGGTCTTGTCTGCGGCTGCGGATGCGCGCAACTAAAACGACCGCAAAAACTTTTCGATAAGCGATCTTTTCAATATATATATATATATATATATCTAACTTTGTGTTTATGTCTCATTTTGTATATATGTATATGTATGTGTGTGTGTAATGTATGGTATATAGTTGTGTGCGTATCGAAAAGTTTTGGCGTCTCATTGGCTTGTTTTCGATATAAGAAAAGGCAAAGGAAGCGACGACGCTGCAGGCTATAACAATAAAAGTCATTTATAGATTTCGATTTTGTGCGTCAACACACAAGAACTTCAAATCACATGTGTATGAGTGTGTGTGTGTGGGTGTTGCCCTATCCCTCGAGGCTATAACATGCTATTGATATCAGGCGGCATAAGTTTGACGTTGCATAGTTTTAGGCTGCTTATCAGCACTTTTGTTTTATTATATTTGGCGGCTATGCTCTATGTCTTGGTGGTTGTATGTGGTCCTATGGTGCTGGGGGTGGCAACTGTATTGATGTAAGTTGGTGGCTATTGTTTCGACACTGGTGTCATAATCAGTATAATGCTTATGAAAATGTCCTTTTGTGCCTTGTTGCTTATCAGTAAATGTGCTCTATGTCTTTCTATTGTTTTGCGGCCCCTAAGCGTCGCCGCATTCATAAGGAATTCTACTATAAAAATAATGTTTCAATTTTGCACGCATTCAGTTCTCATTTACAATGTGTCAATCACAAAATGAAGAAAAAAGGAAATCTTTAATTTTCTTTTCATTTTTTTTTCTTTCTATTGCAGGACGCGAAAGTACACTACAAATAATATATGAATATTTTTGATATTAGATGTCATACCATAGTGTTGTAAGTAGTCATATAAACTAGACTTTAGTTGCTATATAGAACTCTTATACAAAGGTAGAATAGGGTACATCCCTTTGTTTTATAAAGCTTAAGCATTGCTTATCCTTGAGCTGCGACTGAATCTGCAGCCATTAAAAAGGTAAGAACAAAATCAAAGTTACTTAAGATAATGTAGCTTTAACCCTCTCTTGCAACATTTACCACCACAACGACAACACACAACAACAACAATAACAGGTCAACAATAATAAGGACAACAATAATAAGGATAGCAGTGTCAAGTGTCCATAATTTTAATTTAAAATAAACAAAAGCATTGTACAAGCAATTAAAGCCATAATTATTATGATTATTGCGCTGCCATGTCGCTACTCAAATACCTCCGTGCGCTACCTACCCCTTTGCCTTGTCTTGCTTCAGCTATACCCCTACCTAGGCAGTAACCTGTCTATCCACACTCATCCAATTTCCCCCCTTCTGAGAGCCATTCGTATAAAAACACTTGACAAATTCCGCGCTGCCGCCGCATGCTTAATTAAATGAGTTTGCGCAGAACTCTTTTCATGTTTTAATTACGCAAATACTCAGCATAACTTAGCTTTTACTTTGAATATACAAAACACCAACAAGAACAACAACAATAGCAACAAAATATGCATTAGATAGAAAATTGTCTAAGCTTACGCTTTTTGCCTTTGTCTTTGTAATGCGAACGACTTCAAAGCGGGAATGTTCTCAGAAATTGTGTTTTCCGAGTGTAACTCCCTTTTGCTGTTTCTTCGGTGTGCTCACATTACTCCTGCTCAAATTGCTAGAGTAATTAGTTCACTTGCCCAGGTGATCGGCAAATAAAAAATCATATCATAATCCCCTTTTGTTTTTCTTAGCTTTTATGAGTTGTTAAAAAGCCCCTTTTGCTTCTAGGTATACAACCTTGGCATACAGCTGCATGTGGCTTTCCTTGGAAAATAATTTTTAAATTCAAAACTTATCGAGACCTTTTAGACTCTGCGACCTCTATTACTATTTATGTGACAGAGTAGGAATTCAAGTGTAACTTAAGATATCCCAATGGTTTCTATTAATCCTACATAAAAGTATACACAGATCAACTATATTGCTTTAGGCTCTTCGCTTCTGATTTAAATTGATCTCTTAGGTATATATCTTAGTATGCAAGCTTATGTAAGCATATAAAATATAATAACAAGAAGTAAGTTGGGTGTACTCGACTACGAAAACACACACATACATACAGTTATATACTACTCGGATAAAATATATATATTTTGTAGGGTCTCATATAATTATTCTTACCTGCTCTTCTTCGATTTTGCACAAATCTGATAGCTCTCTTTTAAATTTAAATCTGAAATAAACTTGTCTAGCGTAAGAAAATAAGGAACTTAGATTCCATTGCACTAGTTCTTATAGTTTCTCTGAGAAACAGACTTTCATACAGACGAACGGACGGACATGGTTAGATCGACTCTGCTACATGTCCTGATCGGGTATATATATAATTTATAGGCTCTCGAATGATTATTTAAACCTGTTACTTTTCGATCTTGCACACATCCATTACCTCCCTTTAACCTTTTTCAAATGCAAAGGGATCAAAATTTACAATTTAATTACAAAATAAATATATTTATATTCTGCATCAGGAACTTGAACTGGTGTCGGAACTAAAGAGAAGAGTTGATGCTATGCCCTGCACCACAGAGGCAGTTTGGTACTTTGTGGCTAAATAAACTTAAAGGCTCAATCAAATTGTTATTTTCAAATTTCTATTGCATACCGACATGGGCAAGTTTTAGAATTCCCAACGAGTTAAAGCAACATAATGGATATATTCAACTTTCAGAACGCTCACATTTTAAGGTCACGGCCTTCGTATTATTACTTTGTAATAATGCACCAGTGTTCTCTTACCAATTTTTTCGGGATCTAGGCTCTTATTTTCGTCCCATCAAGGCAAGTAATTTCTTTTTTAAAGTACCCAAGGCGAAGGAGTGTAAAAGCTTCTTCGCTGAGTAAAATAAATAAATGCACAAAAAAGTAAGGAAGATATAGTCTAGTGTAACTAACTACGAATACCCCTTCTCCTTCTTCTTCTTAACTGAAAAAAGAACTGGAGACAGATTTTCACCCACTTGGCGGTAACGGCAACATAAACCTAAAAGCACGCTTGCCAGAGGAGTATCAATATAATTTTATTATTCCCAATTTAGTAATTCTAACTTAGTCATTTTTAATTATAATTCCCAACGAGTTAAATCACCATGATGGATAAATTCAACTTGGAGGACACTGACTCAAGGTTACTTTGGTTTACCTTCAGGTTTCATGATTTATATATAACATATAAATCATAAGAGTTATAAGAGGTCGCATGCAGCAAGTTTCGTTGGGATGGCTTTACACAAAACTTCAAATACTTAAATTGATTTGGTTTTCTTAATAGCTATTTTAAAAAAGCAGTAATACTGCACCTTACAGCACCGAGGTGCAGGCAACTGAAAAAAATTTAAAACAAAGTAAATTAAATAAAAAATAAATAACAAATAATATAAATAAGAAAGAATATATTCTGTAACTTATTCAATGTTAGCGAAATTCAAGCTTCAGACGAAATTCAGAAATCTAAAACAAACTCATATTGCCTATGAAAATAAGGAATCTAGATTCCAAATTTGGTAGCTTTAGCTCTTATAGTCTCTGAGAAACAGGCGTTCATACAGACGGTTAGACGGACAGAGCTAGATCAACTCGTCTTGTCGTCCTCATCAAGAATATATATACTTTATGGGTTCCCACTCTTCTGAAGATTATTCCCTGGTTTCTTCAAGAGCATCAAATTTGCATTTATCATGTAGCATCGACATCCCTTCGGTCAATGGAAATTATAAGTGATGTAGGAATAGATATTTAAAATTACTATTGAACAAATAGAACTCTTATTTATTCAGGTTTAAAGCATTTCCAACAAGGGTATATGAACTCATTTTCTAAGATCATGATCTAATCTATATCCTTTATTAGGCACTGATGAAGCAGAAAAAGTAAAAAGTTATTTAACTCATTAGTGAACTAAAATTTACTTAGTGAAACAATAATTTGATTTTGAGGTTAAGTTTAATAGATAGAATTAATATTAGAAAATGTTTATTTCCTTATAATTATATAATAAAGTTCTAAAAATTCATTTTACGAAATAATTTAAAATACATATTTGAAAATATTTTCTATACGTTATATAAAGTTTAATATATTTGTATATATATCATTTAGTTATATCTATATATTGTGTAACAAATGATAAATTGTGCGCAGTCCAAGGATTTCGCAGAAACCAATCAAGAAAAGAGACCCCAGGACAATTCACGATGTAAAGGACCAACCCAAGGAGCGACAATAAAAATCTGACCTACATGTCAAGTGTTGCACATAAACTAAGACGAAGACGAAGATGGAAACGAAGACGAAGATGGAGACAAAGACGAAGACAGAGATGAAACTGAATTGGGTGTAATGGTATTGGGAAGGGGGTGTGGAGGCCAAAGGCGTAGGAGTGGCCAAATGTCAAAATATAACCGTTATTACTGTTGTTGCTGCAGCTGATGTTGTTGTTATTATTATTGCTGTTGTTGTTGTTGTTGTTGTTATTCTTGTCGTCAACGTCTTAAGGAGAGCAAGCGGTGAGCGAGAGCAATGCGTGCGAATTGTAAACGCCCACTTTTTGTTATTGCTTGTAAGTTGGCAGCTTGCTTCGTGCTCCAAATGCCACCACCACTAAAGACAACACACCCACACCCACACACACACACACACACACATACACATAGAGAGAAAGCATTAGCAGCAGCAGCAGCAGCAGCAGTTGGGCAAGCGCCAAGAAAAAAGAGTCTAGTGTAATGTTAATGTTAACAGTGCGCTGTTATGTTAAGTTTGTGTGTCTGTTGACGTTGTTGTAGGCGTTGCCCTTAGCGCCAATGAAGGTAACAACAACAGCAACAACAATGAACAACATGAAGTGTAGCAAGTTGGAGTCTAAACTCTTACATATTGTATTCATATTGTTTTTGTTGCATTTCGTTGCGCTTTTGTTGAACTTTTTTATTATCTGATGCAGACGAAAGTAAACCGAAAAAGGGGGTTGCAGTTATGAGGCGGAAAATGGGCGTGAATTGTGTATGTAAGGGTGTAGCTGCATTTATAGTTATTTGTATTGTTCACTTGTCAGACATTGCAGTTGCAGTTGAAGTTGCATTTACAATTGCAATTACAATTGCAGTTGAAGTTGAAGCAACCCTTTGACCCTTAACAAGATCCTTTGTTTTGATGTAATTTTCATGATTTAATTAAAAGTTTAACCCCTTTTTTGATATACGTTGCATGCAACATTGCCACTAAACGTAACATTTAACCAGTCATACTTCATATTACATATCACTAATTTATAACTTAATTCCCCAACCATAATATCAAAACATAATAACACCAATTTAGATAAACATTTATGTCTGTCCATATAGTTATACCTATATGATTATGGCTAATAGCGTACAAGGCCTTTATTATATGGCTCTATAGTTGCATTTCCTAGAATTTTACACATTCGCAACATTATATTTACATTATATAAACAATGTAAGTTTAGCTTCTACTTATAGTAAAAGTTTCCTTTAACAAATTTCTGGGGAAAATTTAAATTTCCTTTCAAGCCAACAACTTTTCATATTTCTAGAATAAACTTACACTTGACGCATTTTATGGTTAAAAACTTTAATTTTGAATAAAAATTAGAAATTATTTAAAATGTATTTTACAATGTAAAATTAAAAATAAAAGAAAATATATATAATTAACTTTTATCAATAAAAATGTATACTGATGTCGCTAATCAGTTTAGCGATTGAATTGAAGTAATTGAAAGGATTTTTCATCTAAGTAAAATTTATTTATTATAGATAAAGTTCAAATACAATTTTTAGGAGAAAAAGACTTTCTTAACAATATTAATTAAACATTTTATAAAGTCATTTAGTAGCTGCTGCTTATTTTAACTAAGTCTATTTACAAGGTGAAACCCCTCTTTATCCTCTCCGATTTACCTTCGTTAGGTGATACAGTTATTGCCTCAACTGAAGAATTAAGCCTTGTCGATATTATTCGTATCCGATAAATATAATATCGAGCACTTAAAAATATTTTTAAAATATATATGAGTCTATGTAGACACATTGACCTATAGCAATAGTATGAGTCGAGACTTTCTAAAGGCTCAACTACACGAAGGCTAAGAGGATTGAGTGAGAGGGATTAAATATTATTTTTCCTTTTAAAATATATTTTTTTAAAATTATTTATTTACTTTTTATTTATGTAATTTTAATATAATTAATTTTTTTAAATTACTCATTTTTATATATTTATTCTGAACTTTATTATTATTATTTTTAATTATTTCTAATTTATTATATTTATTTTTACTTTTTTTTGTTTTTTAGTTTTGATATTAATTTATTTAATTTTTATTTATTTAATGTTCAATAATTTCTTTTAAACTAAATTATTTTTTTAACTGTTTTCTTAATTATATTTATTTACATATATTTACTCTTTTTCTTTTTATTAACTTTATGGGTTTTTTAAAATTAATTTTTCTTAATGTTTTGTTTTTGTTCATTAATTTCTTTTTTACATTTTGTTTATATTAACTATTCAGTAATTTATTTTTAAATTTATTTTTCTTATTTATTTTTTTTTTTAATTTTTTTTGTATACTTATTATCTTTATATATATTTTATTTATATATATTATTTATATTTATATTATATTATATATTTTATATTATTATTTATTATTTTATATTATTTTTATCTTTATTTATTATTGTTTTATTTATTTAATTATTTATTAAACTTTATTATTAAATATTTTTATTTTTATTTAATCTTTAAAAATTATTTATTACATTTAATGCAAATTTTATTATACCTATTTTATAATATGTAAGAAAATAAATCTTTATTTAATATTTCTATTGTTTTCAGTATATCAATGTAATCATTATTATATTATATTATATATTATATATTAAATATATAGGATTTGTAAAGAACCTATTTATTATGTATAGATTAATGTATAGAAAACATTTGATACTGCAAACTTATACCTTTATCTGAATAGTCTATAGACTAATTGTTGTTGCCTTTGTCTTTGTCGTAGTATCTAAAGTATTTGTTACAGTTAGCCAAAGGATTTGTATGCATTCAGTTTCCTGTTGTTTGGGAAGACAAAGCTAACCCAAAAATTTGTATGCAGGCGCCATAAATTAGCAGGCTAACAAAAACTTGACTTGGCCAATGTATAAACTTGGCAAAAATTGTGGAAGGGGGAGGGTAGGGGAAAGATGGTCAGAGATTTCAGGCAGACGCTTCACGTGCGCCACTCATTTGTCTCGCGTCATCCAAAGCTTTACTTAACCTGACTTTCCCATCCTATATATAAATATATATATATATGTATATATATATATGTCTTTATATATATCTATCTGGCATTTTACTGTGCGGGAATATAAAAGTTTTTAATCTCCTACGATTATTCTCGCATTTACCATTTGTTTACACAAACACATGAAAAGGTAAAGGGGGAAGAGAGAGCGTTGAACGTGGCAGTTTGTTTCTATGTTTGAGCTTATCAAATAATGGCAACATTTGCTACGATTCACTCTGCTCCTACTCCTTCTACTACTCCATCACATAGTCATTCTAATACTCATACTCATTCTCATTCTTATCCTCATATCCATGCCCGGTGCCTGTGCCAGTGCCAGTGCCAGTGCCAGCGCCAGTGCCACTCGTGTCTCAGTCTCACAGTCTCTAATCGCGGTTAATCTCAAAACAAACGTTCGCCAATTTATATTCTACTTTTGTAGGGGGAGTAAGGGGTTGGGGTTGGGGTTGGTGGAAACTTTCGCCCCGCTGTATAGACCCACAAAAGTGGCAGCTTCAACTAATGACTTAATTTATCTGCCACAGGGCTTTCAGCGGGCGGCAAATTAAGTTGATTGTTTCTGTTTCAGTTGCCAAAAGTACAGCCAGTTTGACTGACTGACGAAGTGAATGAATGAAGCGGCTCGCTGTGGCACGGGGCCCGCATTGCCTAGCTCAATAACTGTGTTTTGTGCCCTTCTTCAGCTTTCTATTTTTGTTTTTTTTTGTTTCAACATTTCTTAGTTTGCTTGCTGTCTTTGCCTTATTAGATTTACTTTCCTCTTGCCTTTCCTTTCGTAGTTGTTTTAGTTCATTTTTCTTCGTTCTGCGTAAGACGAGGGTTGCTTAATCTTTTTGCAATCTGTCGATGATTGCGTATAAATGTTATATCCAATTATATTCTATATTATATTTTCTCTTGTTTTTCCCTATGTGTGTGTGTGTGTGGTGTGTTAGTCTGTCTGTTATTCCTACGCTTTAGCTCCTTTGTTTTGCCTCATAAACATGACAGATATTGGCAAATCTATCATTGTCATTATGCTTCGATTGTTTGCAACATACACACTGATACACACACACCAACACAAACAATAGAAAGATGCCATTAGCATTGGGTAATTTATTAAGCATCTCCCTATGTTTAACTGGCCACGCCTCTTACTCCTGCTGCTACAACAATCAAAGCCCACAACCATTGCCACTGTACATGAAACATGCCGCTGATTGTTGTAATTAATCGAATTAACAAGCAAACCAGCACACCACTGTGCATTGTCCAGTTGTCTTGAATGCTACCTCCTCCCCCTCCTGCTACTCCATCTACACCGATACAGACCTTTACTCAACCCTTACCCTAGCCTCACATCTAAAATCCAAAGCTCAAAACGAACCTCAGTTCAGTTCAGTTCAGTTCGTTTGTTGTAGTTGGCCTTTGTTTCGCTTTGAATGCGTAAGCGACGCCTGCATTTGACAGTGATTAGACGGAGTTGCTTGCCACTCTGCCGACCAGGCAATGAACCGTTATGCATAGCCATTCACTAATGCATATATATAGGGAGAAATTTATATATATATATGTATATGTGTAGAAGCACAAGCCGTTGTCACACGCTCACCCCAAATATCTTGGGCTTAACCCTAACTGAAACATTTTGATGCGACTGCAATCGGGGATTATTAGCTTTATGCTTAACTTAACTACATAACTTTAGAGACAGCGAGTGAGAGGGACAGCAAATGAAAGAGAGGAAGAGAGAGAGAGAAAGGTAGATATGCATTCATGTCTATATAAACAGTTATTTTATATAGTTAGTTAGTGCAACAAAATAGCGGCAAGCAATGAAATTGATGCATTTTAATTATGATGCAATTAAATGAAACTAGTTTGCAAATAAGGTATAGGTATAAGAATTTGGTATAAAAAGTAGAAAATTATATACAAATTAGGTACAATTTCTTAGAAAGGTATATAAGGAGATATACATGGTTATATATAAATACAAAGAGGTATAATAATAGGTATAAAAAGAAAGAAAACAGTTATAATAGAGATAACATGTTGTACAAAATATGAACAGGGATGAGCGCTTAAAAATATTTATGTGAATGTTTGAATAGGTATAAAAAATTGGCATAAATTGTTTGAAAATTGTGTATAATAGGTATAAAATGGTATACATGATATAAAAAGGCATATGAAAAGGTATACATAGCTATATAGATGTATATAAAAGTATAAAAATAGGCATAAAATGGTGTAAAATTAGATAAAATGGTATAAAAAGTTGCAATAAGTATTAAAAAGGATATAAAGAGGTGAACTTAGGTATATATGTGTATAATAAGGCATAAAAATAGGCATACAAAGTATAAAATTTGGATATAACAGCTATAAAACAGTATAATCAGTATAATAATATAATCAGGAATATAAAAAGATATTTAGATATATTTATATATGGAAAAAATGTACAGAAGATGATGTAACAAAGTAAAAAAGTCATAACAGGTATAAAAAGGCATACAAGAAATAGTTACGGATATAAGAAAGTATAGATTGTTATATTTATATTTGCTAAAACTATATATAGTCATGAAAGGTATAAGATATAGATAAACCATACATGTAAGGGCATACAATGTTCGTTGTGTGTTGCATGACAAAATCTTATCTGTTTATCAACTCAGTTTGTTGACCATTGGCTATTCTGTGGCTTGTGACGCGGGCACTTGAGGCATTTGCCTTTGAGCCGACTGCAATTGATGTGGGTAAATGTAGTAGAGTGTGTGTATATGTGGGAATGTGTGTGCAGTTTGGGTGGTTGGCTAATGGGTGGTGGGTGGTTTACAATTTAGTTATTTACTGTTAATTAGTGGCCTGTAACTATTATTGTGCCTGACATGTAACAAATAGCCCGCTAGCAATAGCCTTATATCCTTACATAGTTATAGACCGACATTCCCCCTATAAGATATGTATATATGTATGCGAATAAATATATAAATATATGTGAAACATCTGCTGATTGTATGTAGGATTGTTGTTTTATTCGCATTCGCGTTATAATCCATTAAAAATTGCCAGTCTGCGTGATAACTTAGAGTTTCTGTGAAGTTATCTGTTAAATGTCTGCAAGAGATCAAAATGGCAAAATTACGTGAGAAGTCCTGCAAAAGGAGTCCTGGCAAATGTTATGCCTTTATTGCCTGTGAAATTGGTATTTATGAGTGAACGTAACGGAAGCACAAAGCAGACACTGATACAATGCATTCAACATCAAATAGGCGTCCTGGGAAGTCAGCCAGGATATTAGAAATGATTAAGGCACCTGAAACATTTGCAATAAAATTGAATTATGACTTTTAATATTGGCAAGTAGCAGCAGCGAAAAAAAAACCAAGCATAACGCCCATCTACTCATAGTCTTTTCCTCTACCCTGTCTCTTCACTCCCTTTGCTCGAGCAACCCCAAAGGCATTTGTTAAATTTCACAGCATTTTTCCAGGGCTACAAAGTAATTATCAATCACAAAAGAATTTTAATCTTACAAAAAGCTTTTCAATGTTGCTCAATGTAATGTTCTTTTTAAAGGTTTTAAGTAAATATAGTAAATATTGCATTCGATCTATATGAAATTAAAATTAACTTCAAATTTCAGCCCTGTACGTTATTTGGCAATTACAATTTAGTTTAATGGCAAAGACATAATGCCATAACACTTTTAGACAATATACTCTTCATTCTGTTCTGGGCCATGTGGCAATTAATTTGCATTTTTAAATTGCAAAATGCTCGCTGATCCAGGCAGGACACAGCGCAACAAAAAAAAAAAAATGAAAATAAAAAGGGTGCACTGGGCTCGAGTGTCCCAAAATCGAACAGATTGCAATAATTACAATGAATGAAGGGAAAAAAAAATTATAGAGAGAGTAAGAGAGAGAGAGAAAAAGTATATGTATATTTATATATATATATATATATATATATATATGAGAGAAGAAGGGTTAAAATGTTAATAGCAATCAAGTTGCCGCACCGCCTAATTTTTGTGTAGCTCAATGCAGAGCGCATTTTTAATGAAGCCAACTTCAAGGGGTTAAAGCACAAATTAATGAAAATAAATTGTTATTTGCCAAGTGGCGGCAGTTAGCCATGAGGCATAATAATAATAATAATAATAAGGCCAAAGTGTTCTGCCAGCTACTTCAACCAAATTCCAAGAAACACAAGACACACAAAAAAAAAAAAGAAAAACACAGAAAAAGAAAATACAAAAAAAAAGGAAAATACAAAAAAATGAGTAGAAAAAAATTTAAATAAATCAAACCACAAGCCGCTTAGACATTAGAGCTGGCTGGGTAGACAGGTCAAGTAATTTCCATAATTAATTTCTTTGCGCTCTTTTTTCCGCCTTTTTAAACGCATTTTCATAATTCGAGTATCTCTCTCTTAATGGAAATGGAAATGGTAATGGATGTGGAAATGCTTATGGAAATAAGCTAAAGCTCAGTCATTAATAATCAATTTTGGAAAGTGCATTAAAAATAGAAGAAATAAAAAAAAACTCAAAATAAAAATTGACAAAAAATAAAGCCCAAAGTTGAATCAAAATAGCAAAAGTATAACAGTTGGCAAATAACTCAAATGAATTTAAGAACAAGCCGCATTTTATATACTCTACATTAGATATTCCAGCTATTGTATTATATGATAAGACTTATACTTTTGCTTTACTTTGGTTTTAAAACGAACTTTCTTAACTATATAATATTTATTTCATCCATAAATTAGCTGCAAGTTGAATTGCGTCCGAATCTATAGCATATATTCAGGCGCGCTTAAAAAATTGAATTGCCTCAAGTGTAGGGCAGCAGCACGAAACTCCCCCAAAAGAAAAGTAACAAAAAAATGGAAAAAAAATTTGAAAAAAATGCGGAAAAAATCACGCTTTAATTAACCGCAATTATGTGCGGACTCGGAGTGGGCGTGCCCTGCACACCAAACTCAACTACCCAGCCCGTCGCACCCTATAAAATGGCCAAGCAAACCTGTAGCATTACCGTTCAACATCTTGGCCGCAACTTGAGGCGAGAGTCAATAAACCAAATGGTCGACGATTCTGCCTTAAAAAAAAAGAAAACAAAAAAAAATACAAAAAAAAAACTCAAGTCAAATTACGTGCTTATGAACGAGAAAATGTCGAAATGATTTACCGTGCATAATCGTTGTCCATGGCGACTCTGCTGCCCCCCTCTGTACCACACTTCGGCTACACCACTTGCTACTTTATGCTGCTGGCGTCTGCAGCAGTTGGCCCGCATCTTGGCCGTTGGCTTTATAGAATTAAAAACCAAAAAAATAAAAAAAAAATAAAGTACCGTAAAGAAAATTAAAAAAAAAATAGAATTTTCATTTTCATTTTTTTTGCTCTTCTTTTTTAAGGCTCTTCAGCAGGTCCTGCCGCTGCCGCTGCTGTTGGTGTTGCTCTTGCTGTTGCTCTTTTGCCTTTGCTTCTGCTTATCCCTGCTGTCCTTGTGCCTTGCGCCTTGTTGTGTTTGTTAGCTTGTTTGCCAGTTTTGCTGTCTGTTTGTTTGTTTGGTTTCATTGTTGTTTGCTTGTTTGTTTACTTAATATCTCTTACCCCCACAGTACCCGCTACACAGCAATACAGCTACCCCTCTTACCCCGCTTACCACGCGCCTTGCTCTCAGTCAGCTCAAATCCAAATGAAAACAATTTCTTCTTCAATATTTATTTATTTTCATTTAAATTTTTTTTTTTTTAAATATAAATTTTACATTGCCGAATTTGATGTAAATTTAATTTATTGCCTTTTCGAGCTGCTTATTTATATTATCCTTCGTCCTTGCTTGACCCAAGCAACGTAATTTATTTGCTGTCAACTTTTTTCTCTTACGTTTTTTTTATTTTATATTATTTTCGATGTTTGCCTGGCGATTATATAAGCGATTAGACAGATTTGCATTAGAATTTATAAATTTTCTTTTTTTTTTTTGGCCAACAAATTCTAAGAGCTATTAACAAATGACATACACAGTCTGCGAGAAAGACAGAGAGAGAGAGCGAGATGGGTAGGGAGAGAATAAAGGAGTCAGCTGTGTGTGTAATGAGTGTGTAGTAGGTTAGTTACAGTTTTTGTTTATGCAATTTGTTTATAAAAATTATCCTTTATAACAATTTCATATGGCTCCTGTATGTCCTTGACTAAGATTCAACCCTTAATAGACAAGCAAATGCCATAAACAAATTTCACAAAGCTGCTGTGATTATTTGTATATATCTGTGTGTATATGTGTGTGTGTGATTAATGTTTGTGTGCATTAAGTAGAGAGAGAGAGAGAGAGAGAGAGAGAGAGAAAGAGAGAGACATGCTTGGTCCTATTGCTAAACACCCATCCTTTTGGCCATGTACTTGGCCTGTCATCAGGTGCATTTAATTGCGCGAATTTCGCGCCCAGTAGCAAAACGCGACATCGACGGCAACGGTGGCGGCCTTAACTAATTGGCCTTAACACATGGCCATAAATTAATACATTTTAAGTTTAATTGTCTAAGCTATAAGCTAAAAGCAGCAAGAATACTGGCGGCAGGAGTAAGACAATGCATTGGTATACGTTACCTTCCCCCCACAGGGGCTGTCTCATTAATGCCTGTGGGCTCATTATAATAATTAAAGCTAATTTATGATGTCATTAATTTTAAATATATATATGTGTTCTTCTATATGTATGCGTGTGTGTGTGTTTAAGTACAGCTCATATATGTATGCACATGTGCTGGTCAATCTTTAGTCCTAATTGGTTAAAGGAGTGAACTCTAGCGTGTGTTTGGGTATGTGTATGGTTCGGTGTGCACGTGTGTGTGTGTGAGTGTATGTGTGTGGGGTAAGTGTTAAATGAGCGCATGATTAAATGATACTCAAGTAACCACATAAGCAACTGTAAACTGTATAACAAGCGCCAAACTGTACTTCAAAGTGTCCTTAAAAAAGGATAACATAATTTTTAGAGCATAATGAAATCTATGCCAAAATTTTATATTACTCTCTGTAAAAATTTGTATTTATTTTGTTGTTTTAATATATATTTGCCTATTATATGTACAACCACAAATTAACACACAAACACACACACTTATCACACACACCACTAACACTCATTATTAAGTTAATTTCCGGTTGTCTGCTTCTAAAGCCTTTGAGTTGCGCTGCTTTGCCGGACTGCAGCACATTATAAAATATATATATCAAAATATGAAAATCACACTCTTTATCATATATATATACACACACACACACACACACAGACTTACAAATTTGAAGCACCCACTTATGGGTCTCAAGTGCAAGCCGAGCGCTTAATTAGCCTCGACGCGTCGTGTGAATTGTTTAACATTTTTGGGACCACACGGCGTATGTACATTGCTTTTTATGATTTTCACACTTTGCCAGGCTGTTGGCTGTTGGCTGTTGGCTGTTGGCTGTTGGCTGTTCACTGTTTACTGTTAGCAGTTGGATGCTGGATGTTGGATGTTGGTTGAATGTGTACAAAATTTAATTACCATACAAGATTCAAGGGTCCAAGTCCAAGTCTGGGTCAGGCATTTGAGTTGGTTTGAGCTCAACCACTTGCCATACAAATTACGCATGTAGAATTTACTCACTTGATTGGCATTTTCAAGGGTCACACACACCAAAACACACACAGGCACTCATATATATACATACTCTTTCATACTCTTTTTCTCTCTAGCATTCACTCAGTTATTCATCATTTACACCATGCTCATGTAGCACCTTCATCACAGCTCTGTAGATCCTTCTAGCATTATGCTCATACCTCATCTCCATCACAGGGTATAGATCCTGCCTTTATGTAGCCGTGAAATGACTTCAGCTTCTGATAAGAGTATTTGTTTGTTTTTACCTTTGAGTTGGGTCTAGTTTTGGGCCCAGGACATAAGGAATACACTTGCCATAAAATATATATCGATACATTGATATACCTATATATTAATATATCGATATTAAAATGTGTTTCAAGTTCTTCAAATATAATATGGAAATGTCTTTGAAAGTACTTTTATTATAATTAGATGGTTTATCAGTTATATTCTTTAACGATCTGTGTAGTACGACAATCGAAGATGGCTATCGATAAAATCAATTTTTATAACGTTTCATATCAAATGCTC
Source organism: Zygothrica quintamaculata (assembly GCA_037044455.1). Taxonomy (NCBI): domain Eukaryota; kingdom Metazoa; phylum Arthropoda; class Insecta; order Diptera; family Drosophilidae; genus Zygothrica; species Zygothrica quintamaculata. The sequence goes on along the minus strand of JBAMBS010000776.1, from coordinate 14,617 downwards.
TTTCTGCTATTAATCGACTTAAAATATAGGCACAGAAAAGATGCAAGCAAAGTTTGGCTGAGCAGCTTTGAGTCTGACTGAATCTTGCACGTAAAATCTTAAACATATATACTTAAATATAAAATATAGATTATAAGCTTAATAATGATGATAATGTAAGTATGCATAATGTACAACAGTTTTATAACTATAAATAAATTGAGTTCAATATGTATAAAGATAACCTGAAACCAAAGGCAATGCTTAAATATTATATATAGAAATAAAAGTATATAATAAATATACCTAAAGAATATATATAAATTGATCTTTGCTTGATTAAAAGTTGATTTTAATTTACCAAAATAAGTAAGGAATGGCCCAAAGAACAAAAATGTAGAATATTTCTTAAACTCTTCTATAATTCAATATTTATTCAAAGAAAATGGTAAAGTAAAAGCATTCAAAATTCGGTTTGATTTTGGTACAGTTACTTAGCGTTAATATATATATATATATTTATATATTTGCATTATCAGGTTATATAGTCAGGGTTACATTTGTGGCCAGGCACATTAACAAAACTCGTTATGAGCGAAGGTTCAGTTAACGGTACACATTTTGGTGGGTTTCAATTGGCGTCTGTCTTGTCGCTTTGCGGTTTTTACACCTTTAGCGCCTTTGTCAACATTTTAATGACAGCAATTCAGAATATCCTTGCTGGTGTTATTTTATTTTTTTTTAAGGTCCTTTACTGATTGTGCTTATGATACAACAAAACATTGTCTGCAGCAGGTAAAGAGCAGAGAGAAGGAGAGGCATAAACAGGATGTGGCAAAAGGACCAGCTCTAAACTCACCCTTCGCCTATGACTTTTCGAGTTCTCGTTTTGAATAATATTTTTTATAATATTTTTTTTTTATGTATGTATATGTAAGTATGTATACCAGATAAGTGTCATATTTAATATTTTCCTGTTTGCCGCAACTTATTTTGTTGCATATTCATGTGGCAAATGTGACAAGTGCAAGTGGGGTAGCAATATTATTTCTTATCTTTTTTTTTATTATTATTATTCAACTTTTGCTTGCCACAAAACAAGTGAAGCTTGTAGATAGAGCAAAAAAGTAGATCGACTTCAGTTTGAAATGAAAATTAAACAACAAATACTTAAAATTCAAAATTTTAAATATTTTCTTAGTAAAATAGTTACTGCTATAAACTATTTTTATAAATTAATTTTATAATGTTTTTTCAAGAATATAAATAGAAGAATATAATAAAGACTATAAATATAAGAATATAATAAAGGAATATATAATAAAAATACAAAAAATTAAATTAAATACACATCACTTTGTCAGAAGATTTTTCATATCGTTTTATGGCCTAAATACTATATTACCAATTTACCCAAAAAAGTCACCAAAAGCTCTAAAATCTATTCAGCTTTTAATCACTTCCAAAGTGGCTTTTCTTTTTATCAATTCAATTTAAGAAAACCACGGAGATAAAGATAGAAAGAAAGAAAAAATGCTGCCAGAAATCGCTTTTGAATATATTAGAAGTATATATCTATTAGGCGTAGTTTGTCACATATGAAACCATTAATTTTCCCTATTTTCCTAGCAAAAGGGAGTAAAATAAAATAAGACAGAAAATTCGTTGAGTTTGTCATTTAATTTAATTTGACTAAGAAAACTCTTAGAAATTATATATATAGATATCTGAGAAGTCCACACACGTATCGCACTGGCAATGTCACGCACTTAGAGATTTGCCCTGAAGCATCGGGTATTCCCCCTGTGGAGAAATATAGTCCTTTGCTTGATTTGCTTATCCTGCACACATGTGCTTGTATGTGTGTGTTTTTGTGTGTGTGCAGGGACAGAGTTCATAGTAGATTTCACGTGCCTTGTCAAAAGGAATTTAAATAATGACAAACGACACTCCACAATGCAGTCAAAGATGAGTAAAAAAACGACCGCAAAATGCTTACAAAAAGAAAAAAAAATACAAAAAAAAATACAAAAAAAAAAAAATATGAAAAAAGCTAAGAAAAAGAAAAAAACAGAGATAGAAAAATAAAACAACCGCAGCAAAGATAAAAAATTGCGGTTGTTGGTTTTTCTTTAGTTTGGGGCCAAGTTTCTTGGCTGTTGAAAATTCTAATGTTGTCACATTTGCATCTGCATAAGTATATGTGCAAATGTGCGTATGTGTGTATGTATGTGTGCTGGTATATATGTACATGTGTGAGATCACGTAGCACGTGGCAGATTGCATTGGGAATGGTTACGGTCTTAAGCTGCGGCAACTAAAATATTCAGCTACTTTTGCCTTTTGTTATTTTCATATTATTACGATTTAGTTTTATTTTTTGAATACCCTAGAATATGTAATTTTATAGGGTATACCAAGCTATAAGCTTTCACAAAGTCCATTAAATATTTATATTTTTTGATGGGAATATCGTAAGTTTTTTTTTTGATTCTTCCAAGCAATACTTTTCCCTATATAAATATAAGGCACAACAATCTCAATAAACTTTATATATTCATATATAACTGCCGCTTCCCTGTATTTATCATATAAACCAATTTCGGGTATATTAAAGCCTTTTAAATTTTAATATCGTAAATTTATAGTTCAGTTTTATCCAGGTTTTATCTTATATAGATAAATTCCTTTAATTTTCTTAATTCTTTTATATAATTTATTTACAGGGTATTTTAGACTCATATCTTGTTAGCTTACACTTCTGTAAGTTGATACTTTTGTGCTGCTGCTTTATGATTTATGGCACACACGCATCGAAGAAAGCAAAAAAAAAAAACAAGTGGAAAAACCAAAGGGAAAGAAAATTGTGGAGGGTTTTCTTTATCATCTGCAAGTTTTGGCATCATTTCCATTGGGTTGTGTGTTGAGGCTAGTTTTTAATAGAAAAATAAAAATGAAATGAAATTTATGACGGAAATGATAAGGCAAACACACAAGCACACACACAAGCATACACACACACACACATGTAGAGACAAAGCACAATAAGCAACAAGGATATCTCATAACTTTTTAGACAAAAACATTTCTATTTGCAGTTTCCGTTTTTTGTTTGTTTCTTTTTTTGTTTGTTTGTTACGTTTATTTGCATCTATTTGAAATATTTCTTTTTTCTCCTATAATTCCTCTTTTTTTTAATATTTTTTTTTTACTATTTTTTCAGTTGGGTAAACGGAAACGGATGCGGCCATTGTTGAACATGAATAAACACAAGCAGAAACACAAACACAAATACATTTATAACTGTAAGGATTAATGCTAACATATATAACTTTATTAAAAAAAATAGGAAACAAAAAAAAAAATTATGAAAAAAATAAACAATTTTTGTGCTTTGACTTTGGTCAAAAAATATCAAATAAAAAAGGATTCGACTTTTTGAACTAAAACAAAAATAAACTGAAAGAAAAACTATGCAAAGAATTCAAAAGTTGAGACAAAGGCCTATGCCAGGATTATGGATACAATTGTATGCCAGACTATGCCAGGACTAGTCCTTTTTGCCATTTTATGGCATACTTCAAATTGTTCAAAATATTCCTTCTCTCTCTGTGTGTATTGCCCTTGGCAACGGCAGCTGCTACACGAGTCATGTTGAAAGCATTTCTGACATTGAAACTGACCCATAACTGGTTAAGACTTTCAGCTAGATAGCAACACAGTACACACATGACTGCTTGACTGCCTGTGTGTGTATGTTGGTGTTTATGTTTGTGTATGCGTGCGTGTGTAATTGTGTAAACGGAAAACGGAAACGGATATGACTGCTGGACAACGTAACGGTCTTCAGCTACAAACTTAGGTTTGGGTTTGGCCAAAAGGCGTAAACGGGATTAATTGAATTGAATAATTACATATACAAACATATAACAACAATAATATGCACACACACACACACACACACACATACATATGCATACATATACTTATATATATCTATATGTTTGTATATAGATCGCGCTTGCTTGGTTTTCTCTTTGTTCGCAAAAAGTAAAATGTTTGTTTCCCTCTCTTGCTGTGCCCCTTTCCACTTCTGTGTGTGTGTGTGTGTGTGTGAGTGTTGTTGTTGTTGTTGTTGTTAAATGCCTAATTTGTTTTGCTGTATGTTGTTGTTAGTTACAGCTGTGAGCAGTACCCTTGTTTCTAGACAAAGTTAAAAGGGTTTCAAACTGCCCAATGCTCATGGCTGTCAAGGACATTTGTCATAATTTACCAACACATGTGTCTCTCGGTACATCATCTATATATATACATATATATTTATATGTGTGTCTGTGTGTGTGTGTTTGTGTATATGTATGATTTGTGTTTATTGGCTTAAATGGGTTGGCGGTAGTCAAAGCACCTGTGGCACATGCAAGTGTCAGTGGCACTTGCTTTGCATTAATTAAACTCTACCATAATGATGATGATGATGATGATTATGATGCTGCTAATGATGATAATGATAATTATGTTATAGTTATACTAATTTGTTTATTCTTCTTATTATTATTATTATTATATATAAATAACAAGCACATTCAATGTCTTGTACCAATTGGGAAAAACCTTCTTACAACAGAATTCAAAAATATTGTATAAAATAATGGTTCATTATTTTCGTGACATTCATTGCCGGTGGGCGTCGCAATACCTGCCACACAAGAGGTGCCATCAGTGCGTTCCACATGCAGCACACTAGAGCTGGCCATTAGACACTTGGTGCAACCATCGTTGTCACCTTTATATGCCTGCAACATGCCTGGCTGTACACACATGTGCGTCATTCCACTGATGCCCTTAACATTGCGAGTATTCGCCACTCTGCGACAATCTCTGTGTTCCATGACCTCCAACTGTTGCCGAAACAAGGCACAATTGGTACCTGTCATATATATACATATACATATGTTATATATATTATATATTTTTTTTTATAAATATACAGATTTTACTTACCATTTTTCTGCGCAAAGCCAACGGCATATAATTTTCCTTCACCCGCAATATCGGATTCTTGGCAGATCTCTGCCGTCGCCACATTCTGTCCGAAGGAACTATTATCAATGGGATGGTTCAGTTTAAATAGTGCTAGATCATTCTTATAGACTCTAGTTTCCTAAAGTGATATAGTTACATATATATTATATATATAAATATTATATATAGGTTTTCATACCAGAAATTTTAAAGCAATCTCAATTCCTTGTTCATTATTATTGTTATTCTGATCACCACAAATCACTTTATTAGGATGTTCCAAAATATCCTTTGAGCTACATTTACTGGTTGCAAGCACATTGTTTGCCGTTAATATGATGCCTGTGCAACGCTTTATGTAATCATCATAAGTATTTAAATCCAAATATCCCAAGGATGCCAAATATTGATATTTATTATCCTTATTCGGTCTCCTCTGCTCTTGCATGCTGTAAAAGTATATAGTTGTCAGTTAAGCTATATCATATATTTCATATATAGTATTTTACTTGATTGTTGCTAATGTGGTTGTCGGTATAGATTTTAGTTCCTCATAAGGACAACAGAACATTTCAGAATCAATTGTATGATCCTTGAATCCACAGCTGACAATATCAATCAGCCTTAATTGATTCATCTCAAAGTATTTGGGAAGCGTCTCACAGTACATGCCAATTCGACAATAACTTTTTGGTACTCCAGTCTTATAGGCACACTCATCAAATTCTATATAGAAAGTATATGTATATTATAAACCGTTATTATTAAGTAATTTCTATTGTGATCCACCTTTAGGTAGCATATGGTCTGCAAAAGTGTACCCATTAGAGGTTAAGAGCATTAGTTGCATGATTAGTGTCACATGATTGTAGCTAATCAACGACATTATAATTGTATATATATATATATATATATATATATTTATATTTAAATTCTGTCCGATTCTCTTGCAAGTCTTTACACAACTGATCAATGATTCCATTTAATCGCAAAATAATACTAGTTACAGTACAATCTCAAAAAGTCAACAATTAGAGCATAATTATTGCTTTGTTTAAATTAATAAAATGCCAAAAAGTGCAAAATTTATATACATGCAGAGAAAAAGAGAGGGACAATAATTCAGAGTGACAATAGAGAGATAAGTTGATTCCGAAGTTGTTTGCTTTATCGAATTTTCACTGTTATATATATATAGATAACGTTTAAATTGATTAAACTTAGTCAACAAAAACGTGTTATCAGTAGGTCAGACAATGGCTCTAAACTAATGTACTATATATATGAGTATATATTTATATATGAGTATTAACTAAACTATATAATTAATATATATATATATATATATATATATATATATATATATAAATTAAAAAATCTTACGAAAATAGCGAAAACAAGTTTAAAGTTTGGTTGCTCTAGGTCTTATAGTCTCTGAGAAACAGGCGTTCATACGGAAAGGCGGACGGACGTGGCTAGGTCGACTCAGCTAGTCGTCCTGATCAAGAATATATATTTTTGGGGGTCTCCGATCTTTATTTCTACCTGTTACATACTTTTCGATACAAAAATCTATTCGCTTTTATTTTTTTTTTAAGGCAAAGGGTATAAAAAGTCATTTAAATAATTGACAATAATTTATATAAAATATTTTAAAAAAAAATCTCAAAACAAATGTTCTTAAGGCTAACGCATTTCAATATAAATATTATAATATATATACTGATTTATATTGCTATATGTATATGTATGTATGTATATACATGTAGTTAGCTTACTCAAGGAAAACATTCGTTTCACATTTTCCGAGCTCATTTATGTTGAACTATTATTAATTCGATTTTTATCGTGCCCCTGGGAGTCATTGTGCGGCATTTTACGAATTTCAAGAACTGTGCATATTTCCGTTAAGCCAAGCACTCCGCCCACAGCCACAGCCACACCCATACTAATATACACACACATATATATCTGTATATCTGAATATAAAGAACAATAGAATACTCACCTAAAGCGCGTAAATCTGTGCGTCTTTATTTCTTCATTAATTTAAGCGTCTACATTTGATGCTAACAGCGACGTTAGCAGCGACGCCAGCAGCACCAGGGGTGCACACTTTAGCGTAGAATGCCAAAGGTAGATTATTTTTATTATTGATACACTTACCAACTCAGTTCAGGTTAAGCACAACTTTTATACAAATTGTAAAGGCAAATATAAGGACTCGGTGCAAGGATTAACTAAGTATAATAGTGATTTGTTATATATAAATATATATATATATATATTTAAATAGATATATACCCATTTATTATTATAAATAAAATAAAGAACTTAATAATATCTTTCTATGCAATATTAAGGAACATGGAATAAACTTAAGAATTTCCAAAGAATTTTTATAATATATTTTTTGTAGTTAAATAAATATATATTTTTTTTTTGCTTAAATATTTATTTTGTTTTAATTTAAAATATTTTTTTTTTCAAATTATTTTTTTTTTATAATATTTTTAATTTTCGTAGAGTAACTAAAATTCGTTTTATCCCAGTTGAGATAATTTTTGTGCGTGGCGCGTGCGGCGCCGCGTTGCTCTGGGGTGACCCCGTGTATAGCAGGTTATATGAAGGGTTGGGGGTTAGCTCACGATTTGAACGAGTTAACGTTAACCCCTTACAGCTGTGGCAATTTAGACAGTCGTCCTGCTCACGGACTTAGCCTTAAAAATCTAATTAAAACAACAACCACCGATTTTTGTCTTTCGGCCCGCGTCTAAAGCTTTATAAATGTTTTGATTGCGTTAAAGCGCTGCCAAGCGAAACGTCACCAAAAAAAGAAGAAGAAAGGGAAAATGAAAAGATGATAGCAATATATATATATAAATTAAAGTGTAAAACAGAAACATTGGTATTAAGTTTTATAAATAAAAATATGTTGGAATAATTTAATCAAATCTTGTATATAAAATTAGTTATTAAATTAACTTTAAATTTAAAACGCAAATTCAAATGTAGGGCGCAGATTTAATTCTACCTCATAAATAAGTCAAGCATAAAAAAAAAAAAATAAATATATATATTTATATATATAATGTATATAATTTATATATAACGTTGATTAAAATTGTAGGAAAAAACCCAAAACAAAAAAAATTCTATTATAATTTTGATAATGTTGGGGAAATTCCAAGTAATTCCAATGAATAGCATAGGTTAAGGTTTTGAATGATTGGCATCTTCTCAATTAATATATATATATATAGCGCGTATTAAGCTTATTATGTACTTCCTTATAATATTTGAATGAGCTCACAATTCGCAAGCAATATAAGCCTAACTTAACGGACCATTAAAAAATTTTATAGGACAATCAAATCAATTGCTAACGTCACAATATAAAATTCAATATGAATTTGATATTCCAAAAAACACAACTGAGCATAAGCTCAATGTGTACTGAGAATTAAGAAAGTAAAAGGATAATGAAAGGGATATTTCTGTCTTTAATTTATAAATAAAGTCAAATTTCTGCACCAATAAATTTTGCCTTCTCGCATCCTTTGGCAAGTTTATTGCATTAGCTTCCAAGTTCAGTGACACAAATTGCAGTCAAATTGTCTCTAAGTGTTGAAATCAATAAATAAATTATTTACGCTTGGCCTAAAGAAAAGTATTTTAGGTTATTATTTAAGCCAATTAAGACATCCGTATATTGAAATTTACCTATTTGAACTGTTGGCCTTATTAAGAAGTTAGCTGCTGCTTAAAGTTATAGATAACATTTGATAACAAGAAATAGTTGGAATCAGAATTCAATATAGCATATAGTATATAGTTAGATATATATGTTTTAATATATATATGAGTATATTATATATATATATATATATATATATATATAAAATATATAAAAACTTCTGTTAAGTCTATTTTTGGCAACTATTTTCAAAGAGCTATTAAAAATGTAAGATAAACACAGTTGAAGTTCTATAGAGTAGAGAAGTAAGTTCATAATATATACGAATACAATTTTAATTGTGTGTGTCTGTGTGTGTGTGCTGACTCACTGTGTATGCGTATAGCTGTGTGTTTTGTGTTAGTCTATTATTTCAGCTCGATTAAATCGTCTTACGGCTCAACGAGCTTTGTCTTAATATTATGTAGATGTCTAGAGATAAACGGGTAACGGTCCAAGGCGATGTGTTCTCAGGACTCTCGAGTCCATTGTGTCATAATCCAAGCACATCATAAGCACATCCTTGTGCAAATCTTCATCTATATGTGTATATATATGTAATGTATGTATGCGTGTATACTGTGTGTATGCTGTGTGTTTACTTGTTTTGTTGGTTGATAAACAAAATGTAATTTACTACAAGCGACCAAAAAGGACACACACACAGCACCTTGCAGCATCTTTGAGGCAACGTGTTGCGCCTTACGCGAATGTGTGGACTTGTGTTAACTTCAATTTGTGTACTGGCACTCGACAGCTGCCAGTACATAGTAGGCCTTTAACTAGGATAGGTCCTTGTTGCCTGGCAAACAAATGTCTGTTGTCTGATTCAAGCAACTTCTTGTCGACTCCTCGACAATGGCAACGGCTGTGCTAAGGATATTATGACCATGATGTTGTTGTTGATGATGTTGATGATAATGATGTGTTTGTTTGAGGTAAATCTTGTCTGTTGGTGAGTACAATTTAACCAAGAAATCTTAGTATGAGTTACTACACATGTCACCAAAACGGCAATCATTTTTTGCCTAGACTCAAACTGCTAACTGCTTCTACTTCTTCTTGTGTGTATTTGCTTTATTTCCTTTTGTTAAAAAACATTCAGGCAAACAAAAATGCCAAAATGCTTTCAACTGACTTTTCAATTCAGTTAACTGCTATGTTTTAGCTCTTGAAATGTCACTTGCCAAGTTACCAACTTGCCAAGCAATAATACAAAGCAAAAGCTTGAACTAAATTGCAATTCTTTTCTTTTCTTTACTTTACTTTCTTTGACTTATTTTTCTATAGTTTTACTCACTCTCTTATATACATTAGAAAGAGGTTCTCTCTCTGTCTCTCTCTCTCACTCTCTCTTTCTCTCTATTTATCTCTCGTTTGCTCTCTTTACCCATTCACTCACTCTCGGCTTATTTCGGTGTATGCTTATGCGCGCTCTTTTGCTTAAAGCTCCTCCTACATTTATGTCGTTTTGTCGCTTCTTTAGCTTTAGGGATATTCTTTTTTTGTTATTTTTTTCTTTTTCTTCTTCTTATTCTGCTATGACAAAAATAGCTATAAAATCAACAACACTGTAGCAACAACAACACTATCATAAACTACAACAATAAGCAAGCAGCATGCAAGGAACCAAAGAGAGCCGAAACGCAATGATTCGCGTTGTTGTAGGGGCGTCGCCATTTTGTATACAGCTCCGTTGGCTCCTCCCATTTTTTTAGCGAGCTCGAGTAATACAACTAACGCTCAGTTATGCTCGTGTATATGTGTGTGTATGTATGCTCATGTTTACATAGAACTGGACCCTATTCATAGACTCCTTATATACAAATACATATGTATAAATATATATATATATATATATATATATATACATATACATAGATATTTGTTTATATACTGCGCATATACTGTATGAGCTATGAAGGGTCTTTGGCCTCATTTCCTTTCTTTTGCCTTCATTTTTATTTATTTATACAAATTTTTTTTTTATTTTCAGTATTTTTACTTTTTTTTTTTGGATTTTTATTTACTTTGCGACAAAATGCAAATAACTGCGGTTTATTTGCAAAGCATACATTATTTGTTAACTCTTTTATAACTGCCATAGAAAACAATACAAAAAATGCAATTAAAACGTTCAAATTATTATTTACATTTTATTTTTTTATTTTATACGAATTTTGTTCATTTATATTAAACTTTAATATATCACGCAACAGTTTAAAGCCAGAGAAAATGCTACAATAAAATGTGTATTAATTCCAATATCAAATGAAATTTAAATTTAATGAATTCTAACATTTAAATCCAAATATAATTTTGCCAATATAATTTCTTATATATGTTTATATAATTAGGTGAAAATCCAGATTAAAGACCATTCGATATAAGAAAATCGAAACTTATTACTAAATAATAAAAAACCAACTGAAAATTTAGTTTAACTTAAATAAAAAGATAATAAAAAACACAAAATGATTTTAATATATAAAATACAATTATGATATTTATAAATTAAAGATAATAAGTAAAAAATAATTTTTGTAAGTACAAAATAATCATAATAAAACTAAAATAATTAAAGGAAATTAAAAACAAATTTTAAAAATATAAAAAAATTATATTAAATAAATATAATTAGAAAAAATTTAATTAGAAGCAATTATTAAAATTATAAAAGAATTATAAAAAATAATAATATTTATATACAAAATTATAAATTTTTTTCGGTTACCAAATAATCATTCATGAACCAAAACAAAAATATATTTATAACATTATAAAAATAGGTAACTGCGGGGATTGGCATACATCATAATTAGACCATTCTAATTTTTGGGTAATACCCTACTGCCAGGGGCACACAAAGTGTTACGTCGTTTTAGGTAGCCGTCCCGAATAGGGCAGACGCTAACCAGAATGCCGCCCGATACGGGTACAGACGCGTTCTGCGTTTTTTCGCCTTCTCATCTTGGCCAGTCTTCCCGTCGGTTTACGAGGAGCCTGTTACTAGGGACGCCACGCGGAGGCGATGAGCTGCTTGGATGTTGCTTGTTATGGATCACGCTGGGCCTTGCCTGGTTAAGGCCTATCAGTCACTTTGCCATAGAAGACCCCATCCCATCCCCACACATATACATGTGTGTGTGGGTGTCTGTATATGTATGTGTAGGTAATTATTATAGCTTTTATTTAGATGAAATGTTATAGGATTTGTGCTAATCAGCAGCATATTACGAATTGCTGCACGCATGTCATATAAATATAATGTTATTAAGCTCTTTTAAACCTTCTTTGAGTTGGTTACTAAAAGCTATCTATATAAATCTATCTATATATATAAATATAAATTTATAATGTATTCATTAAATATATACAAGCAACTACTCTATATCTTAATTATAGGAATAATCAGCTGTTCTGCAAGCAATGTAAGGAATCTAGATTCCTTAGTGCCATTCGCTAAACAAGATTATGCTTGATTTTTTAACTTCTTCCGCTGACCCCGCAGTACTAAAAACACGATTATTAATCACAATTTTTAGACAATTTAATATTTATATACATTGGAATTTCTTCATTGCGATATGTTTTTTGGGAGTATCTATTTCCTTGGTTTTTCCAAACTCACGCATCGATGTGATGAGTCGTCCCCTTAAGCAATAAGAGAACGAACGAATGTCAGCCGAATATTTAAATTAAACATCAGAATTATTGATTCTAGTTCTGTATATCTCTTTATTATTATACATTAAATAATCAGTATTAAGTACAAAGCGATAAATAGTAAGAGTGTAATAATATAATCAAATATAAATTTCATTCCGTGGAACTGCTAACCGTCTGTAACAACAGCAAAAGAAATAATGAAACTTTCCATATGAGATTCCTCTATACTGATAAGATAAGGTTCAGATTTCAAAAATGATCGATATATTGGTAATAACAGAGCAATTCCCAAAAATATGCAACACTTCCAAAATAACAGTAAGGTATATCAAAGTAACCTTGACTTGAGTTTCCTCAAATGGTCAATTAAACCAAATGAGGTATTAAGCTCTGTCCGAGTTGAACTCCTAATTTGGGAGTACATACCAGACAGAAATATGAAGGTAAACCAAAGTAACCTTGACTTGAGTATCCCCGAATGGTCAATAAAACAAAATTTTGCTATAACTGGTTGGGAATTCTAAGGGCATTTTTTCTTGCAATATAAAATATGATTGATACCCCAGCAAGCGTTTTTTATATTTATTTAAATTATTGTGCTAAGTGGCCTGTGAATAAATAAATTCAAAAAAAAAATTTTTTAATTTGTTTTATATATTTATATTTTTATATTTATATGAAGCGGCTCCCAATGATCTGTTATAATATATTTACCAGAAAGAACTCAAAGCAATTCCGATAAAAAAATAACTATATCAAGTAGTGAAATGTATGTGTGTGTACGCCTGTGTGTATGGGCAAAGGAGGGATACACCCCACTGCACCATTTTTACTTGTTTAATACTTAATACTTGTTTAAGACACGCAATCCTCTATATGGCTTTAATCTTTAACGCTATTGTGAGGTTGCAATGCTTCCCCTCCCAATGGAAGCTTGGATTAATTTCGATGATCCACAAACCTGGCAAGCCGGAAAAGGACCCTGCGTCCTACCGGCCAATCAGTCTCCTCCCTTCGATCTCGAAGGTGTTTGAGAGACTGATTGCCGCCAGGATTATTGGGATTGTTGAATCTCGGGAACTGATCCCCGATCACCAGTTCGGATTCAGGACAGGTCACAGTCGAGCAGTTACATAGGGTGGTTGATCAGATTGTCGTCGCATTTGACCAAAAGCAGATCTGCAATGCCCTGTTTCTGGACGTTAAGCAGGCATTTGATAGAGTATGGCACCACGGACTGTTAGCCAAAATCAAGGACAATTTGCCAGCGCCTTTCTTTGGGATATTAAAATCATACCACGAGGGAAGAAAATTTTCTGCACGCTACCACTCGGCAGTGTCTAGTAAGTACCATGTGCCAGCTGGAGTACCCCAGGGAATCGTCTTGGGCCCCTTGCTCTACAGTTTATACACGCTCGATATGCCGAAGCCTGATGAATGCTTGGAGCAGACTTCAATGCTGGCAACATTTGCGGATGGCGTCTGTGTTATTGCCAGGTCATCATCAGCAGAAGAAGCCACCAATAAGCTGCAAGACTATGCCACCAAATTTGCATTATGGGCTAGAAGATGGAATATTGGCATCAACAGCGACAAGGCGACCAACGTTTGCTTTACCCTGCGTCGCAAAACTCCGTCTTGTATCTCTATCGAAGGAGCTAACGTCCACCAGACGGTTTCGACCAAATATCTTGGAGTTACTTTGGACCGGCGGCTTACGTTCGTGAAATACATCAGCGAACTCAAAGGTAGACTGCGTGATGCGGCAAAAAAGCACTCCTGGCTGCTGTGCTCCACTAGCAAACTGGCACTAAGCAACAAGGTCCTAATATATAAAATGGTCATTTCACCGATCTGGCGTTACGCTTGCCAAATATGGGGATTAGCCTGTGACAGCCAAATCAAGCGTATTCAAATCGAGCAAAACCGTGTATGCAGAGTTGTCACCGGGTGTGACTGGTACATGAGGAATTCGACGCTACACAGAGACCTACACCTAACTTCTGTGTTCGACGAGATCAACCTACACGCTAGCCGATATAACGAGAGGCTAAAAAACCATAAGAACCGCTTAGCCAAAGATCTAAATAGAGGAACTTCGCCGAGAAGACTAAATCGAAGACTTCCTAGAGACCTTTTATCCCCTTGCCCCTTGACCTCTGTAGCTTAATCCCTTATAGTGTAAGTAGTTAAAAATTATTGTGAATTTAG
>JBAMBS010000775.1:0-12318 GCA_037044455.1 Zygothrica quintamaculata | reverse complement strand
TAAATGCCATGTTAGACGATGTGCGGAGCCACTCTGCAGTAGCAATAGCTGGAGACTTTAATACATGGGCTATTGACTGGGGGAGTGCCAGGACATCTCCCAAAGGCAGGATCATGATAGATAGTGTGGCATCACTCAATGTGGTCCTGCTTAACAATGGCATTGAGTACATCTTTGCTAAAGCAGGGAGACACTCGACTATAGACATCACCTTCGCTAGTCTTGCCCTAGCAGGGGGGGCGACTTGGTCAGTGTGTAACCTATAGACCCACAGCGACGACCTGGCTATAGTGTTCTCTGTGTCACTGCAACAGCAACACCAACGAGTACACCAAACAACAAACTCTACCGAGGGTATAGTGAAATACACGGATGTGACGGAAATCACGGAAGCAGCAATGCGGATCCGAAACGGGAAAGTTCCAGGACCCGATGGAGTGTCGTCTCAAGCCGTAAAAACCTTCGTGAAAAATGAAGACAGCAGTGCCCGCTGGTCTCTTCAATGTATGCATAGGGAAAAAGGTATTCCCGAAAAGGTGGAACCTACAAAGGCTGGTACTGCTCCCGAAGAACAACAAACTACCGGAGGACCCATCAGCATACAGACCTCTCTGTATGCTGGACGTTACCGGTGAATCGTTCGAGCGGATCATCAGTGACAGACTGGTAATGGCACTGGAAGAACGGCAAGGGCTCTCAAACTGGCAATTTGGGTTCCGGAAAAAGAGAAGCACCATCCATGCTATCAATGCAGTGGTGGATATCGCTATCGCAGCGATGAGTACGCGATGGAAAGGTGCCACAAAGCAGTATTTGCATAATCAGCGCCTTAGAACAGCTAAGGGTACCGGAGTACCTGAGGAGCCTGATCCAAACCTACCTCACGGACAGAATACTGCCTTACGACAGAAGGTCAACGGCAGTACATCATCACAGCCGGTGTTCCACAAGTCTCGGTGCTGGGCCCAGTACTGTGGAACGTGATGTTTAATACAGTACTGCAACTGGATACACCACAGGGGACCCGAATAGTGGGAATTGCGGATGATATCGCCATAGTCGTGGTCGCTAAACAACTGCAGGAGGTGGAAGCTAAAACAAATGCCGCCGTCCAGCAAGTTATCGATTGGCTAAATAACAATGCACTATCACTAGCCGCTCACAAGACCGAGGCAGTCCTCATCAGCAGACGGAAGATGGTTGAACATGCCATGATACAGGTTGGAGGCTGCACAATAACTTCCAACCCTGCATTACTTTACCTAGGGATAAAGATAGAATATCGTCTATATTTCAAGTACCACCTACAGTATGCTGCTGAAAAAGCAGCCTAGACAGCAATAGCACTCGGCCGACTCATGGTGAACTTTGGAGGTCCCCTCCAACAAAGCCGTTGGCTCATAATGCAAGTGGTCAGGTCGGTAATAATGTATGCGGCACCGATCTGGGCCACTGCCATGGCGACGAAGACTCTCGGGCTGGCATGTAGGACCACTTACCGCTCGTGCGCCTTACGGGTCACTAGTGCCTTCCGCACAGTATCTAATGATGCAGTGTTGGTACTGGGAAGTATGATCCCGATCGACCTTCTAGCGGCAGAGCGAAGAACCCAGAAGTCGCAACAGATTACCCTGCAGCATTGGCAACAGCGGTGGTCTCAATCAACTAGAGACAGCTGGACGAGAATGATTATTCCGGAAAAAGGACGGTGATTAGATAGGGAACATGGACAGATGTACTTCTACTTAACGCAAATGATGACAGGACACGGATGCTTTAGAGCATATTTGTTTAGGTTCGATCTTGTGGATAGTCCGTTTTGTAAACAGTGTGCACGGACAATTGAAGACGCGGAACATGCCCTTTTTGTCTGTCCACGATTTACTGCAGAGCGGGAAGAGCTAAGCCTAATCATCGGGAGACCCTTCATAGTCACTGACATTTTAGACATCCTGCTTAGCTCATTAAATAATTGGCAAGCGATTAGCCACACTTGTGCGGTAATCATCAAATCACTGCGTCGCGCTGAAAGACAGCGTAACCTAAACTTCAAACTCTAGACGAGTTCTAAACGAGGCTTTCATGCCATCTCCCCCTCGTGAAGTCATACCTATCTGTTCAGTACCTCGGGAGGGAACGGGGAATAGGGTTAGGTTTTAGTGGGTGTAAGTCCCAGACTCCGGGTTTAAGGGCTTTCCCACCCACCCACAAAAAAAAAAAAAAAAAAAAAACATAAATACACATATAGATATAAGCCGCGCTTGCGCATAGACATAAGCTAAAAAAAAATAAAAGACAACACATAAATAAACACAGATATAAGTCGGATTTTAACGTATACAAGCAATTAAAAAACAAGTAAGAAATCTATAATCTAGTGTACCTGACTAAGAGAGTCCCTTTGCCAATAGGCACAGCAATTAGGGTTGCCAACCCTACTGTTCAAAACAGTATTATACTGTTATCGAGTAAATTATACTTTATACTGTGTAACAAAAAAACAGTAATCAAAAATACTTTTTTTTCTGATTTCAACAATCAAGTTTTTAACACAATTAGTGTGCATATACGTTTTTTATTTTTAGCCCCTTTCCCTTTTTGTAAAAAAGAAGCAAAGCGGAGCTATTGGAAATGTGCAAAATCGAAACGTATGTAACACATAGAAATAATCATCGGAGACCCCATAAAGTATATATATTCTTGATCAGGACGACGACGAGTGGATCTAGCCATGTCCGTCTCTCCGTCCGTCCGTCTGTCCGTCCGTCCGTCTATATGAACGTCTGTTTCTCAGAAACTGAAAGAGCTAGAGCAACCAAATTTTAAACCTAGATTTGTAATTTTCGTACGCTATACAAATTTGTTTTTGATTTTTGAACTTTTTCCCCTGACCACCGCAATTCGAAAAAAAAACGGTTATTAAACACAATTTTCAACCTTTCAAATTTATTTTTGGTACACATCATAACTAGACCACTTTTGATCCATGTTGTGAATCTCGGTAAGATTGATCAAAAATCTCGGAAGTTATACATCATCAAATGGCGCTACGGACCCCGGGGGAGTGTAGTAGTGCGCGCAAAATAAGAGCTAGAGCAACGAAATTTGGAACCTAGATTTATTATGTTCGTACGCTATACAAGTTTGTTTTAGATTTTTCGAATTTCCTCCCCTGACCCACGCAATTCGATAAAAACGATTATTAAGCACAATTTTCAACCGATCAAATTTCAAATTGCGGGGGTCAGGGAAGAAATTGAAAAATCTAAAACAAACTCGTATAGCGTACAAACATAACAAATATACGTTCCAAATTTCGTTGCTCTAGCTCTTATTTTGCGCGCACTGCATTACCCCCCCGGGGCCAATAACACCACTTTTGCTGATCTATAACTTCCGAGATTTTTAATCAATCTTACCCAGATTCATAACATGCGATCAAGAATGGTCTAATTATGATGTGTGCCAAAAATAAATTTGATCGGTTGAAGGTTGTGCTAACTAATCGATTTTTTCAAATTGCGAGGGTCAGGGGAGGAAATTGAAAAATCAAAAACAAACTTGTACAGCGTACGAACATAACGAATCTAGATTTCAAGTTTGGTTGCTCTAGCTCTTATAGTCTCTGAGAAACAGGCGTTCATACGGACGGACGGACGGACGGACGTGGCTAAAAATCAGAAATCCCGCTGCCCGCAATTTAAAATTCTTTCCCGCTTTTCTCTATCAAAACCCGTCAAATATTACCGGAAAAAAACGGAATTGGCTTAAGCCAGATATCTGGTCTTAGTGCTGATAACACTAATGCAAATTTTGGCCACAACCATTCATTGTACACAAAGATGGTAAAGGTTATACCAAATTTAATAAAAGGACACTGCCATGTTCATATTGTCCATAATGCAATAAAACATGCAATGCATTCTATAAGTTATGATATTGAAAACATTATTTTAAAAATCTATAGCCATTTCTCTGTTTCTGCGTACAGCGTACGAACATAACGAATCTAGATTTCAAGTTTGGTTGCTCTAGCTCTTATAGTCTCTGTGAAACAGGCGTTCATACGGACGGACGGACGGACGGACGGACGGACAGACAGACGGACAGGGCTAGATGAACTCGTCTTGTCGTCCTGATTCAGAATATATATACTTTATGGGGTCTCCGATGATTATTTCTATGTGTTACATACTTTTGGATTTTGCACATTTCCAATAGCTCTACTTTTCTCTTTTTTTACAAAAAGGCAAAGGGGCTAAAAAATCAGAAATCCCGCTGCCCGCAATTTAAAATTCTTTCCCGCTTTTCACTATCAAAACCCGTCAAATATTACCGGAAAAAAACGGAATTGGCTTAAGCCAGATATCTGGTCTTAGTGCTGATAACACTAATGCAAATTTTGGCCACAACCATTCATTGTACACAAAGATGGTAAAGGTTGTACCAAATATAATAAATGGACACTGCCATGCTCATATTGTCCATAATGCAATAAAACATGCAATGCATTCTATAAGTTATGATATTGAAAACATTATTTTAAAAATCTATAGCCAATTTCTCTGTTTCTGCTTGCAGAAGAGAGCAATTTAAAAAATTTGTTGCCCTTGCTGAAGGAGAGTTTCATGAAATAAAACGTCATATTGGAACTCGATGGCTCTCCCTTTTACCAGCAATAGATACAATTTTAATTAATTGGACATCAATATGTAACTACTTTGTAAGTATAAATGTTGACTGTGCAATGGTCATACAAAATTTGTTAATGATACATAATGATATGAAAAATAATATAGTTCATTGTTACCTTTTGTATGCCAGATATATATTGGGAATTTTCAGCAAAAAAATTTAAAAATAAACAAATTGCGGCGGTCAGGGGCGGAAATTGGATAATCTAAAATAAACTTGTATAGCGTACGAACATGACGAATTTGTGACTCCAAATTTCGTTGCTCTAGCTCTTATTTTAAGCGCACTACTATACCCCCCGGGCCACATAACACCACTTTTGATAGATGTATAACTTCCGAGTTTTTCGATCAATCTTACCCAGATTCACAACATGGATCAAGAATTGTCTAATTATGATGTGTGCACAAAAATAAATTCGATCGGTTGAAAATTGTGCTTATTAATCGTTTTTTTTTCGAATTGCGGTGGTCAGGGAAGGAAATTCAAAAATCTAAAACAAACTCGTATAGCGTACGAAAATAACAAATCTAAATTATTACCAAATTTGGTTGCTCTAGCTCTTATAGTCTCTGAGAAACAGGCGTTCATACAGACGGACGGACGGACAAACAGACAGACAGACGGATAGACGGACATGGCTAGATCCACTCGTCTTGTCATCCTGATTAAGAATATATATACTTAATGGGGTCTCCGATGATTATTTCTATGTGTTACATACTTTTAGATTTTGCACATTTCCAATAGCTCCGCTTTGCTTTTTTTTACAAAAAGGCAAACGGGCTAATAATGTAAGAAATCTGTAGTCAAGTGTACCCGACTACGAGAGCCCCTTTGCCTACATATACAGCCATACCACATTCTCATACATACACACGGTTTTGCAACGTACTTGGACATTGTGCGCGCCTTTTAGACCCCCACGCTCTATAGCGCGAGACTTAATATTGTATAACGTCCGTGTTTATTGTTCAATCTTAACGAAATTCACAACGTAGATTAGCAATGGTCTAACTAATATGAGCTCCATAAAGATCGGTTGAAAATTTTGTCTTATAATCGATTTATTCGAATTGCGGTGGTATGGGGGGAAATTCGAAAATCTAAAACAAACTTGTATAGCGTACGAACATAGCAAATTTAGATTCCAAATTTCGTTGCTCTAGCTCTTATTTTGCCCCCCGGGCACCATAACACCACTTTTGATGATGTATAACTTCCGAGTTTTTGATCAATCCTTCCCAGTTTTACAACATAGGTCAAGAATGATCTTATTATGATGTGTGGCAAAATGAAATGAGATCGGATGAAAATTGTGTCTTGTAATCCATTTTTTCGAATTGGAGAGGAAATTCAAAGTTCTAAAACAAACTCGTATAGCGTACGAATATAACGAATCTAGGATAAAAATTTGGTTGCTCTAGCTCCTATAGTCTCTGAGAAACAGACGTTCATACAGTCGGACGGACGGACGGACGGACGGACAGACGGACAGACGGCTAGACCGACAGACGGACATGGCTAGATCAATTCGTCTTGTCGTCCTGATTAAGAATATTTATACTTTATGTGGTCTCCGATGATAATTTTTATGTGTGACATACTTTTCGATTTTGCACATCAATTTACAAATAGGCAAAGAGGCTAACGACTCAACCACTAATTGGCCAATAATCCTTAACAACACCAATGGCTGACACCCGCAGGCAACGTAAGGACATCCTTTAATACACGGGTGATCTTGCAGCACCATACAATTTTGTTAGTAGAGTAGATTACATATTGACCCTTTGCGTGACTGACGACACAAAAAAGCAATGAATGCTTTTCAGTGCGATAGAACGAAGTCTAGATGGACATGTTACTAGAGCGTTAGGTTTACCTTCTATTCACGACTGGCCCACATTGTAAGAGATATTAATTTGCGACTTCAATATACAAACTCCAAACCTGAAACGCCGTACAAAGGCAAACTGAGAGCATTTTATGACGAAGCAGAAAAACGTCGACAACTTCTCATTTCTAAGCTCCATTTATAGGGCAATAACATAAATATTCAAATTTATTTAGAAGCCATAAGATACTCCACCAATGTCATAATTATTCAACTTTAGTCCATAACATGCCAGACTTAAGTTCTTTAATCACAGTTGCATAAAATTAAGTATTTATGAGGAAAATAGCTTCATGAAACACAATGACAAAAATAAAAATTCCCAATTCAGCCTACCTAAAACTAACTTGGCTAACCAAACATACAATCATCCAAGATATCCCCAATACTTTCAAGCAAGGTATTCTTATTCTAAACAATTTCATTATAATACCAGTGCATAGCAACATGGACCGAAACCATATCTGCAATCACTTCAATATAATAAATATTCTTATCTACAATCCCTCTGAAGTACCTTTACACAACAAATTATTTTCAAACAACTAACAACTTATAAACAAAACCATGTCGGTCCGACCAGACTAACAACAGCTTCCAACCAAGACATCGATTTAAAAGACCAAAATCGTCCGATAGTGAACAAATCAAAATGAGTGTTGACGAATCCAGATTTCAGGAATATGATCAACAAGAACAGTATTACACATCTATTGAACAGAACCCTTTCTACACCAGTGAATATCAGTCCCAATACGGACAAAAACAGTAATACACTCCCTTTGAACACAATGATAATGAAATAAAATTTAGCGAAAATTTTCAACCACCAGCCTTGGACAGTACCAATACTTAGTAATAAAACGCAAGGCCAAAAATTATCAAAGTTTTATAAAACACAGGTTCTTCTATTAACATTTATAGCCCCTTTGCCATACAAAAGAATCAAAGTGGAGCTAATGGAAATGTGCAAAATCCAATAGTATGTATGAGACCCCATCACGTATATATATTCTACATTAGGAAGATAAGACGACTTAATCGAGCAAGGTCCATGTCTCTTCGTCTGTCCGTCCGTCCATTTTCGGCTGCAGTAGAAATTCGATAATTTTTTCTCTTTTGTGCGCAGTACACTATTTCGCTTGAGCTTATTGATTTTATAATCATGTTTGTCTGCTGTGTAAAAACTTGCAAATGCTGGTTATACAGTCAGAATCAAAGACCTGATTGCTAATAAATCTGGTCTTAGGTGGTGTTGCGAGTCTTGTCGCGAACCTGAATTGAACTTTCAAATGTTCATGAGGGAGACAAGGCGTGGTTTTGATACCCTAAGAGCGGCATTTACCAAAGTGCATGGGGATTTCAAGAACTTGAATGACAATTTGAATAACTTAAAATTATTGCCCCAATCGTTTGAGCCAACGATAAATTTACCTTGCTCTTCTGGTTAAATAAGTTTGCCTACCCAAATGGTATGTCCGTTATCACCAGCAGCTGTGGTAAATAATAATAATAATAATTTAGTGCAGTTGATGAGTTTTAGTTCCCCAACACCTACAAATGTCAATAATATATAGGCTATCGCCGGATACTTCGGTTGATGATGTAAACTCTTACATCCAATCGAATATGAAATATGTCCGACTTGTGAGTGTACAAAAGTCTAAATATTTCGGTGAAGAAATATTGACTTTAATCATGTCAGGAAAATATCCTGTTTTAGAATTATGCGTTCCGGCTGATGTTTTCAACTGCACTCTGTTGCGATAGCTTTCCGGCGCCAAGGTGTTCTAGTTATAAAAGAGTTTTGTTCCCAATCGAAACGATGGAAACGAAAGTATTTAGCTTCGCCAGCATAAGGCAACCTGGGATTTTTAAATCCAGATTTGCAAACAACTTATTTAGAGCTTTCTGTAATTCAAAGTGTAAACCACACTATCTTTTGTCGACCGAACTGCTGTATACAGGTTTCGAGCCAGCCACATTTGATTGGGACATGCAAAAATCTTGCTTTCCAAGTCCATGACGGACGAATCAGCCTTAGCTGATTTGGAGCTTCGTCAAGTACTTATCATCCGTCATAGGACGTATATCAGTCCTCAGCAACTGTCAATGATCGTTAACAACGGTACGATAGATTGAACAGATAATCTACAAGTCAAATTAGTGTCTGTCCGAAGCCTGATCAGAGTTGGGAACTAAAATTTGGCTTACACTTTGTAATTAAGAAAGTTAAATAATTGTTTGCATCTGGAGTTAAACCCAGAGCGTTATCTGGATAAAATTTTTTATGTTTTTGGGAACAAATTCTTTTATAACTAGAACATTGGGCCGGAAAGCTATGCAACAGAGTGAGTTGAAAACATCAGCCGGAACGATAATTCTAAAACAGGATATTTTCCTGACATAATTAAAGTCAATTTTCTTCACCGAAATATTTAGTTTTATATACTCCAAGTCGGACAATTTCATGTTCGATTGGATGTAAGAGTTTACATCATCAACCGAAGTATCCGGCGATAGCCTATATATTATTGACATTTGTAAGGTGTTAAAGGGGAACTAAAACTCATCAACTGCACTAAATTATTATTATTATTATTTACCACAGCTGCTGGTGATAACGGACATACCATTTGGGTAGGCAAACTTATTTAACCAGAAGAGCAAGGTAAATTTATCGTTGGCTCAGACGATTGGGGCAATAATTTTAAGTTATTCAAATTGTCATTCAAGTTCTTGAAATCCCCATGCACTTTGGTAAATGCCGCTCTTAGGGTATCAAAACCACGCCTTGTCTCCCTCATGAACATTTGAAAGTTCAATTCAGGTTCGCGACAAGACTCGCAACACCACCTAAGACCAGATTTATTAGCAATCAGGTCTTTGATTCTGACTGTATAAACGCACACAATATGTACGATTTGCAAGTTTTTACACAGCAGACAAACATGATTATAAAATCAATAAGCTCAAGCGAAATAGTGTACTGCGCACAAAAGAGAAAAAATTATCGAATTTCTACTGCAGCCGAAAATGGACGGACGGACAGACGAAGAGACATGGACCTTGCTCGATTAAGTCGTCTTATCTTCCTAATGTAGAATATATATACGTGATGGGGTCTCATACATACTATTGGATTTTGCACATTTCCATTAGCTCCACTTTGATTCTTTTGTATGGCAAAGGGGCTATAAATGTTAATAGAAGAACCTGTGTTTTATAAAACTTTGATAATTTTTGGCCTTGCGTTTTATTACTATGTATTGGTACTGTCCAAGGCTGGTGGTTGAAAATTTTCGCTGAATTTTATTTCATTATCATTGTGTTCAAAGGGAGTGTATTACTGTTTTTGTCCATATTGGGACTGATGTTCACTGGTGTAAAAAGGGTTCTGTTCAATGGATGTGTAATACTGTTCTTGTTGATCATAGTCCTGAAATCTGGATTTGTCAACACTCATTTTGATTTGGTCACTATCGGACGATTTTGGTCTTTTAAATCGATGTCTTGGTTGGAAGCTGTTGTTAGTCTGGTCGGACTGACATGCTTTAGTTTATAAGTTGTTAGTTGTTTGAAAATAGTTTGTTGTGTAATGGTGGTTCAGAGGGATTGTTGATAAGAATATTTATTATATTGAAGTGATTGCGGATATGGTTTCGGTCCATGTTGCTATGCACTGGTATTATAATGAAATTGTTTAGAATAAGAATACCTTGCTTGAAAGTATTGGGGATATCATGGATAATTGTATGTTTGGTTAGCCAAGTTAGTTTTAGGTAGGCTGTATTGGGAATTTTTATTTTTATTGTCATTGTGTTTCATGAAGCTATTCTCCTCATAAATACTTCTTTTTATGCAGCTGTGATTAAAGAACTTAAGTCTGGCATGTTATGGACTAAAGTTGAATAATTACGACATTGGTAGAGTCTCTTATGGCTTCTAAACAAATTTGAATATTTATGTTATTGCCCTATAAATGGAGCTTAGAAATGAGAAGTTGTTGACGTTTTTCTGCTTCGTCATAAAATGCTCTCAGTTTGCCTTTGTACGGCGTTTCTGGTTTGGAGTTTGTATATTGAAGTCGCAAATTAATATCTCTTACAATGTGGGCCAGTCGTGAATAGTAGGTAAACCTTACGCTCTAGTAACATGTCCATCTAGTCTTCGTTCTATCGCACTGAAAAGCATTCATTGCTTTTTTGTGTCATCAGTCACGTAAAGGGTCAATATGAAATCTACTCTACTAACAAAAGTGTATGGTGCTGCAAGATCACCCGTGTATTAAAAGATGTCCTTACGTTGCCTGCGGGTGTCAGCCATTGGTGTTGTTAAGGATTGTTGGCCATTTAGTGGTTGAGTCGTTAGCCCCTTTGCCTTTTTGTAAAAAAAGAGCAAAGCGGAGCTATTGAAATGTGCAAAATCCAAAAGTATGTAACACATAGAAATAATCATCGGAGACCCCATAAAGTATATATATTCTTAATCAGGACGACAAGACGAGTTCGATCTAGCCATGTCCGTCTGTCCGTCTGTCCGTCTGTCCGTCCGTCCGTCTGTCCGTCCGTCCGTCTGACCGTCTGTTCGTCCGTCTGTATGAACGCCTATTTCTCAGAGACTATAAGAGCTAGAGCAACCAAATTTTAAATCTTAGATTCGTTATTTTCGTACGCTATACGAGTTTGTTTTAGATTTTTGAATTTCCTCTCCTGACCCCCGCCATTCGAAAAAAACGATTATTAAGCACAATTTTCAACCGATCTAATTTATTTTTGGCACACATCATAATTAGACCATTCTTGATCGATGTTGTCAATCTGGGTAAGATTGATCAAAAACTCGGAAGTTATACATCATCAAAAGTGGTGTTATGGAGCCCGGGGGGTTATAGTAGCGCGCGCAAAATAAGAGCTAGAGCAACGAAATTTGGAATCTAGATTTGTTATGTTCGTACGCTATACAAGTTTGTTTTAGATTTTCGAATTTCCTTCCCTGACCCCCGCAATTCGAAAAAATCGATTTCAGATACAATTTTTAACCGATCTTTCTGCACACATATTAAGTAGACCATTCTTCATCTAAGTTGTGAATTTCGTTAAGATTGAACAATAAACACGGAAGTTATACAACATTAAGTACCGCGCATATAGAGCGTGGGGGGTTAAAAGGTGCGCGCAATGGCTAAGTACGTGCAGAACTGTGTGTATGTATGAGTATGTGTGTGTATGGCTGTATATGTTGGCAAAGGGGCTCTCGTAGTCGGGTACACTCGACTACAGACTTCTTACTTGTTAATCTTTAATTTTAATTTTATTTCAATTTTGTACCAAAGTTTTTGGTCGACTGCTCATAGTTGACATTAATCAAATAAATAAATAAAGAATTAAATAACTTCCGAATTTTTATAACAACCTTATCCAGGCTTACAAAAAGATCAAAAATGGTATAATTATGATGCGTGCCAAAAAGAAATTAAATCGATTGAAAATTGTGCTAAATAATCGTTTTTTTCGAATTGTGGTGCTCAGGGGAGGAAATTTAAAAATCTAAAACTATCTCGTATTGCGTACGAAAATAACGAATCTAAGTTTTAAATTTGGTTGGTCTAGCTAGACGGACGGACAGACGAACAGACATGGACCTTGCTCGATTAAGTCATCTTGTCGTCCTGATGTAGAATATATATATGTCGGATCATTAAGAGCATGTAGTTATGAGCATTC